>OY735216.1:21903375-21910875 GCA_963457665.1 Thysanoteuthis rhombus | reverse complement strand
CATCCCTCTTTCATTAAAAAATGACAAAATGGGTCAAGTTACCCTTATACACAAATTTTCATCTTTTTAGGAGTCTATAAAACATGAAGTTAATTGAAAACAAACATTCTTGATCTTTACAGTATATATATATATATATATATATATATATATATATATATATATATATATATATATATATACGTGTGTATTTATTTATCTCTAATATGCAGTATATGGATATCATTATCAGTTCCTTCTTTTCATGTTTTTCTATTGGATTATTGTTGTGAATTATTCCATAGCTTTGTTGTATCTCTTTCCTACTAGTGGCTCCTTGACCATGATATCAACAACCTGGGACTGGACCTGACGTTCTCTGTGGAGACAGATGTGTTTGGTGTACTGCAGGAGATAGATCTCAAACCAGGGGGCAGTAAGCTGATGGTGACAAACAGTAACAAGGTAAGCAACTTTTGAATCCATCGTTTGGTGTCATGTTTAAGGTTGGGAATCATCAAAGGAAAACCTTTTATTCTTATGCTATTGTATCCATGCCGTGAAAAATGACAGTGTGTATGAAATCAATATATTGATGCAACTATAAAGATGAAATGAATTAGACAAAAACAATATCAGTGAATGAAACTTTTATACCAACATACCAATATATTTATTTGTGACCCCATTTCCTTTTCCTTTGAGGTATTACAGATAGAAGATGGATATACAGATACACCTAATGTATTGTTATAGTGTGTGTGGATGTGTGTATATATATATATATATATATATATATATATATATATATATATATATATGTGTGTATGTGTGAAATGATGCTGTTGTATATTAGTATACTAGAGTGACACTTATTGGCTGAAATTTAATCAGGAATTCTCATTGTATAATCTGCATTCTATATGATTAATTGAGAAGCATTAGATTCGAAAAGGAAGGAAATCATGTTTTATAAAATAAACGTTTTTTTTTTATATTCAAGCTCCAGACTTATTGGTGTACTTCCCATATATAAACCATTGATATTATCTTTCAGCATGAATATGTCCAGCTGGTCACTGAATTACGAATGACCAAAGCTATACAGCGGCAAATTGACAGCTTTCTGTCTGGCTTCCATGAATACATTCCACAATCTTTGGTCCAAATGTTTAATGAATATGATTTGGTGAGTAAAAACCTGAACAATGATAGCATTCTCATTTCAAGGTGATATCGATTTTATTTTCCATTATAAATGGGACTGACAAAATTGCTTCAAAATCTGATTGCTAACTGTCAGTGTCATTAGGTAATGGGGAAGACATGAATGCCAATTTCTTTGTGCTTCGTTTCATTACTTATTCTTATTACTGATATATCGTCAGATGTACTATGTAGATTTAGTTTCTCTAACTATGATCCAATTCTGATGCAAGCCTTAATCCCCCAAAGATTTTTGACAGCATATTCAGAGCTGATTGACTCCAGTTCACATTTATATATCTCAGTACCATTGAAAAAGTTCACTAAAATAGTGTAATGATTAGCACATCTGCCTCATATGCAGGAGGTCTCGGGTTCAATTCGTGGTATAAGCGAAAAGTCTGGAAAACTCTTCATTAGGACAAATTTCCCTGTGAACTAAGCAACTAATTGAGTACACTCCAAGTTGTATGATTTGAGTGGAGTTATCCCGCCAAGATGGTGGTAATAAAAACTTGCAGGTATAAAGTCCTAGTCTCAACCAGACTTGTGACTAGCTGATGCATACAACTAAAACTGAGACTTGGTCACCGGCCATCATATCCTTCAAGGGTTGTTTCTTAAAAGATATGATGCTTTACCTTACCTTACAATTAAAAAACAGTTCTATTGGGTCGGGATACAATCTTGGATTCTAATGATTGATTTCATCTCATTTTGCTTTTGGTGATAACTAAATTGGGGACTGGTTTGATGTTTGTTCTGCATTCGACCCTTTTTAAAGTAATTTTCATAACATTTTGAAAAATGAAAAAGGACAAAATATTTTTTCAAAGTAGTTAAAATATTACTCTAAAACAAAAACAACCCACAGTGTAGTTTTTTTTGTTCTTGACACAATTCTCAATATAACCCATATGAACTCTCAAAGGTTTAACCCTCTAAAAATTGTTTTAATTGAGAGTAGGATGTCTGTTTTGAGCATCCAGATTTGATTTATCAAGGTAGGTAATCTTCAATTTTAGCATCAAGAGGTTACCTCCCTTGATAAAGAACTGGTGGGACCAGTTTGAAAGGGGTCCAGTCAGTTCAAGCTTTTCCCTGCAAACTTATGATATTTTTTTTTCACATGTGAATGTCACACATCACTGAGAATCAAAATTCAATCTTAAGACATAGTGATAGATATTTTTCCTTGAATTAAATATCTGTTTGAAAACAAATCAAGTTCTATTTAATCCTTCTCCCTATTTCTTGACTTTCAAAAGGGGCTACATTAGTTATTCTGTTTGAATCAATAAAACAATGTAATTTTACTGTAGCATTCTTTCCTTTATCTGGTTAGATTTTAAATATTATAAAATAAGTTATGTGTATAATTATTGGTTGCATTGTAAACATTTTGGGGATTTTTTGAAAAAGCATCTTCACCCTTCAAAATACCATTGGATTTTACGAACTCTTATTAAACCAGCCGTATTTGATGGCATAATTACCTCCTACCTCCCTTTTTTCCCAGCAAGGAATATTAAAAAAAGAATTCGTTTTTCTAAATTCCTCTCTTTTATCATCTAACTCTTTCAAATCTCCCCTAAGTTCTAGCCAATGTGAGTCTGGAAACAGAAGTTACATTTTTCTTTTGAGCCATTTCTTTAAAAAAAAAAAGGAAAGTCTTATATGCTGTCAAATACAGTAATAAGGAATACTACTTATTGCTGTTTTGAGTTCAGATAGTTTTACTTGAAACTATCTGCTTTTATAGTATATATAACAATCACATGAAAAGTTTTTAGCTCAATTTTTTAGTCAACTTAGATATGTTTTAAGCACAATTCTAATTTTGTTTTCTGTGAGCTTGAAAAGTTTGAAAATCTTGCAAAAATTTCTTATGAATATCTGTTTTGCAGTAAGGTACTGTGTAAATACTAACCTATTTCTGTTTTCCATGTCTCTCTCTCTCTGTAGGATCATTTCCTTCTCCCTCATAATGTTTTAATTGCTGGAAATATCCTCATCCTAACATAACCTCTTTCATATCCCTCTTCTTTATCATTACAATAATACATTTTTCAGTATAGTTCAAATTTTGTGTGTTTGTTCAGGAATTGATGCTGTCTGGCCTACCTACCATTGACTTGGAAGACTGGAAAACCCATACAGAATACAGCAGCTACATGGATAACTCTCCTGTCATTGAGGTATGTTTTGTTGCAGTAGTTTTTGCTTTTTGGTCTTTTCTAATCTAATTGAAGAGAATATTTCATATATTGTAGAGATAAGGGGCTAAAAATTTAAATCATTTACCACTTATTATGTCTAGAAAACCCTTTTTTTTTTTTTTTTTTTATAATTATCTCCTGAAAAGGTTTTTAGAGGATGGGTTCAATTTGCTATCTAAATATATGCTAAGTTGATCTCTTAATTAATGTCCGGCAGCATTCACACTTATTTTTTGAAAATTCAGAATTCTTTCTGTGATCATTCCCCCAAAAGATGAGTGAGGTTACGTATTTATTGATTCCCCCTATTTTCCAAATTTTCAATTGATCACCCCTAACACAGCATGCTGCCAAAAGATGTATCTAATGAATGACTAACCAGACCTTTTTATATCCTCCTTTCTATTAAAACAGCAATAATGTAAAAAAAAAATTTCTAATTAATTTTCACTTTTGATCCCTATAGTTATTTCATACTGGAAAGTTTTGAATTGTTATGACAAATTAAACATGAATTATTTCACAAAACTGAAAAGTTTCAAGCTCAATTTTCATAACTATCAGACTACCATTTTTAATTGTCTTCCTGAAACTCATTCTCCAAATATTCGTTTGCCTCTTTCATTTCTAACAGTGGTTTTGGGATGTTGTAAATGAAATGACCTCGCCAGAACGTGTCTTGCTCTTACAGTTTGTCACAGGAAGGTAAGCACCAAGATTTTTCCACATGACATTATAATATTATGTCATTATGTTTGTAAAAAGCAACACTTATGTAATTTGTATGAACATAGTGTGCGTGAAAATCATATTGATGTTTCAACATCTCACCAATGAAAAATCAGTATTCTGTGTAAAATTTACTCTTGAAAGTAAGGGAGTGTAGTTGAACCTCGAATATCCAAGTGACCATGATTTGCAATCTTCAAAAGTGTTTCATTGACTAAATAGATCAAGACAGGCATTTATTTGTTTTTTTATTACAACACAAAAAAGTATCTGTTTACTTTTAAAGAGATGAATTATTAACTATGCTTTTTTATCACATACACTGTTATGCTTTTTTATTACAATACATGTACTGAATTATGCTACTAAGTAATGCCTTTTTATTACAGCACATATCCTGAATTATACTTTTTTATTTCATATATAGTTATGCCTTTCCTGAGTAAATATATATCATTGAAAATATGATACACTAAGTAATTTTTCTCTTTAAAAGTAAACAGACACTTTTCTTCTCGGTTATGCTGACTCCATTTTTAAATGACTTCAAATAACCAAGTGATCTCAGTTGGCTATAGTCTACATCATTGGAGTTGAATTTAGTTGCAATAGGGTTGAAATAATGAAATAATGAAATAATTGTCTTCGTTTAGTGTGGCTTGAATTACGAATAGTGCTAATGAGTGTCTGTTTACATATTCTATGCTCTTATGGATCCATATAACTGACAGACTTGATTAAAAATAGCTGGTGCTTATTTTTGATCTTCTCTCTCTTTTCAGCTCAAGGGTCCCTTATGGTGGATTTGCCAACTTGAATGGTGTTGGTTCCACTCAGAAGTTTTCAATTAGTCATGTGAAATACAGTCCACTGGCTCTGCCTACGGCCAGCACATGGTAAGCTGATCATCTTGTCTTGCTTAAAAAATCAAAAAGAATATGGAGTTCATGATAGAATTATATGATTTATAATAACAATTCATGATAGAATCATATCATTATTATATGATTTATAATGATAATTCAACTGTTATTTAATATCCATTTTCTGTTCTATTAAAATGTAACCAGAAAACTTAAATGAAGCATGTTTACAGTATCATAGAAAGTGGAAAATCACATCAAAATTCTTAAAAATCAATTTAAGAATAATGTTTTTCTAAAATATGCATTTTAAATGATATGATAGAAAATGTACAAAAAGTTTTTTTTTTCATCTCTTTCAGTATAAATCTTTTCAAGCTTCCCGAGTATCCGACCAGAGAAGAATTGAAAGATCGCCTTTTAGTAGCCATCCACTGTGGTAGCCAAGGATATGGTGTGGCTTAGAGCTTAGGCATTTGTTTAGATATAAAAAAAAAAGAAGTCCTATCTAAATATCTACATAACTGTCTTCTTATTTACCTCAAATCCTTGCAGAAAATCTGGAATATTTTATCTAACAAATAACCACCTATTTTCTTATTTTTTTTAAACAAAGAGACGTTTATTTAAACACGCCTAGACATATACCTCAAAAATAAATTTATATGATTTTGTGGTCTAATTGTAGACGATATATTCTAAATATTTGTGTGAATAGATTATAATATATCATTCCAGTTTCTTAGAAATTGACATGACAACAATTCTCATGTTATATATATATTTATTTGTATGTATAATTATATGAAATGCTATAGATTTTTATAGTCTCTTAGAATGCTTTATATCCACAATATTGACTTATTAGAGGATATATATACTTATATTTATGATTTTTATAAACCTTACTGTTTAAATACAAATATGAAGACATGTTAGTTGAACTAAACAGACTATGGTAATTTTAAAATCCTATTATGATTATATGATTGTTTGGTGTTTATTGATTTCAGTGTACAACTAATTGGTTATAGTCAGATTTTTTAAACATTGGAAGTGCTGAACCTGTTGAATTACCTACCAGAAACATTTAGCACCTATCAAGTTCTTTTTACTCTTTTTGCATGTCTTGTATCTTTGGGTGAGTATATATGTATATATGTGTATATATATATGTTTGTTGCATGGATATGAGGTGATTTAACCGAATGTTGATGAAAATGACAATAGGAAAGTGAAGAGAAAAGAATTTAAGAGAAAAGCGAGTGTTACACCTCAAAAAATTCTATTATCACATAGACATGTTTTGATGCATTTCAATGGTTGTCAGCCATCTTTTTCAGAGAAACTTGCTGTGATGCAGGGAAAATTCTATGCTACAAAAAAATGTCTGGAAACCATCAAAATGCATTAAAACATACACATGTGATAATGAGAATCTTCAAGATGTAACACCTGCTTTTCTCTTAAATTTTCTTCTCTTCACTTTCCGATTATCATTTTCTTCAACATTCTGTTGGATCAACTCATGTTCACGCAACAAATATATATGTATACTGCTTTGTACATGTGTATACATAATAGGATTTGAAATGACTCCAGAAATTCTGCTTGGGTTTTACCTATTCAGCTATCATATTTTAACCCCTCTTTATGGTATATAAGGCATACTTGTATTTCATTAGGAAACATTTTGTGAGGCTGGGATAATACAAAATAGGTCTTGTATTCCATAAAAGATGATGATAACATAATCTTTTGACAACAGGGCACTGCAGCATCTGTTTATCTATTCATCTATTTGCAATAGATAAAACTCCCTTTTTGCAGACTTTAATATCCACTCAGTGTCTTTGGGCAGGCTTACATCCCAACCCTCATAAAATGGGCCGCTTGTTTTTCTACTACTGATTATTGTAAATAGAGAGAAATTCTTTACGCAACCACATTTTCCGTGGGTAAAGAAACTGATACTTCCTAGTGTTTGAAATTATCTATGTCTACCGATGAAGACATTACAGGTTGTGGCTGAGAAAATATTGCCTTGTCCTCATGATTTTATCTTCGTTGTCAATCCTGTCATCAGGCTCGCCGTAAATTCTTACAAACAAAATTTATACATCCGTTTACATACATACAGTTAGACATAGATGTACACACATGCAAATATATGCCTAGGTATTTTTTTTTACATGCAGTTAATCAAGCCCATGAAACTTATATTGAATTTAGTCTTGCAGGTAGGGATGTACCTTACTCTGACAAGCATACAGCTGTAATGTCACATCAATATTTTTCAGATGCATAGGATGAAATATGGGCTTCAAAGTTGGTCGGAATTCATACCAACTTGTTGAGCATAAAACTATGGAGATATGCATGTGAAAAATTATTTTCCCGATGATAAATGAATACTAACCCAATCATAGCATAACACTTAAAGTGTTGACTTATTTCTAAGTATTAATATATATAGGCACATCATATTGTTTACAAATTTCTCC
>OY735216.1:21618375-21900875 GCA_963457665.1 Thysanoteuthis rhombus | reverse complement strand
TGAAGAGGATTTTGAGCTTTGACTAGTGTTTTCAAGAAACGATGTCATATCCAGTACCCCTAAAAGATACTGTTGAATTACAACACTGATCTATCATAGACTTAGAACATTGATTAAATCATCATATTACTAATAAGAACCGTACCAGTCAGACTTATAGTATCAGTAACAGCTATCCGCCGTCCCCTTTTCTTACCTTCTTACTAATTTACCTAAATTCATTTCCCCCCCTCTCTCTCTCTTCCTACCCTTTTATTAAACTATCTAACTTTCTTTTCTCCCCTCTCCCTACCTACCGTGTCTGTCACACTTATATCATCAGTAGCAGCCTGTTGTTGTACACCTTTGATAACCATCTGCAAAGTGACGGTTGATGGACTCTTGAAAATAAATTGCATTGAACTTTTTCTTTTTTTTTTTTTTTTTCCCAAAAATTGTTGAGTATTCCATCCAATATCAAAAAGACCTGCCAATCATAAAGAAAGCAATAGACTTTGATAAATAAATCACATAGAACAGGTTTGCTTCTGCTTCATTTATTATGTAGTGATTTACTGTATATTGCAGGCTTTTATTAGAAAACCATTACAAAAGAATATTGACCGAGGTTCTGCAGACATGGATTCATGACTTTCGATTATTGACATTGATTAAAGAAAAGAAAATTCTTTTTGATGCTTTTAGAATCACGTATATTCTATTTTCACTGTATTAATAAAATCCGCATTGACCCAGAAGCATGAAAATGCTTAATTTTATTCAAATTCAGTTTCTAAAACTTTGAGTATGAGAAATTTGTGAAAACATTATTTGGTTCTTTAATTGCATTAAAAACTATGAGTTTTGAAAGAGAATATCAGATACTACGAAAAATGACGTTTTGATGTTTGATTTCTCAAACTTCAAGATGATTTTCAGCAATATTTCTGCAGTCTAACATTGATAGCATTTGTTATTTTCTATGCAGTTGGGTCAAATCATTTGAATTTAAAAAATTCTGTATCAATTCGATACGTGAGTTTTTGTTTATGCAGATGATGAGAAAACGCTGTAACCTGTATCTTTCGATTCACCATAGCCCCACTAATTGCCCGGCCTGACCGACCAGTCAAGTGGGCGACCGATTCTTCTCTCTTTGCTTGTCTGTGTGTATGTGTCTTCAGGCACTCCTGGTCACATTCTTGAAAATTTGCATGAGTATATGATTAGGCACCACCTAAAAAACATGGTTTGTTTTTACAAAGAAGTTCTTTTGGGGATCTCTGTGGTCATTTAGGACCAACAATGCCCAAATCTTGTGCGGGTATTCTGTCTTCAAATAATTTTAGATAAAAAGATCTATCTTTTTTAGATAATCAGTTCTGGTACACGTGTGGGCTATGGTGATTCATTTATGCGGGGTACGGATATTTCTCACTTCTTTTAATTAAATCATTATTTTGTTAAATCAGGATTTGGCATTTTTTGATATCTTAATATTCCCTTTGAAAATATTCGAGAACATTTATAGTCTTTTCAAAGTTGTAGGAGAATATAAAAAAAGCATTCGATGATGACAAAACAATTTTGAAAAATACTTGTTAGTGATTTTATTACTCACTTAGATAGTTTTTTATTGTATGGTCGTGTGATCAAAGGTGTTTCCTGCCCACTTATGAGTAAAAGGTTCTGTGCTGTATAATGTCATAGAGGTTTATCTCTACTAATTCTGACTACATATTTTCCTCTCCTTATGAAAATTTGCTAATTTGTTATCTAAAAATCTAATAAGTTTGTCACTAGTTTTCAAAAAAGTATATTTGCTATATGATACCACGTAAAATATTTCCAGGACATTATAAATGATAATGTTTGTGTAACAAAAATCACCTCAATTTCTCTTGATTGTGAATATATATATATGTATATGTATATATATACATATATATATATACATATATATATATATACATATATATATATATATATATGTATACAGAAGATTAGAGAGAGAAAAAACTACAAATGTTTCATGGTAAATTCTTTAGGAAGAGTGGATTTACCATGTATAGGGTTTGTTTTTTTCTCTTTTTATTCTTCTGTAATTATTAAGTATTGCTCTGTATTGTTCTGATAATACATTGAGCACTTTTCATTTAATATAAATATCAAATTTTAAAATTCCACCACACTACTTTTATTATTGAAATAATTTTCAAGTAAAGTAGTAATATTAATATTATTTATTTATTATATATATATATATATATATATATATAGGCAGTATTTTTGTCTCCAATTCTCTGATTTTATTGAATCTCACTGCACGCGCACAGTTAATTGTTTAATGAAGACATTTCTCCAGTACCCAGGGAGAAAAAGAAAACACTGCCTTAAGCCCTGGGTCCACTCTGAAGATAACAGAATATTTATTCTAATAATTCATTCCATTTTATAACAGAATGCCAAATGGATTTTCTTCTTTCCAAGATATCCAATCAAGACCTTTTGTCTATTGAATATTCCTCGAAAAGTGATGAAACAAATTATTATTTTTTTCTCCTTCCATTTTGCTAGAAACAAAATAAAGAATACTTTCTGAAGGTTTTACTCTCTTTGGATTTGTTGTAATTAAATTCAGATATTGCTTTTTGGTATGTATATGTCTCTATGTATATATATAGATATATATATCTATATATACATACATATATGAATAAATGTTTGTATGGATTATGGTTAATCCGACAACATGAAAATGAATGGCAATAGTGGAAGTTTTGTTTTAAAATTATATGGATTTATTTCCGACGTTTTGTTGATTTTCTGGACCTTGAATTGTTACCCACAATTCAATTTTCACTTTAAAACAGTTGTCTCCTTGAATTCTCCCTTCATTTATGTTTTGAAAAAGTCCAGAAAATGGACTAAACGTTGTAGTATAATTCCAATAATTCTAAAACAAAACTTTTAATATTGTCATTCATTTCTCATACTTACATATACTTCATATATGTATAACATATATATATATGTATGTATGTATGTATATATATATGTGTGTGTGTGTGTGTCTTTTTGTGTAAAATACATTTTATATGTGCTACGTTTATTATCTCAACAGTTATATAACATAAGGTGCAAGGTGGCATAGTGGTTATCAGCACAGGAACAGAATTAGTAAACTGAGTTTGGATTTCAACTATGGCTGCTTGTGTTCACCTATCCCTAATACCCTTGGGAATGGCATAAACCCACTTTTCCCTTGACAAAAGTGTTTTGTTGTTGACATACGACAATGGCTGACAGAGAAGAGAGTAAATGTATGAGCACTCAGGCATATTATTCTCCCGTAGATTCTTTATCGCCTACGCAGTATAAAAGCTTTTATACTCATTGTCAAACTCGACAGGGGCCTGTCAACAAAAGCAATAAGTGCGCATATACATATATGATCGCATATAAAAATACACACACACACTCACTTATATGTAAAGTGTGGTCATTTTAAGCTTTTTGTTAAATTTAAATATTGAATATTTTCATTTTCTCATAATTTACTCAAATTTTAGAAAAAAAAAAAAAAAATTATCAACTCAGCAATTCATTTAGGCTATCTACCTGTCTCATCTTTGTTGTTTTCTTTTTTCCATCAAGATTTCACCTGTAAAGTCGCTTTTTTCAGGTGATATACTTTAACAACCATACCATCGAATACTTTGCCTTGTTATTGAACATCCAAAGCTTTTTACAGCACTATAGGCTCGTATTATGAGATACTACTATTGCACATTGGGTTGATAGCAATAATGAAGGTCATCATCTGAGAAAAATTTTGTTGCGAATACTACTGCAGATGTATTCCGGCAGTGTGTCTATGAATATGTAACATAGAGTTCTGTCTTGTTATTTTTTTTTTTTTCTGTGCAGTGAGAGAATGTAAGGTAAACATTGTAGCAAAAGGATAATAAAAAAAAAAAAAATGGGTTTGTTAGCCAAAATGAATAACATTGTAATTAAACTTCATCATCTCATGAATACAGATACCTATAAAATATTGTATTTGTCTATATCAATAAAGTTTTAATTTCCTGAGCTGTTTATAACAGTTTTGTTTTTTTGTTTTTCTGTTTTATGAACCAGGTTCTGCTTTATAGAGTTTTCTTTTGTCTTTACTATCATCACCTCTGCTAAGAAAGTTGGACAGAGGTTATATATTCAGTAATGTTCCGTCAGAGCTGTACGGCTGTACACAAGAAAGAATTGGACAGTAAAACTATAATACTGTGTACAAATCCTAAAATTTTCTGATAAAAAGGTTCAGTAATCAAACTCCATGACTGAACAAGCGTTTGCCATATCTCTTTTGCTCTAGGTAGCGTTATTTGTTAACAGGTTTATGCAAAGATTAATCTCTGTACAAATTAGAGTATAAGGCCTGTCATTAGGCTGTCTATTAAGAATTTTTCCTTGCTAATAAATGAGTCAATAAGTAAAAACAATACAATGAATAAATCATTTCTTTTGCTGCTCCATTTTTTTAAATAAGTAACTGATCTTTGTTTCAGAAAATTTAGACAAAAAAAAAACAATGAACATCTCAAAAGTAAAACCATTTTCTGCATATTTCACTTCTTTGGTTGTTTACAGGCTTTGTGGTTTCAAAGCCGTGAAAAAATTGGAGGGAACCTTTGTGTTCATCCATATTTGTCTCTTTATTTGTTTGTTAGTCTGCACAATATCTCCAAAAGTTCCGAATCAATTTCAATGACATTTTGTGGAATTGTGGGCCATGGACCAAAAAACAATTGATTAAATTTGGCGGGTTGATCTAGGAATTGTTTTCATGATTTTACTAACATAGAAATGTGGGACAAATTTACGGATTTCCAGATGTAATAACACAGTGATGACGTCATCACGATGGGAGCTTTTTGTCATGGTGTGGTCTGTGATCTGTAACTTGATTGTTTGATATTTAGTAACGATGTTGGTGGAGGTTATGCACTCTCCGAATGCTTTCTTTGTTTCTCTGATGAATAATTATTACAAGCTTTTGTCATGACATAGTCTGGGATTTGTAACCTGATTGTTTAGTTTTAAGTAGCAAAAATGTTGGTTGAGATGCTCTCTGGTTTTTATTGTTTTATATAATTGTTTTGCGTTAAATGAATCATCCATTAAAGCAAGTTCATAAAACTACTGTATGAAAATGCAACTGAATCAGATTTTGTTGATAGTAACAATGGTTCACTAGTGCAGCTCAGAACAATTCGAGAATACTTATGGAAATATATAGCGTTCATAGTTCGTAACAGGTTACAGTTTTTATAACAGCGATCTGACAAGCAAGGTCACAGAAAGCTCATTGAAGTTCTCCGAAACATCAGTGAATAGAAATGAATGTAAATAGACATTGTATACCTTATTTGTAAGTTGGTAACTGGTTGATAAAAAAAGGATTTAGTTCTGAAATCCTGCCTCTTATGAATCAAGAGGCAGCCTTGAAGTAAAGCGAATGCATATCAGCTATAAAATCCAATTTGTCTATAATATCTTTTTGATTTACCAAAGCAAAAATTTTGTTGGAACCTATTTTTCTATATGAATGTGCTGGACTGAAATAGAGGAGAGAAAACAGATCCTGTGAAGAGTAATAGAAAATTCTGCCACACAATCAAATCTGATTTGGCAATTCCAATTTCCAAGATGTTAATCACGACTATCCTATCGTCATCTTTCACATCTCGGAGTAGCGGTTATTCAAACTCAGATGCTTCTACATCATGCAATACACAAGGCGATCACTTTCCCCCACCGTGTACAGTCAGTCTATTCAGCCAGTCTGCTGGAGACATTTCTTTTCCTTGGTGGTCCCAGATCTCAGCCATAAAGCATTATGGATATACGTTATTGAATGCATATTATTTCAAGATCTTCTTTGTAGAAACTGATTCTTGAATATTTTTTTTCTCAACTTTATTAAATATTTTCAAGAATTGAGACCGATTCAGGTGAGTTTAAATGTCTATGCTTCGAAAACGTGTGAAAGAAAGGATTTATGAAGCTTATTTTTATGGAAAGATCAATGGTATTTCTCCTCTCTTGTTTGTTATCAATTGTGATAAAATACATCTTTAGAATCATGTCGAAGAAAGCTAAGAAGGTCGATAGAATTTCAATAACCACCCTGAGAGAGACAACATGTTCATTTTTGTTTCTTCTAGGTTTCTATTTTTCTCTCTGAATGCCTATTGTTACAGTGTTTTCAAAAGTTCAGCTGACCAGAATCTCACAACTGATGAGGTTATAAAAGTTAGAGAAATATCTCCGCCACTTGCACGTAGACTCAGCTTTAAAACAATGTCAATAAACATCTTCTTGGGATTCGGGATCGTTTGTGTTCTGTCCACGTTCGGATTTGGTAAGTGTGTTTTTTTAAAATCATTTTGAAAAAGTTTTGATGATTTTATACTCTGCTTTTTATGAATAAACTAGCATAGTACCTGTCAAAAAAGAAGGAATTATTCATGTAAGCATCAGCATTTTTTCTAAGGATCAGAATATATGTGCACTCTGTCTGGGATCAAAGTGTCGCTCCCTGGCTCTTCTGCCCAAGATCAGAATGTACCGTCTGTGAACTCATTTGAAAGCGTTGGACACACACAGAATATATATGGATACATGTTGCATTTTACAAATGTTGCTGGGTACTGTTCTTAGCGGCTTACATTCACCAGTTGGAGTACGAGGCTGGATCTTCTAATCGTAATGCTGACTCTCTTGGTCATCTCCTGGTATGTGTCTAAAAAGTGTCCACTTTCATGGAGGAAATGAACATGATCGATTTGGTTGATTCTATAGTGACTGTGACTTGGTGCAATGGGAGACAAAAGATCCAATTTCAAGCCAGGTGAATGAGTCAACAATGAATGGTTGGAGATATTGTACTTTGACTGTAGAATTGAGGTCTTACTTCAAGAGCTGAGTTGTGAAGATAATGCAATATTCTGCGGAGGTTGTATTGTCATCCCTCCCAAGTTGAAGTTGAGAGTATTACAGGAATCGGAGTTGTGTGCATGAAAGCTTTCGTTCAAAGCTATTTGTGGTGGCCAAACTTAGATGTGGACATCAAGCAAGGATTGTGGAGTATGTGTGCAAGGTCAGAGCAGACCAAATAAAGCTCTCATTTATCGCTAGGAATATCCTTGTCAGCCTTCAAAGAGGATTGTTGACTGATGGTCCATGTTTTACCAGCGATGAATATAAACTGTTCATGAAATCTAGCAGAATCCAACCATGTTCACAGCTCCTTTATTGCCTCTCCTCAAATATACAGGCTGAGCACACTGTGTGTATAATCAAGAAGACACTAAAGAAGATGAGAGTAGAAGGAAAGGCAACCCTCGTAGCTAAAGTTTGTAGATTCCTGATTTCTTATGTCTGGAGCTCTTCCTGCTGAACATCAGTTAAGAACTGCCTTTCACTTGATGAAAACTGACACACATTATCAAATTTGTGGGTATAAGAGTAGTATGGAATGGGAAACAGAAGTTATGACTCCCCCATGTGAGTTAAAGATTAACTATCGGGTTCTGGTGTGGAATTTCAGAACGGGTGAATATTGGATGAACGGACAGTTGGCGGCTGTGAATATTGAAGTAGGGATGGGTGTAGGCTTTGTGAGGCGACTTGTGGATCAACTTTTGAGACAACCTTCTAGGCTTGCTGAGACAGCAGTGCTTAATGTTACAATGGTTGCAGCACCTAAAATTCCTGAGGTTCCGAATGCATCTGTGTGATGCAAGAGTTTCTCCTGGTTCCATTGAGATGCCTACTGCTCTTGAAATTCATAGATCGGGTCGTGGATATAAACCATCATCCAGGTCTGATGATTATGTGTGTGGTAGCTGAGTAAGGTTGGAGGAGCCGTGGAGTCTTGTTTGATTCAGGATTGATTAATTATCAGCACTTGTTTTCAGGAGAACTGCGAATGATCTATCTTTGAGTTTTTGATCTCTAATCAACACTTTGTGTACCTTTTCCGAGTTAATAAAATGACACCAAATTATTTTTTACAGAGCAAATGGTCTAGAACCAATATGAAGGATTATTGTCATTTATTGGATATTGAATAAACCAAATATATATACTCATCGCCAAAAGCTATACACTAACCACAATTTTACATTTTTGTTGAGCGTTTTGTGATTTTTTTTTACTATTTTGAATCACTCACGTTTTTCTTTCATTTTATATAATAAAATCTGTATGATACTAAATAAAATCTGCCTTAGTAAATGACTAGCAATAGCATAGTCTCCATTGTTTTGTGAAAAACGGGTTTGTTTATGTAAAATTTGGTGCCCATTTTATCTATCCATAGATTGCAAAGAAAAAAGACAATCTGTTCAAATAAAACTGGAAAAATACAATTTAATGGGCACTTTGATCAGACAATTGAAAATATCAATGTAGTAAATTGTATAAAGAAGAAGACAGAACAATTGATAATGATTTTCTCTCCATCCATTTACAATGACTACTCAACACAGACTGTGACAAATTTTGTTGGTCAGGCCAAAGAATCCGATCCCACTCCTATATTCTGATTCTTGATGAAGCTTCTCTCTTTCTCTCTCTGGGTCTGAAACAAAGGTTTCGATCCTACCTCATGGTACTGGATGGGATAATTGATAGTCTATAGCCACACTCAAGAGTTGTAATACAATGAAACAGCTGTCTGAGGATGACACATGACACAATGATATATATATATATATATATATATGAAATTTCATCCTGACAAATGCAATTTTATGCACCTAAATAGAAATAATCCAAGAAGAAACTACACCATGATGACAGATGATGGAATACAATACACACTGAAGGAAAATACAGTGAAAAAAGATCTTGGTATTTATGTGGGCAACTCACTTAACTTCACGGCACATATACAAAACAAAGTGGATATAGCAAATAAAGCACTTGGCTACGTACAACGCTGAGTACCTTGATGAGGAGAGCTTTTTTTCTAACGTATAAATCTCTGTTACGACTCTCTGGAGTCTGCTTCCTGCGTGTGGTCTCCAACTCGGATGTCATAAAGAGAAACCAGATTATCCCGATACATCTTATCAGAGGCATAGCAAGAGGGGAGCCAGACGGAGCAATCATAACGGGCGCATCATGCCTGTAATTATCTCCCCCCACCCCTAGATATAGTGTGACTGTTCAGGGTGCTGTCTTGGCACTGTGTGCTGAGAACCATTCCTGCACCTTTGTATCTGAAAGATTAAAACCCTGACATATTTTTTAAAAATTCATTTTCAAATAATGAGACATTTTGATACAGGAAAATATTCTAATACACAAACTCTGGGTTACTTCAGAGACTCTGTGGCATTATGGGATACCGGTTATGGACTATCCAACAAACTCTCCTGATTTGAATCAAGCTGGTATGGAATATGGTCAGACAAACACTCAATAACAGCTATCTAAATTATGTATGTACTTGAATACATTTTTGTAGACGGAATAAAAAGCTACTGTTAAAAAATTCTATTCATCAAGGACATTATCATCATTATTTGCATAGCAAAAAAAATGACAAAATCCCACTTGTTGAAAGGATCTGAGATTCTGAATGAGAAGAATTCTGATAATGTTGAATTGGTTTCTCGCCTACTTTTAAGGATTTGCCACTTAGAAATTGCTCCAAAGATTTGAATAAATGGAAATTTGTATGTGTTGAATTGATTGAAGATGGATGTTGGTGTACCTCTTCCCAATCTAACGATTTGGTTTTTTCTCCTGAGTTTTTCCTGCTGATTGTAGGTTGGCATTATTATTCTGGAGGATTATCTTCTGACTAAATCAAAGCGTTTGTTACGTAAATTTTCACTCTTCGCTCGTCCTTCTTTTCTTGCCCTCTTCTATCATGATGCTGATATCACTTTTTTTTGTCTAGATAAGAATTTTTTGTCTAGAATGAGAGAATTAGTTTCACAGTGGACTTTTGTCATTATTATATTCTAAAGAAAAAAATTCAACTTTTATTAAATTCAAACGGGTTTTTATTCAGTCTCCAATAATGCAACGTATGCGTATGATTACTACTACATATACTGTCTATAGTTTTGAGAAGGGTTATTGCCATTCAAAGAGTTTTTTGGGCCATAGAACTTCTTCTTGTTTGCGTTAACACAGTGTTTCAGCCAATCCATCCTACGACCTTCTTCAAATTCATTATCTGAACACGATGATGGTAAACAGAATTTTCCAATGGTAACTACCGACATCACATTCAGATAGTATGCCCGAGGAGGGCCGTAGAATGAATCGACCAAAGCATTGAGCGAACAAGACAAATGAGTAAAAGGAGTACAATTGTTTGAAAAGGCTTTTTGAACTACTCTATATGTAAGTGTATGCTAATGGTCATTTTGTACTTTCAGGGCTTGGTTCAGTCCGAAAAATTGTTGGTGGATACAATGCCTCGCCATGTGAAGATCCCCATATGGTGGCTCTGAAGATTATCTCCAATGACACAATATTCGTGTGTGGTGGTAGTCTTCTGGATGAAGCTCATGTACTCACTGCTGCTCACTGTCTGTGAGGATAACAGTTTTTTTTTTCTTTATGTCATACTCACCTAAAGGTTACCTTCGCTGGCCATTAAGCTCGATGTTGTGTCACTCCTTTAGTATTGAATTAATTTTATGGCTATTTGCAAACAGATGAAAAAGGGAAACTACTCTGAAATTATAATTTTCAACAAAAGGGAAAAAAAAAGTTCCCACATCACCTTTGACCACTAAAAAAAAAAAAATTCCCTTGTCCACTAAAAGAAGAAAAAAAATGCTTCCCTCATTTTTGACCTCAAAAAGTGGAAAAAAAATGTTACTCTCTGTCTCAGATCCTAAAAGGGAACAACAAATTTACTCTCACTTTTGAACCCCCAAAATAAAAAAAGTTTACCTCCATCTTTGACCCTAAGAAAGAAGAAAAAAAATGTTCCCCTCACTTTTGTCTCCTAAAATGTATAAAAGAAAAAAAATTTTCTTCTCATTTTTGACCCCAACTTTCAAAAAGAAAAGTGATCAGAATATGGAGCCAGGTAAAGGAAATACTTTGAGAAAAAGTGTGATCAGAATACGAAGTAGGGTGAAAAAATGAGTTAAAAAAGACTTATCAGAATATAAGGTCAGGTAAAAACCCAATTTCTAAAAAGGTGTGATCAAAGAAAAATGTTCTCTCATTATGTCATAAAATTCAGTCACTAACTCAAAAGGTTCTAGTTTGACGTCATACCTGGCGAACATAAGATAAGGGTCTAGTTTCATATCATACTTATACCATAAATCAAATCGCCCTCCTAAAACATAATAGTTGAAAATCACACCAATTTGTTTTATTCTTCAAGTGAGAGCATTTGGAGGGTGTAGCACCCCTAAAAACTCTACCTGCTGTGTGCTCGATTACCATAACAGATATACATACATACAGACGGAAAACTTTTTTTACTAAAATTCATTCATCATATCATGATATGATCTACAGAAGTGTCACTTAATTTAGGGATGTTGCGGTTAGTTACAATTGAATATGAAAATTATTATATATATGCTTTAGCTGCGAGACCGTAGATTTAGTTACGTATAGAAAACGATACCTCTTCCATTTACTCCCTATAAAAGCCCTGAACGCACATGTTCATTTGCTCATATGCCCTAGCTTTCTTGCCGGTTACTCCTTCTCTTTCTCTTCGTTTCTTTCTCTCTAAACTCACAGCTGGCGTAGTTTCCATTCTTTGACAATGACTATCATCTTTTGTCACTAATCAAATATACCAGTCATTATAATAAGCACTATTAATCAGGCTCCATTTGATAGATAAACCAAACGACATTAGACCCGTCGTGTCATGTGTTTCTTTAATTAATTATTCTCTCCTATATTTCATTTGTATGTACAGGATTGGCCATCTTAACTAAACAGACTCTTTCTCTTCTCTTCATGATCGATCATATTAATATTCTTTTCTCGTATTTCTTTTCAGTCTTGCACAGTTATTAATTTCTCTTTATAGAATGTACGTCTTACTTGTCTAAATACTTGTATATGTCTTCATTATAATAATTCGTATATTGCTTTATCTCCGCGTCCATACTCATACTTGGCGCGTATATTCTCCATTCAGTCATGGCGACTATCGTCTCCCTTTACTCCTTCAACATTTCCACTGACGTCGACGTGCAGCTAAGAACCAAGTACGTGGAGACAAAATCCCTTGTCCTCCACTATTACACAATCTCGTTGCTACACAGAGAACTACAACTACATCACTACTCTCTCCCCCTCTCTCTCTCAATCACTATCGGAATTAACTATATCTGGAGACTTTTTTATAAATACAATTCTATTTATAGGAACATAAAGACTCTATCTTTAGAATAATAATAGTTTGTTGAAATATATATTTTTTACCATAATATCATAAGCAAAATTGAAGCATATGCTTTGGTAGTGACTACTCAAATTCAGTTAGACAAAATGTGTCCTTCCAAATTGTAACGGAAAAAGATTAAAAAATTAAATTAGACGATACATTGACAAATTAATAACTAATCACATGCCATCCTACAGCAAGCGAAATCAGTTTCCATTTGAAGCTAACCTGTACATGATAGAAGGAAACTGACAAATATAACCCACCGAGTCTCGACCTTTACTGCACTCCAAGGTTAGGCCATATTGACTCACATATATATGCATTCACTTGCGGTCGAGCATTCATAGTTAGAGACAAAAGTTAGTAAGACAGTTGGGTATTCAGTACAAGAAATTTACACATGAAGTCACTAAGAGGAAGTGGGCAACATTAGACCGTACACACTCATCAACGATTCAACTATAATTGCACATATAAGAAAGATATCTTCACTTCACGCGTACCTATGCATATATCAACATAACTTAAACAATATGAAGAAATACATTTCAAAAGAAATTTTTCAGCAATTGCCCTCATTTCATCTGTAATTTCACCTTTCCTAAGAAGTGCAGGAGATCATAGCCACGCTCGATGCTCTTTTAAGAGCTTCTGCCTTTGATTAAACTTTGCTCGTTGTATATCAGCCGGTGAATGCATGGACAGCATGTGAAATATCTATAACATCAGAGTCCATAACGCTGTTTCATGGAAAGGAACTACAGTGATAGAGTTGGCCTGCCCACTGATGAAACAGAGTTCATTCAGATCAAAATACATCAGCTGACCAAATGAAAACATTGATATCTAGAGAAGCAATCGGAACACCGTTGCATTTTCCTATTTTAACTCCATGGTTTACGCGAAAGATAATCCTATCGTCTGCCACTTCATGTGGACACCTAATGAGAAACTGTTCAATTACGGACGTTTCATCGACTGCGTGTAAACCACCCAGAAAGATGGCACTATTGCTTGGGTATGTCTCTTTTATCCACTGGATGGGACATTGCCGTAATGGCACCTTGTTTTAGTGAGAGACCAAAACCTTTTAATTTTCTACTGGAAGAACCTGATCAGATCTTGAGACCCTCGTTCGTATGCCCAGCGTCTTATTGTGCCGACTACGTTCACGTGCTTTGAAGCTACTGGCAAGATACGAGTCAAAAACAATATCCATTCAGATACAAGTATTTGACAAATTTGTATAAGTTGACCATAAACTGTGTGCCAAATCATGGAATGTTTTTTATTCCAATTTCCCCTCGGGAGCCTTCCTTGCATATCCTATTAAATCAATGTCCATTATATGCTGGTCTCTACGGGGTGATAAAGTTGATGGGTAGGGCTCATGTAATGACTTCATGATCTCAGCAGCAAAGTCAGAGTGTTTGGGCTTTTTTAGATATCCATCCATAATGCATCTCCCTGTTTATCTGATTCCCAAGAGGACACCACCTCTTTGAAACTATTTCTGAACTGTAGATCATCGCCATCTACTTCAACGGACTGGAGAGCATCAACATCATGCTGGAATTATTTAGTGTATCCATGCATGCATTCTTTGTGATATATATCATCTACAAATAGGTCCTCGGGATTTTTGAATAGAATGTACCGGGTATTGACATCGTCTTTATTAAAACTAACTACGTAAAGAAAGTTTCTTTCATTTACATATTTGAAACGTTTTTATCTCACCTTAGTATTTAATCTGGTTACAAATGATGCAATGTCTATCTTTTGGCTCCGGGGTCACAACGATTTCTCTTCTCTTCAAGCTGCTCCCAGAACTAGATATCTGACTGCCACCTCTTTCTCCGAGTTCGAGCATTTTCCTGCTGTCTGTCTCTGTTCGTGTCTATCACCTGCTCTTTTATATCGTGCGTAACAGGTTTCCACATGGTACTTGATTTTAGCTTAGTCACTATCTATTAAATCAAATAAAGTACCACCCCGCAGCAGATGGGAAGTTACGATCACTTTATCTCTACCATCAGGCATGCTTATCAATTTAGTGTCTCCTTTAGCGTCTTCAACAGTCTGGCATATCAAGTACAAGCGTTTGTCTTATTAGGCCCTTGGAGACGTTGGACAGAAGTAGTTGGACCAAGAGAATTGTCATAATTTACTCAAAGATTATTGAATTGATCTGCTGAATTCTGGGAAATTATGAAAAATGAGTAAGTAACCATACATCATGGAAGCTCAGAACAAATAATCGAATTCAAGTTTGGTGGTTATTTCCAAAAGTATACCTATCGCCACCAATTCCACCAAGTCATAAATACTTCTTCGCTAAACTATGATTTGAAACCACGTACCATTGCAATACTAAACTGAACACTTACACATCCAGATTTAAAGATCGATTTCATCATTAGTTATGATAGACTTCCCTGTACCAAACTGCAATCACAAAATGTTTTCTTATCTATTGGTGTACCAGAGAACTAACAAATTGGCCTTTTCAAGGATTAGCATCCACTTATGTCAAAAGATCATTTATTTTAGACTATACAGCACTCATAATCAGCTGTATCTTGCCTCAAGTACATTCTAGACTATCCTTTCTTACGCGACAAATAATCAACCTAAAATTTGCTATCTAATGATATACAGTATGACCATATCTGGACAAAGAAATTTCAACCTTGCTATAGTCTGGAAACCAAAATGGCTGCCATTTTAAATCAAGATGGGAGGCAAACGACCATGAACCAACAAGTACCACCTACTTTTTTTGTGATCCTCAAACCACGTATTACCAAAATGTGAAGTCAAACTTAGGTGACTCAGAAGAGTGTAGGGGACCTAACATATCCACAGTAAACAGAGCGTGATTGAAGTTTTGTTTTCTTATAGGAAAAACTGTGGCTGAAACTGTTTAATTCTCTAAGCTTTTGAGGAGGAAGCTTTTTGGTAGAGTGCAAATGTATGAGAAGTATTTGCATTTCAAATGAGGTAAAATGTCTTTTGATGACTAACAATGATCTGGTCGACCGTAGACGAGCCGAAATGATCTAAGTCTTGAAACTTGAAAATCGTCATCAGACCATTGATGAGATACCTGAAATGATTGGTTCGTCTTCGAGTTAATGCCAAGGGATATTAATAGATTTGAAAATGAAATGCGTTTCTGCAAAATTCGTGTCTCGTCTGCTCACATAAAATTGAAAAAAAAAAAACAGAAAAACACAGAAGACAAAAAACAAAAAACAAACAAACAAAACAAGCGTTTGAATGTGTGTCATGATTTGAAGGAACAATTTCAAAATGACTCCCAAGTTTCTTTCCTGGGACCGGGAATGAGTCTTACAATTCTGGATGTGTTTGGTACTGAGGTGTACCAGTATATATATGGTGGTGGGTTTCGCGCATGCATAGTCTTTTTTCCCCCGCTTAACATCATTACAAAAGCAAGCCTAAGGAAAACAATGAGACATTTTTCGCATGGATCCAATGCGTTGGCACATTTCTTTTTCTACTCAGAACATTCTGCATTCTGCTACCTTCTCGTTACATTCACTAACTCTGTCTCATAAGTGATCCATTGGGTGGAGGCACCAGGCTTCGTTATGACCACCCGTATACAAAGTTGTTCTGGAAAAGCCCCCCCCCCCCCACGCCCATTGGGTACCCCACTGCTATGGCCTTATGCAACATCAAGCTGAGCTTAGTAAATATCTATTAATCGGCACCCATAGGAGTTCGATCCCTCATCGTGTTATCCATAGTTGTGGCATTGTGTCTGACTAAGAAAAGCTTAATAAATACCGATTACACGCAGATTATCGGTTTAGTATTGATTGATTTGCTTTGTTATTTTCAGCAACGGTTCCGAGAAGATTATCGCATACGTTGGTTCCCTGAATAGAACGGAAATGACAACGGGAATTGAAGTTGAGAGTTACGAGATGCATCCTGGGTGGGAAGCTAGTGAAGAGACTGGTGAGACCTTTTTTTTCCTTTTCAGAATTAAGACGATGCAAAAATAACGTGTGCATGTAATCTTAATCTTTTTAAAAATCTTCTCCGTGTACTGCAAGTTGTCACTGGGGAGGTTGAGGCGGCCGTTGACGGCTTGGGAGGTCGCCTGTGAAAGAACAGGGCATGGGACCGGAGCATTTCTGCCATGCCTTCTATCCAACACCTCTGGGATCGTCCTCTTGTCTGGACCCTGAACTTCTGACATAGTAAGTTCTGAACACTCGTTAACCAGCTGCCATTCTTATTAGGTGTCCGAG
Source organism: Thysanoteuthis rhombus (assembly GCA_963457665.1). Lineage (NCBI taxonomy): Eukaryota > Metazoa > Mollusca > Cephalopoda > Oegopsida > Thysanoteuthidae > Thysanoteuthis > Thysanoteuthis major. The sequence goes on along the minus strand of OY735216.1, from coordinate 21,884,150 downwards.
TCATTCAATTCTCTGGTGCTGGATGAATTTGTGGACAAGTATTGCGCCATTGATTTTTCTAATATTTCCATTGTCAGTCAAGAAAAATGATTTTCAATATACTGAACTCTCGGCTGATTCTTCTGTGCTCTGCCAAATCTTTATTGAAAGAAAATCTTGAAAGAATTGATGATTCATATGATCATTTAGATTGCCTTTCAATAGTTCGAGAACTATTTTAGTAGATTATTATTACTGTGTAATGAGTTTGATTTTCACATTTATACTGTTTTTTCCAACGGTAGTTATTACATTTTAGTATTTACAGACACTTGCATGAAAAAAACGAACAAATACCAAGAAAATGCCTCAATTTCCCTTGCCAAAAGGAGGCATAAGTTGAAAAATAAAAATCTGTTCTTCTTGTGCTGCTAGTAAAATTAGTCAATACGCACTTATTTGGTTTGCTTTTTGATTAGTTTGTCAACTGTAATATAAACAAGTTTGATAGTGAAATCTTATTTAGAAATTTACGATTTAAAAAAATATGTTGGGCTTTATTCCTTCATGTGATGGGCGACAACAGTAGCTAATATGTAAAAAAGATTCACCAACGATCTTTTGTTGTAGCAGCACTGCCAAAAGAAGAAACGATACTCCTTCTCTGGTTGATAGCAGCCCTTCTTTTATACAGACGTAGAATGTTTAGAGAGAAAAAAAAGTCGAACTAGAGACAAAGCTTCCTTATTTCAAGTGGTCAACCACTTCAAACAGTCTAGGCTGTAGCTTCACCTCTCCAATGTCAGAGTGTGAATGTTGGCGGGAATCTTCAAGTGAAATATGTTCCTGGCAAAATCTACATTGGTGTCTGGCAACTTTGTCCTTACTTTGTCGTGCGATTTGGTGACATGTCTTGTCCATCAGTTTGATTGTGACCCTCTCTTGTCACGCCATGTTGTTGAATGTTACACTATGTTTTTTTCATAAATTGGGTGACATCAAAATGCCACTTTTTTTCTTTAATTTCAGCTGACGATATTGTTGTGGTAAAGCTGACAGAACCCATCCATTTTACGGATTGCATCAAACCAATTGATTTAGCGGCGGCTGACGATGATACAAAGTACAAGACTTGCGTCATGTCAGGATGGGGCATGACGGGTGGTGAGATTTCTTTTCTTCTATTGAACAAGAGCCAATTTCATTTTTGAAACCCTTGACAACATCAACTAATGAACCATACACTGCAATTGCATATCTGATGTGGATATTACAAATTTTATAAATTCTGAATTGATTGCTGGTGAAAAACGGCCGAGTACTTGGCTCCAATTTGAAATAATTTTTTTTCTGTTTAGTTGATCATCCATACAATAATCAGTAACCAAGCTTTCAGACGAATTTGCAAGCGAGTTTGACGTACATGGGTGGTCCACTGTTGTGCTAAACCATGCTTAGAAATCAATACCCATTATAACAAGGATCACTGACCCAGCACCTAAGACCTCTCAGCAAGGAATTCTATGCTTTATCAAACCACTTGAGGAAAAATTCATTAATTCTGATACAGTTATGAAACTGAAACAAAAGTCAGTAATATCACATTTTTTCAATTGCTTAAAGGAAAATCATTTTGAATTAGACAGATGTAGAATTTCACTTCAATGTCAAGTATTTTATGTAGTGATATTTGGACCATGACATGATACAAAACACAGCAAGTTTTTATTTATCTATTTACATGTAATGCCTTTCTAGGTATCTCAATACATAATGTACCAGTCAGCACTTGAAAATTACTTATAGTTGATTAATAAAATAAGTAACAATTTTTTTTTTTGAATATAAAGTTACACTTGGTTTTATATAGCACAATTTACTTTAGATCCCACTTGACCTCTAGGATGAAGGATCCGGTCAAGTTTAAATCCCTGAGAAAAGACCCCAGCCCCCCCCCCGAACATTTTACTTACATTTATTTCCGACCCATACCCATGAAAATTACGGTTAGGTTTGAAAATTTTCTAATGAAGAAAAAGCCTTTTTTGTCGTACACTCATATGACCAAAGGGTTGCACAATAATGAAAGAAAAAACTTTTTTTTCCAGTTTCTCAAGATACTGACAACAAGACCGTGGATTATCTTCAAAAAGCTGAAGTCAAAGTGACGGAAGAAAATGTTTGTTTGGATATTATTCCACCAGAGCAAAAAGATCAACTTATATGCGTAGGTGATATGGAGGAGAATGGAGTGTCTGGATGTTACGTAAGTATTTTAAAGTTTATGTAGTATATTCAACTGTGTGGTCTAACCTCATAAAAAGGTTTGTATCAGAGTTAGATGCAGTCCAATGAAAACAAAGCATGATTAGGTCATGTGATTTTTTTGATGCTGTGCGTATGTAATAGAGGATATATGGCTGAGCAGATTTGGAAAGAATCACTTGAGGATTCAACATCAGTCCCATCAGCTAATTGGTGGTCACATAATTTGACTGAAGAAGAAACCTTATCCTGAGCTCAACTTCTCTCAAACCCAAATTCTAAAAGTAGGCTGTATTTTGGCAGTCCTACCATGAAAATGAAAATCACTGACCTACAAAGAAGTATTAAGTTGCAGCAGTTAACAAATTGATGTTATGACAATGTGTTCATTATACAGGTTACCTTGCTTTCTGGAAGGAGAGCATGCTAATGAAAAACATTTGAAAGCTGAACTCATACCTAATAGATAGATCACTTTGTCTTAGCTACCTATAATTTTCAGTTGCTTTTAATCTTGTATGATTACCTTAAATCAATTAAATAATTTTTTTTTTCTAAAATTTTCAAGTGAACATATTTAGAACTTTAATAAAAGATAGAGATTTGAATATATTGTTTGGACATATGTTTATTATTTTTGTAGAGACTGCTTTTTGAAATAAAAAGATCTTTAAAAAATAAAAAAAAAAAAAAATTAATATAAATTCTGAATCTTTTCAAAAACCTTTCAAAAAAAGTAAATACTTTTCGCAATTTACACATTTTCCTATAAAATGGCACTTGTTTCATGAAAAATCAATGTTTAAATAAGGGAGGAGAGCTCACCTAAATTTGGAAGTAGAGGTTGAAGCTGTCATAACCAAATCTCAGATATCACATTTATTCGTTCTATAAAATATTCAAATTATATACTTCTATACACAAATTTTTCTGGTAAAAAAACTATACTGCTATTGGTATCTCACTGTATGTTATACACTGTATTAACAGGGCCAGACACAAGCTATCTTATCTTTCACAAATGCCTTAATATATGCCACTCAGATGGAAATCGATTTTTCTGGATGTTAAAAAGAAAAGATTATCATAAAAAAATAGTATACATACATACATATTACACACACACTTTTTTTTTCATCTTTAAAATGACTAAATTTTGTATCCCCCCACCCTTCAAGTCAGACTTTTTTTTCTTTCCAATAACACATATCAGAAATTACATCAATGAGAGTACAGTAATCATTTTTTCATTTTTTTTTTTTTACTTTCCCTATAGGGAGACTCTGGAGGCCCTTTGACATGTGAGCATCCACTGACTGGCCGCCCTACATTAGTGGGGGTATTATCATGGGGAGCTCGTCATTGTGACAAGGGCATCACCGTATTCACCAAAATACCTTATTACAAGGCATGGATTGACACAACACTGGACTCTTGATTCTTTCAGTCAAGAATTGTTATTTTCCTTTCAAATAATTTAAATATTTAACAAACTGCCAAGAAATAAAGAATTTTACAGAGAAAAAAATTTTGATGACAATTTTTCCATGCTTATTGGTACCATATAGGCATTGTGGGTTTTTAACCTGTTCACTGCCAAATACATTTTCAAAGTTGTAACTCCTGTGCAGGGCTTTTCTGGTGAAAATTTGATGAAATAACTCTTCATTGCAAGTTTCAAACGGTTTTATTTTCATACAAATATGTACAACAGGATACCTAATAAATGTAATATATACATAGATGTATGCAAGGGAAAAAAAAAAAAAAAAAAATATACCATCGTAAGACAAGTTATCTTGTCTATGCATGACATTGGACAGACAACTTGCAATTACAAGTTATCTCATCCATAGCAGTGGACAGATTCAAGTTTTAGTGTTGGTAATTAAATGGAAAGAAATTTTAACGAAGGGTAGAGGACCATGAACTTAACTGTGATTGTCAGCTGTGAGAGAAGACTTGAGAAAATTCAACATAAATTCAAAGATATTCTTCAAACTAATATTACTACAAACACTAGCATGACTAAATATCTGATTTTATCCCTATCTAACAGCACCCACTCAAGTTAATCTAAAAATCAACCCCTTTTTTTTAAACTAGTAAAAATCTGGGATACTCTAGAGGAATAAATGACTAAAGACAATTTTTTTTTGTCATCAAGTCCCTAGATTAAAAAAGATTTTTTCACTCAACAGATAGCAGAATATCCTACAAAAACTAGGAACAAATGTTAAACTCCAGTCCAAACCTGGAGTTGACTTTGTTTTCCCACCGTGACAAGAATAATCCTTGCCAAATTTAGGGGGAGTAAAAATTCAACACCCCCACAACCGTGATTTGAACCAATAGGTAGTCGTGTCTCTTACCAACTGAGCTAAATTGACAAGTTTCGCATATCTTCCAAAATTTATGTTACAAATACACATTCCACAAAAAATACACCTGTAAAATTAATATCTCCATACCATGATTTGAAATCATGACCAACTGAATGGTAGACTGGTGTCTTACCAACCGAGACAAACTGTCAAGTCTAAACAAAATTTATATATATATATATATATATATATATAAAGTTGCAGTAATCATCTTCAGTTGGAATAGACGTAGAAGTGGAGTTTGATCCAACAGCAGCAGTCAGGCTTGTTTAATATTATTTTCATCCCCCCCCACCATGTAGTTTTGTCTCCATTATATCATGTGTATATATTATTAGGTGCCACCCAAATGTTTTGGAAATTTAAACAAATTGATAAATCTGTAGACAGTTACTTAGTTTTTCCTGTCTCAATGAATATTTCACACACCTCTTGAAACCATTCTACCATCGTATGAAGAACCTCATTTTCATCAGTTTATTTTGTCTTTGAAGAAGACATTTTAGGCCTCAAGTTTTTCAAACTTTTTGGTAGTTTCTTGTATGAAACATCAAGTATTTGCTGCCTTGTAAAATACACCTTTTACGAGGAATTTTTGGACTACTTCTTACCCTGACCCTCTAGTTGTACTGCTTGAGATTTTGGCCTCAGTTTCTATACATAATACCAGTGCATTGGATGCAGAGGAACATTTGATCTTTTGTGCTAATGTGCACGTAATGTAATATTATACATATATACACACACACAAAGCTGGGTAAATTATAAAATTCAACTTTTTTCAGAATAGTTGACAATTGCATGAATGGTAAGAGGATCTACTTGACTTGGGAATTGGACAGTACCAAATTTGATTCTAAAGTGCCAACTCAACTCGAACACAATGCAATAAATAGACAAGGATAAATCCAGTCTGCTTCTGTTGAGAATACTTGTGCCTGATGGCATCAGTTCAGAATATGAAAGTTGATATAAAGGGCCATAGAAACATCTTCAATCAAGTGATACATTATGCAAGACTTGAAAAAAAAAAAAAAAAAAAAAAAAAAAAAAGGTGGGGGGGTGATGTTGAGTTTTTTTTGACAAACTAATATTCATCGAACTAACAGAAAATTCAAAGTACAATGATAATAATTGAGAAATTATGCACATAATTTAGGGAGAGAAAAAGTGAAAAGTAGGTTCCTTGGTGTTGGCTGGAGATTGTTGGATCAAATTCAGAACTTCTAATACCCAACCCCGCTAGCTACATGTAAGTTAATTTGCACCATAAATTGTATATTGCTATATTTTCAATCATCCACATAATTGTAAGGTTATTTAAGGTCTCCTCCAATATAAGAGACTGATTTTTAACATGTAGTTAAAAGAAAAAAAAAAAAAAAAAAAAAAGAAAAAAAAAAAAAAAAAAGGAAGAAAAGTTTGCTGTGGGGTGGGAGTAAGAAAAATATGAAGTCATTTGGGTGTTAATATCTGTTGGTTTCATCTTTTTCTCTAATTGGGTGTCAAGAGAAATGATATACAAGTAGAAAAAGAGAGATTGTAACAAAGGTGAATACATACAGTAAATTGGGAGAAAAAAAAGAAATAAAAAAAATTGATAGTTATTTAGTTAGTGTCCAGTCCTCTTTCAGAGTTTGAAGCAAATATTCTATTTCAGAAATTTTCAGCCAGAAATACATTTCAAGACAAAAATCTAAAAGTTTATCCGAAATAAAATTTGTTTCAAAGAGTAATCTCTATTATAAAATATACACTTCAACAATCCTTTCCTTGCAGCATTTGTTGTATTCAAGTAGAATGTAAAGAGAAAGAAATATATATAAAAGAAAGAAAAGAATATTTCCATATCACATTCAATTCAGCATTTCATAAAGCCAGCCAGCCATTCACATGCATTCAATTATACAAGTCAATGTGGATTGAGTCTTAATGGCTTCATTATTTAAAACTGTCTTTTCTTTTGTATACAAATATATAAATGTAAATGTATAAATTTATGTATGTGGTTAGTGGATACAGATTAAAATTTGTAGTGAAGGACATCATGTGTGGAAGCCATTCAGTCGTTTACCAGCCAAATACATATTCCATGGCCTTTGAAATGAAATCATTGCTTTTTTGTGGAATTCTAGCAGTCTGGAAAACCTGAAATTAAATAAAATTTTTGATCAGAAAGGGACAGAAGTAAAATAAAACAAAAACCAAAAAAAAAAAAAAAAAAAAAAAAAAAAAAAAAAAAAAAAAAGAAGAGAAAAAGGACAATTAAATGGTTTGTTAAGAGCAGTAAAGATTACTTGATAAACAGCATTACTTCAGAGTCGTTGCCAATCAGTAAGAGTTTCAACAAAAGTTGCTTATTAAGGCAAGAAGATAATATAACTCAAATTTTTAGCTTCCTTATGAAAGTAAGCCAGGCATAAACAAACTAGAAGATATGCTATCAAAGGGAACAATATTTATAAGTATAATATTTCAAGTCTGATTCAATGTATTTTGCATAGATGTATGCTTATTACAATTAAGAATAAGAATATGTGGTATACTGATCATTAATAACTAACTTTTCTTAATAATCTCTTAGACAAATTGTTGAAGTTTTCTTATAAAACTGCAAATAAGGCAGTTTGTTTACTTTTTAGCTCCGAGGAGAAAGTTGGTAATTGAGCAAGAGGTTACCTAATAACCAACGTCTTTTAATGAGCTAAAGCAAAAATGACAGCAGTGAAATGGAAAGTTAAAGCTAATGGTAGTCACACGACTCAAAATGATTAGCTTACAGTTTCATATTAAAGAGTCAATGTAACAAAGCCTTTTTTGGTCTCCCCAAACAACTTGAACTGTTTGTAACCACTTGTTGTCTTTAGAAAATATTTATATTATCTAGGGAAAGTTACTGAAGATTAATAAAATCCAAACCTTGAATGCATAAAAACTAAACCTTGTGTTTAATAAGTAAAGCTTAAAAGAAGCAAAATGAAAAATATATATCAGAGTTTGTCAAAATCTTACCTCATTTTCATTTAAAGCTTTCTTCTGTAAAGTTCTGGGAGTGTTCATGGTTTTCATACCTGTACTGCCAATAGGGGTGCCTGGAGTATTTCTCATCAGAGAATGTGGAAGTGTTTTAGATAAAATTGGAGTAGAGTGAAACAAATTCCTTGAATTAGACATAATGTGGCTGGTATTTGCATTTTCTTTGTTGGATTCCATGAGAGTCTGCAATAAAACAGATTATGGGGAAATTTTTTTCAATTTTCAATTTTTTAATATCAGACAGTGTAGATACAAAAACACCTTTTAACGCTAGACTTGCAGAGCTCACAAAAATATTCATAGAATTAAAAATTAGATTTAGAACACCAGATATTTTTTCAGTTTCATTTGTTATCAAGACCAAGCACAAAATGTGTATTGTGATAAATATTTAATTTCAGTTGTTTATTGATGCAAAAGTTCCCAGCAGTTAACAATTAGGTATGAACAATATGGACAGAATTTTACCTGAAAATTGGCACCCCAAAAATTGAAATCTAACAAAAATTGATCTTAATAAAATTTTCAGTACTTATTTATTAAAAGGAGAAATCTAAAAAACAGAAAAAAAAAAGTTCTATAGCAAGAAAAATTCTATTTTTACGTAACTCTTTGATAATTTATCTTTTTTTATACAATACGGCTTTCATTGATTTTTTTTTTAATCATTTTTATTGATTACTCCGAGTTTGGGAACACTATGAAAAACAATATATCAAAGGATTTCTCAGTTAAAAGGAGAACCCCCCCCCCAAAAAAAAACAAACAAACTCAATCAAGGGAAACAGCAATGTATAAATAAAATAAATCAAAATAAAAAGGTGGAATAGGAATTGTATGAACAAAAAATTCTTTTAGGGTATTTGGAATGGAAAATTATTTGTTACAAATTCATTCTTGAATGAATAAGTATCGAAAATTTTAAAATTTGTCAGTTTTCCAGTGTATTTTTTGTTAGGCTATTGAAAGTCCATATTTTTGTCTTCACTCAATTTCCTATTATAACAAGCGTTATTTTCAATTGAAGATAAAGAAATAGACAAAGACATAGCAGGAAAAAAAAGAAAAAAAAAAAAAAAAATCACACAAGTGCATACTTATGTACCCAAACAGGCAGCAACAGTGTAGTGAGGTTGATATACAAAACCCTCAGACCAAGACTCAATTTTTGGTACTTCCAACTCTGGCTCCTCCGTTAGTGATTTTACTACTTATAAATAACCTATATTATCGACATTATGCATAAAGAAATTACACTAATCACTGAAAATGTGAATCAGTGCAAGCTCACTTAATCTTCAAACTTTTTTCACAGCCAAAACCATAAAACAAGAGCAGTGTATGAATGCATGTAATATACATCAGCTTAAATATCTGACTATGGTACTCACCTTGTCTATACAGGGTGTTACGCCTAACATAATGCTGTCCCCAAATATTTTCCCGTTTTTGCTCAGGGCTTTTTTAGCCTGCAATTTCGACTGGTAATGAATGTGCATCCAGTTTCCATCAGGTGATATCTGTCGATTAAATCAAAACAAAAATGAAAACAGGTTAAAGTTGAAAGGAGGTTCCGCTATTAAAATCAAATACAATTATCGAAGGCTAAAAATCAAGTTTCGTTTTAATTATTAAAAATGATTACAAATAAAAAGAGTGAAATCAGAGTTGAACAATGTAAAATTAATATTAAAAAAAAAAAAAAAAAAAAAAATCTATTTAGTAACAATCTTTATTTGGTGAATGTTTTTAATATCACTTTTCAAAGTATTTCTTCGCTTTTGAGAGCTTGGTTCATTATGTATGTGCTGATATTCCTGTAAACACTTAAGGTCATACTGCTTTACAAGGTTGTGTAGGAGTGTCTGAGAAATTCACATTATTGATTACAACCACGTTTAACAGAACAGTTTTGATAACAGTATTTTTTGAGGTCACTGATTTTGATAATTTTTTTTTTCAAACGAATTCGAAGACATTACAACTTACCACATGTTGGAGGATGTTTCCATATTGAGAGAACTGATCAAGTATGTAAGAGGCAGCAGCTGATGTAAACCTTAAAAAAAAAAAAAAAAAAAAAAAAATAAACAATCATTTCAGATGAAAATTTTAGCTACTTTTATTACGGAAAAGTAGAAAGTGTAATGGTGCAATGCTGCAACATTTGTTCTGCTCTGAAAAATATTTCAAAAAATCTGAATACATGGAAAAATGAGAAACTGGCTTTTCAAATTTGACCAGTGAAGTGAATCAGGGCTTGCCCATCCATTAAACAAACCTAAGCAGTTGTCTACAGTGCAAAGGTCTTATAGGCTTATGAACAAAATTTTAAATTCTGTCACAAGAATACAACCAGAACCGGGAATTTCAAGTTTTGCCACAGGCACGTGAAACCTTTGATCTAAGTCAATTTAACTTCTTAATACACTAATCACTGTGCTCTATGGAATTTTTGGAGAACACAAAAGATGATTGGTTATTTCCCTAATTGCAGAGGGTATTTCAGTTTTAAGGTACAAAATGATATGGATATTTATGAATCCATAGAATGGGGCGAATCAGTGGTAATGTGCAGTCTGCTCACAGGTGAATAAGTTTTATACAAACTTGATATATTTAGACACTTGAAAGCAATCCAAAGAAATCTAGCTCTCCTGCATATGAACTAAAACAAGAAGCTTTTAGTAGACTTCAAGGACAATCATTCAGAGTCAGGAGAGTTGACTATTATTTTTTTTTTTTTTTTTTTTTTTTTTTTTTACAAAAAATTCAAAGCACTTACCCAAACACAGTGACCCAAGTCTCATCAAGCTGGTCATCTATTAAGAGAGATTCCCTGTACATACACAAAAAAAAAGTTTGATTAATACGAATACAAGAAAAATAAGTGGTTCACAAAATGAAATGGAGTTTAAAAACACACATATTGAGAGAAATAATGAAATTAATGATTGTATACTTTGCTTTTTACTCCATTAAATCGTTTTTTAGCATTTCAAGTCAAAGATAATAGCATCAAATGTCAAAGATACTTGTTGTCACCATTAAATGAATACTTAATTTATAACCTTATCAGGAGGTAAAAAAATAGAACAATTCCTTTGAACAAACAAAAAAATGGTGACTTACCCCTGAGTATAGAAAGGATCACGTTGTGTAGGAGATGTAGGTATTTTAGATAAATGTTGGAAACTCTGATTTGCAGCAGTAGAAGTGTTCAGCTGACTGACATTACAAGATGTATGAGGAGGACTTCCTGAATAAAGAAAAATTACAAAAAGTTTTGAATTTCTATAGAAGAAAAAAAAATTGTTCAAGTTATGCTCATTCATTGTTAGGTCTGTACCAGCAGATAATGTAAGTCAGTATTAGAGAATCAGTTTATACTTGAAAAATGTTCCTTTTTTTTCTTCTGCATTTGTGCCCTAATGACATTACAGAGGATGGAAAACCCCGTACTGAGTTTTGGGGGACAAGGGATGAAGGATCAGATACTCACCTAACTGCATCATTTCCGTATCAGGAGTGCTTCTTGAAACTGAAGTTGGATGTTGCTGAGAGAAGGAGGAAAATGGAGTCTGAAAATTACAAAAATTTCAATCATTTTCGGTTAAGATTCAAGAGACTTTTCCTTTTTTTTTTTTTAATTCTAGAAAATTTTCAAAGACAGGAATGAAATCTAATTCTATTCACTAAAATCATTTTGTATTTGAATGAAAAATGATGACAATGTTGAGGCATCTTGAAAAATGTAGAGAAAAATTGTAGGTCAAAATGAATGATTTATTTCATTAACATGTTTCGCCTCTGAAAAGATCAGAATGTGAGAAAATACAGGGTAAGAATCCATACACTTAGTATTTCCACACATTCTGTGGAAGTATTTCCCAAGACAAAACATGTCCATGAAATGATTTGTTCATGTCTATTATCTTGACAAATGCAAGAGTCACATAATTCTAATAAATTCTTCCAGAACATATCAAACCCGACATTTGCATAGGAACGTAACGAAAATATGATCTAAAATTCTGTATCTTTATGGCTTATTCTATGCAATTTCCTCAAATACTTCTAGCAATTGACTAAATTAGCCATTAGTAGTTTCATAAAACTACTTTTCTTTCCAGCATAAACTAAGCCCACATTAGCATTAAAGTTGGATTTCAATGTGTGGGTTGGAGAACAAAATAAGTAACTGTTGCTTTGCCATTGCAATCATGGTCCTATGTAGTAAACAAATTCAAAAACTGCTCCTTAACTTTATTTACAAAAATATTACATGAAGTTTAAAACAGTATTACTTAAAACCACAGGCTCAATAATACATCTGTGAATGAGTATAGAGTTAACATAAAAAGATAGAAGTCTTCAGGTGTACAGTTTAGACAAGAATAAAATGGAGATGTTTGTGTAGATTTTTAATCATCAGAGGATTTCTACATTATTCATGATTGGAGGAGAGAGCAAGAAAAGATGAAGACGGTATACCTGTCGTGTAGAAGTATCTAATGTGGGTGTACACACAGAATTTTCAAATAGGCTTTGAACAGGTGGAGCTGCACTGCGGTCTTTACTTCTAAGAATTTCACTCCTAACAAAACAAATAAAAAAAATAGGCATCAAGAGAAGGAGGAAAAAAAAAAAAAAAATAAAAATTTCATAATACAGAAACTATCAGTGACCCCTTAGGTTTCAGTGCACCAAGAATAAGACTTCAGTACATTTGTATTATTTAAATGAATATCTCATTTGATTGAGGGAAAAAAAAATGCCCTGCACAAGAATAAAATTTTGGGCTCCAGTAGTTGAGATGAGAGAGAATGATATTGCATTAGAAAGCTTCAGAGATTGTGACAAGCAGCTGAGATTCTAACTCTATAAGTGAAATTAGTATTTCATACAATTCGAAAATACATTTATGAGTAGCAGGTTTGGAATTCTATCACTGAATAGAATGATTGTGTACACTCATCCTGAAGTGAAGCTAAACACAGAATTCCCCTTGAATTTCAAAGATTGTAAAAGTCTTTTCTTTCCAAGTTGGCACAACTTTTATCAAGTACAGTTTGAAAGAATACAGTCTGGTTATTCAGTTAGTTCTGAAGCTCAAGAAAAAAGAAAAATATCCTTTTTTTTCTTCTAATTTTTCTCATGGTTTTTGTCTCCTTGTGTAATATTTTCCAAGTAACTTTGGTAGGACACAAAGATGTATTAGTTTTTACCAAATGTATACCTAAATTATAATTTGTGTACACCTTAGTGACAAAAAAAAAAAAAAAAAAGAGGGAAAATAGAAGAACCTCAGTAATATTCACCTACCTTTGAGGAGGAGGGGTTACCATGTTTGGAGGGGAAACCTTGGCCCCTTGTGGCCGTTGAGGCACAGCCAGAGGAGACTGTGGCACATGACTGGATGACCAGCGGAGAGGACTTTGCTGCAAGGTATGAATTTAAAAAATAAAAATAAATGGAACTAGCAAATTCAATGAGTAGATGCAGAAAAATGATTTTAGAAATGTTAACATCTTTTGATGGATCCATGCCAAAATAAAAGCACTTCTCCATAACCTACTGCCCACAAATTTTCATTAAAATTCATTGAGACCTATCAGAAATAACTAAGACATAGAGGAGATAATCGTGTACAGACCAGACCAAAAATTTTGTCTACCATGTTCTATTGTCTACCCTTCCACAGTATTTAATTGAGAACTTTGAGATATGTTGATGATAATCTTAAGCATATATATGAGGGGAAAGGAAAAGAAAAAAAAAAAAAAAAAAAAAAAAAAAAATTCTTACCTACTTTTCCTCACCCCATTGCCCACCATTCTACAAAAATTAATTGAGCACTCGGAGATATTGTGTAGACAGACATACAACCAGATAGATGTATACAACCATACATACATGACACTCCAATTACTAGTTCATGAAACTATCAAGGACATCAAAATATTTACAAAGTTTCGATCATCCAGATTAGCCCAAAGAAATTTTATCTTCAAGAGATCAAGTCTACAATTCCTTGTACTTGACTAATTGGCAAAAGCCTTGTCACAGACATACATGGAAATAGTCAGGCAGATTTCCCGCTGCTTCTTGTACCATAGAAGCCAGTACTACTTATCTCATTCATTGGTGTAGACATGGATACCAGCGGGGTAATTCTTTTGCATTAGAGATGCTATGAAAGGTACAGCATGGCAGCCCTACGATCTTGTAGATCAGGGGACTGACCAACATATTGTTCTTAAAATACAGAAGAAACAAAGATAGAAGTATACCATTGGAACTCAACAGAAAAAGAAAAAAAAAAAAAAAACAAAAAAAGCGAAAGTTTCCTATTAACCTTTTTACAAAATACAATAAAAATACTATAGATTATAAATACGAGATTTTCTGCTCAACAGTATAAAAAGTCTTCACTTTTCACAAAAGATTTATTTCCTGCATTCCTCTGGTTTGAGATAACTAAAATCTTCCGTTCATTTGTACTTACCGTTCTGCCATGTGGTGTAATATCCCCCAAGAGATATCCTGGTAAATACTGACTGGGAGGGGTGTGAACATTAGGGGTAGATGCACCTGGGGTCATCATTTTGCTTGAAAAGAAAATATAAATTGGATTATATTATTAATCTTATTCAGATTTTATATAGTATAATTTTTGTACGAATAAAAAAATGTTTTGAAGCTTATCTATGACTACTCACGAACAAATTAACTGAAAATTTGAACGAAGACAATTTTATTTTCAGATTGACAGAAGAAAAACAAACTCAAATTTAGAAATCCTAATCAGATCGTTTTATATAGTTGTATCAAAGATTCTGTGATATATATTATCAGGATAAAAAATGTTTTTCCTCCCGGTCACAAAATGTAAACGTCTCCCCACCTCGATTTTAGACGTAACAATAACCACTGCTCCGGGTGACAGCAATACCTTTCCTGGAAGTCCGTTAACAAGGGAGATAAATCTACATCATGAGAACTTTTAAAAAATTGTTCGGATCTAAATAGAAAAAATTCCTTGAAGTGGTACCATAACCTTTACGATTTGAAGAAGAGTCTAATTCAAAAACAACCATTGTCTTTTGACAATATAAACTAGAACTAATTATATCCAAATATATAGCAAGTAAAGAAGGAGTAGTTCCAGTTGCTGGGTACACACAGGTTGAGATTGCTCAACTTTTTTTTTCCCTATAAATACACAACGCTGAAAAAAAAATATGACGGTTACTCTGTGTAAACGATTATTTTTCGACTTCAAAAAGAAACTTCGAGTACAAATAAGCACAAAACGATAAAATGTGAGCTAAAAGTTGAAATCATTTTCCTCCATAATTAAAATTACACGGGGAAAACAACACCTAAGTTTGCTTCGAATACGGGCAAAAATGTTTCACCCACACACATAATTGAGATCACGTGCACGATGCTGAGGTTTAAAAAGGTGCAAAATAAATATTGAAGTTTAGATTTAAAATTCAGTACATACCAGAGAACAAAAAGAGGAGGTTTCAAATTACTAAATTTTAACATTTTCAAGTCACTCGGAACAAGACAGATAGATAATGAAAATTTGATGAAGAACAATTTTTTCCTAGCATTTAAAGACATTTCTTTAGATTTGAATTTAATCTGTGAAGTTAGTTTTTCAATCTAGTAATTATTCAATCAACCCAGACTTCTGAATTAACAACTATTTTACATTTAGCATCTCAGAATACAGAACGGCTGAAACACACAACCTAAAAGATAGATTGCCAAAAAGAAAAATAAACCCAGCCGACAGTTGATAAATGAAATAGTGACTTCAACATGAAGAAAGAAAATGAAAAGAAAACTCCAATGATGAACAATAATGAAAGATAGCCGATGATTTTTCAACCTAAATTACCGATTTTTAAGTTTCGAAAATAATCAGGAAGAAATACTTAAACTTTGCGTTTTCGAATATTTTTAGGCAAGAAGTTTGTTAGTCTTTTTTTTTACTCTTGCGTCATTTTTCGAATTACCAAAAACAGCATGCCGTAAAACAACCAAGAAAAGATTGAGAGATTTATGTCTACATACGTACTGCATGAATACAATAAAGAATCAAGCATACCTTGACTT
This sequence comes from Thysanoteuthis rhombus, assembly GCA_963457665.1. Taxonomy (NCBI): domain Eukaryota; kingdom Metazoa; phylum Mollusca; class Cephalopoda; order Oegopsida; family Thysanoteuthidae; genus Thysanoteuthis; species Thysanoteuthis major. The sequence continues at coordinate 21,868,353 of OY735216.1, read as the reverse complement.
ATAATCGTGGGAGTAACAACCAGGACGATATGATGAAGTGTAATAAATCCTAAGCAATAACTGAAAGACGGTGGTTTCAAATAAGCTAGACCAGCCGCCGTTCAACCGGAAGTGAAAGATCCAGCCTCGTTTTCACTTTTCGTTTTTTTGCTTCATTCATTGGTCAAATGTTTTGCCTTGTTATTTAATTATCACATCTACAACAGCCCGTTTTATGAGTGCGTGTTTCTATCAGTTAAGTCAGCAAGAGATGTTGTTGTGAATCCACTACGATACTCATTCTAGATTTTTCTTTCATGTCTGTTGTTATAATTTCCCAGTTTCGAAATTTGTAACGACCTGAACTTTGGGTGGGAGAAAAAAACCCCAAAAAACAACGAGATTCAAAGTTGTGTAAAAGTTAATTTTATCGTCAGATCTTCGTGTCATTAAAAAGAATAAGGATTTGAGGAAAATTCAAAGTAAAAAATTCTTTTAGCACATTCTAAAAATTAGGGGATAATTTTAAAAACTGACAACGTGGAAAAGTTGAGGAAATGAATAATTTCATCTGAGGCGGCGCTAGGTCCAACTATGCCTCCTTGCAAATTATTTTTTTAGATTTTTCAGTTGTTTTTCTTTTCGATTTAAAATATTTCTTTTTTTTTTTTAGATATATTGTGCCCTTGAACTCTGGTACTCTCGCAATTGCTGGGTCTGCGATCTCACGTGCCACCTCTGATTATCTTCATTTGGCTCCAATCAGTTAAATTCATTTCAAGTAAAACCGACGTTATCTGTAAACTTTAGAGTTGCAACAATTGATTAGTTAACTATTAAATTAATCACAAACTTAGTTCTCTATGACAGTATACTGAATGTCCTTGGGTTGTGGACAGAACAAGACTTTTCAAGAATTCATTGAAAAACAGTGATCGGTAATTTTCACCGTTTTCTGACTTTTTATAGAATATGTAGAACACTTTTGGGAAACAACAGAAGCCAGGGTCCCCAAAACTTTTTGGACCATTGACCCTTCATGCAACCTCATCAGTCCTCAGACCTGCTAAAAAACATTAGTAATAAGAATTGAGTAGTTTGTTTTTAATTTGGAAAAAAACAAAACGAAACAAATAATTATGGCTAAATGCGTTTTAAAAAGGTCGATTAGGTAAAAAAAATGGCCAAAATGGCAATCATGCTTTGGATTGTGGTAGCCATATTTCTACCTCATCTTTCACAGGGTCATTATTTACAGAGAAATGACAAAGTCAGAGAGTTTATATTTACATACATATGCAATGGGAGAAGGAAGTATATAAGTAACGGTTTACTATACACTTTATTCTCCCATTGTATATGTATCTCATCCACTTTTCACTTCCTCTGTATGTATTGACCCTATGAAAGCAGTGGGCAGAGGGATATAAAGAGTGGCCGTTATTGTATATTTCAACTCTTATATCCCTTAGCTTCGGCTTAGTTCATAATTAGCTAAAGTGATAGTTAAAAAAATCCTTTTGTTCTCTTCTTGTCCCAAACACATTTTTACCGTTGATGGAACAGCATTAATTTTGAGTCCTGGCCATCACGTGGAATCATAAGGGAGAATCATTATGAATAATAGATTTATATACATAAAGATCACCAAAATTTTTAGCAAGAGCATCTTCTGGCAGAGGGTGATACCATTAGTTACCGATTCAGGTGACTCCAACCATAGGTCCACCACTGCATAAGATTAATGAAAACATAATACTAAATGCCTGAAAAATATGAACCCTACAGACAACTGTTGATCTGTGCTTTTCTATGATGTTTGAAAGATTGATATTTTTTGTTAAGTGTATTTTATTCAACATAATCTTCTTTTTCCACGATTATTTTCAATTTCAGGTCTTGTTCCAATACATTACAGTTAGTATTTATTTACCTGTTTGATACTTTCCTTTTTCATTTTTAGATGTCAGTCAGATCCACTCTGGATATTTACGGCTATGTAGAAACTGGTCATCTTGTTTTAGTGTGCCATATTATGAGAAAAGTTTTCACTGATAGGTATGGCAGACAGGAGAAAATAATCAAATGGGCCAATTTGCAGGATGGAAAGAATGGTTTATGGTTACAGCATTTAGGATGAGAAAATATTGTTATGTATAATAAGAGTCATAAATGGGACAATTTTGATGGATTTTTGAAAGAGAATGTAAGATGGTCACCCATCTCACTTCTACCTCCTTGGTCTCTGAGGCTGAGGCTCTCTACTTCTCAGTTTTCCCAAACCTTCAATTCTACCCCATATCTATCAATTAAAAAAAGGAACTAGCCAAAAAAGATGAATCAAGGCTTTAAATCAAGACTTACTCAAATCAAGACAAAAGATGAGGATCCTGGAAATTAGACTGAGATTGGCACAAGAGAAAAAAAGGGACATTATCTGCTAACTGGAGTGAATCCATCCCATGGTAGCAGCCTACTGAGGTCTATTTTCCTGACTTTAGTCAGATAAAGGATATCTTGCTAGTTAAATGACAGTTCACTTGATGTTGGGTGGGCTTCTTTTTTGGGGGGGGTCATACTATTATACAGTTGAGGCAGTTCTTTAAGCTGAAAATACTATTCTAGTGTTAGACGCAACAACACAAAATGGTATTCATATATTTTTCTTGGATCATCCCATCTTGTATCTCTGCAGTAGCTATAAAAAGGAGCTGCATCTGACTACAGGCAGCACTGAAAACTTGGCTAAAATATATTCATCTGCCACTGATCTTAGTGTTGATGACTCTCTACAAAGGATGACTGCTACCATTTGACAGACGTGGCTCCTATTAACCATACCAAGGTATATTGGCAGAAAAAATTGTACTCAATTGAAGTGCAATTTGCATCCTTTGAGGCAGTTTCAAGTTCAACAAGAAAATCCCTTGCAGATTATTTAAGTCCTCATGTAATAGACATTCCCTAGGTAGAGAGTGTTTAGTATTGGAAATTATCTTGGCTATGGATTCTCTTAAGATTCAGCAATAAGAAATAGGTCATTAAGGCTTCAAAAAATTTATTATGTGGAGGTTTTAAACTCTTCATTGATTCCAAGGAATAGGCTACATCCCATTTTCCATCTACCTGCCATGTATTTCTGCCACCATGAAAAATTCAAAAAAGTGAATCTGCAATGGGCTTTTCTAAAGGGTAAAGTAATTTAGTAAAGTAATTAAAGTAATTTCAGGGGCTGAGGTTCTTTTGGAAACTCTTTTCTGGGCTTCAATGAGTCTCTCTTCACCTGTATCAACACATAATCTTTCACCACCACTTATTTCTTATTACAATTGAAATGATTAAAATGATGATAAACAAATTAGATGTCATCATCATCATCACCATCATCAGTCTTTTAACGTCCGTCGTTGGACATAGACCTTCCCCAGGATATGCCACACTTCCCTATCATGGGCGTCACGGAGCCAGTACTTCCTGAACTTGTCTAGCTCGTCTCTCCATCTAACATTTTGCCGGCCTCGGTTGCGCATGTGGTCTCGAGGGATCCATGTTGTGAGTCCCGATGTCCATCGATTGTCTGCCATTCTTGCAACATGGCCAGCCCACCGACATTTGAGATTTTTAATTCTATGATGTCCCTAATTCTCGTCTTTTCTCGGATGGACTGTGCTGTCTTGTGGTCTCTCCATGTGAGGCCTACTAATCCCTAATCCTCTTGAAAGTTTGCATGCCACAAAAGACTTGTTTGGAAATCTATTATCAATGTTCCTTCAACATAGTAGCTGGATCCACAAATGAACTTGTCATCTACCAAGTGACATGTGATACTAGCTGAAAGAATCATTGGTGAATTCTGTCGAAAAAAAAACAAGCCTCCAATGCTGATGTAAGTAGCATATCAAAGTTAATGAAAGCTAAAAAAAACAAAATAAGGATCTTGGATCACTGAACATGGCTATTCCTTAAAGCCTCAAGAAGACATCAGAGGGTACCTGAAAATAACTGGAATTATATACCCATTCTTGGTAACAATTTTGGAAAGAAACTATGGGTCATTTTACACTTATCCTCTCAAATTCAGGAACACATTCTAAGAATTTAAGGAAAAGAGGCATGAATTTTGCAGAGATGCGTTTCATTTTCAAATCTTCTGTTAACATTCGCTGACATGGACCGCAACACAATCAACCCAGATATCTCCTTGATGGTCCAATGATGATCTCCATTGATTGTGTGACAATTATTTCGAAGGTTTTTGTAATTTTGGTTTGTTGAAATCTTTTCTTCAAGTGACACTTCACAACGTTTGAAACGTAAATACCACTTGTACAGGTTTTTAACCTAAATCTTCTTGAAGCATTACAACAATTTGAAGTGCAGTTTTCCCTAAAAGAAATTGAAACTCTATGCACACTGTTCTCTTTCATAAGCCCTTACGACCCCCACAAAAAAAAATGCCACAGGAAACAAATCGGACAATCCCAAACCACACTACATGTCAGATTGGCTCTGAATAGTATAAACTAGTGACACCTAGCAGTGCAATGTGTAACTTCATCCAGTCCAGCATGAAAATCGAATTCCATTTTATTTAAATTCTTTTGTGTTTCCCCATAGAAAGAGAGGTGTTCTGACGAGATGAAAATGGAAATCACAAATAGGGTGAGAAGAAAATTGTGGCTGAAAGAAGAGTCCAGGAGGACTGAATTGCAGAAGAAACTAAAATGCCTTCTGGACATTTCATCTGCTGCCCTGTATGAGAAATTTCCTGCCACACCATTTGTTTTCTTGGTAGGCTTACAGGAAATATTGCATGGTACCATTGTAGGCTGAAGCATTAAACATTTATGGTTTGATATTGATTGATAGTCAGACTCCAGACTCCTCTGTTCACAGGAATAAAAGATTTTATACTCAATACTTGGGATCTCTATTATTTCCATGAGAATGATTAAGAAGATTATACATGAAGAACTCTATTTCCAGTAACAATGAATTTGAACATAATGCAATAAGGTAGAAAGATGTCGAGGACAGGCAAAACAAGAGAGATTCTACACAGCTAAGAAAAATCGCTTTTGTCAGGGTCACCCAAAATTGTTGGGAGTCTTTAGTCATTTTTCAACTCATGATCATGATTTTTATTCATTTGATCTGATAAAAATAATATTAATAAATAAGATGCCTGTACAATAGAAAAGAGTAAATGACCTGGTAGATGAGTTAGTGTTGTATACTGATGACCATAGTCAGTGTATGAACTTGGGTAAAATCCAGCATTTTGAATGCTGATTTTCAAGGTGACAGGCCTTCCTCACTTGAATTATAAACATAATTTGTTTGTGGCCTGCTTAGTGGCTTACTTAGTTGCACATTTGCTACTGATGCCCCTGGTCAGGGTTTGAGTCCAGGTAAAGGCCAGGATTTTGAATGCTGGTTTTTAAGGCAGACAGACCCTCCCCATCTGAATTATTAAACTCGATTTGTTCATAGCCTTTTCTTCAAATTCATTTATTAGCATTTAAACCTTGAGATATATGACCATTTTAAAAAATGCAAATGCTTAGAAACATATATATATATATATATATATATATATATATATATATATATATATATATATATATATGTATATTTCAATGTCTCAAAAGAACAGATTCAAAAGTAGAGTCTCTATTTTGCTCATTAGCAAAAGACACTCAGGTAGGCGCTACATAGCTTTAAAGAAATACTGTGTGCAATTTAAACAAATGAACAATTTATTTGATTTAGGAAAAAAAAAAGTATGATTAAGATTTATAAGAAATCTTTTCAGACAAATGCATGAATCTTATCTTAGCTCAAAATAAAATTCAAAATAATTATTTTTCTTGAATCTCAATTTTCTTATAAAAATCTTGGAGCATCAAATGTCTTGAAATATTCACCTTATGTAGTCATTGGTGCTTCATAATGTACTTGAAATGTTACACAATTTAGTCAAACTTTAGCATGAGCTCAGCTATACCACACTATACATTAGGTATGAATAACTGATCAGTGTACAAAAAAGTGTTTACAAATTTAATAAATAATATGAAATCCTTTTATTTATAAGCAATAATTCCATAGCATCGAGGGGATATTAAAGGATCAAATAGTTGACAAATGTAGGCATCAGAAACAGCATCCTGAAAAAGAAAAAAATACATAGAATTATCAAGAGAGAAATAACTAAAAAACTAATAGGAAAATGAATACCCATAAGGTATTTATTTATGTTTATGGATAGAACACTTTTGATATAGCATGGTCTTATATCTATTCGGGTGTTTATCATGAATGTATATGGGTTTTCTGGAAAATGACTTATAGCATTGAAAACTGAAATAATCATGAAATTCAACATTTTTGATCTTATTTTATTTATTGCTGAGGTCATATGACTACTTTCTTCGATACTTTTGTTTTGTAAATAACAACATTAATTGATGGGTTAGATTGTTGCATATTTGCTGTTGATACCAGTAGTCAGGGATATTTGTATAACACCATATCAGCAAAATATCTCATCAGCTGCACCAGGATAATCATTTTTTCCTGCCTTCATCATCTACAAATTGTTTTGAGTCATTATTTTATTCACTGCCAGAGTAAGAAGACTCAGGAACAATACAATTTCTGCAAGATATCTCATCAGCTGATCCCAAAAGCTTAGATTTAAATATCAAATTGGGTATATAAGTGGATGTGCATATATATATATATACAAGTACAAGGAATTGCATATTATGCTGATATAAGTTAGAAGGGGTCTAGTGGAGTACAGATGCCAATTTTAATGTCTGTAGACAAAGGTTTGGCAAGGAGTACTGGAATGCATGAATAAAAAGGAATAGAACCTTTTGTTACTTTTGGTGGCTATGGTTGTTCGATTATGCATAACCCCTTAAATTGAGGTTTACTATCAAAAAATACAATATAATGCTAAAAAATCTGTTTATGACACCTAAGTAGCCAAAACAGTGCATCATAGCCAGAGGTATCGAATTAAGGTACCCCTAAAATGTGCCAATTTAAAGAATGCAAAAAAAGAATCCATGTGATTTGCAACTTAGTTATAATAATGTGGAATCCTCCTTCTTGCCCCCCCCCCCTTATGATTTCTCAATAGGGGTATAGCAATATCTTTAATAGTTCAGGTTTTGATCTAATATGATTAAGGTATTGCTGTACAAATTAATGCAACCAAGCATAAGCAGGAAAAAGATACATTAAATTATAAGAAGACCTTGAACAGTGTGGTTATAACAGTGCAGTGAATTTTGGAATGAATCGACTACACTAATCAAGGTATATATATATATATAACTATTAAATACTAATTATAGAGTAGTTCCCCTTATTTATATGTAAAGGTGTAAAAAATCTAGACACAATCGGGCCTCCAAATTTAATTATTTTAGTCATATCAGATTCCACTACTTTTCTCCTAAAGGGTGACCCAATGGGCCACAGGATTGTCAAATGAATAGTGAAAAATTTAACAAAAAAAGAAAATCATTTACTTGTTCAAGAAGAAAATGAAGTCTATCAAGAATGATAACAGCTTCTATACTCGGTGCCAGGACAGTTTTCAGTTGGAAAAAAGCAGCAAGCTTTTTCTTTTCATCTTCATATTTTGTGAGGAAATCAGAAATTAGCTGGTCACATATCTAGAAAATATAATGAATAAAGGATTACTAATAAATATTTATACAATATAAAGAAATGAACATTTTACTTGTTAATCTGTCGAAATTATTAATTTTTCTCTTGATTGAAAAATAATTATACATACAAAAATCAGATAAAGAAATAGGCATGTTGACATAACTCAGCTTTCTGTGTGGATTCTTTTATATTTTAATTTTGAATATATTATTTAGAAACAGTCAGCATAAGTTTCTAAAGTTTTTAAGTGGGTCTGGCTATCTATCTATGAGTTGTGCATACAGGCCACATGAATGGAGTTTCAGGGCTTGAAATTTGAACATTTACTCCTTATTGTGTCTAGAAAAAATGCTTTTTTCCAAATAGGTTTTTTGTTCAATTTACAATGAAAGTTTAAGCAAAATACGTCCCATAGTTACTGTTCAGCAACATTCATGCTTGTTTTTTAAAAAAAATACAGACATTTTTAGTGATCACTGTCCAAGAAAAGTAACTTATTTAATGATCACCACTTTTCCAATTGATCACTTTCAACATAGAATGCTGTCAAAATACATTAGTCTCATGACTGTTTATGTTGAGTGACTAACCAGACCCGCCATATTATTTTAAGTAAAAATTTGTGTGTTCTATTAGGTTGTTACATGTTGCTTTTTTAATAGTAAAATGAAGGATGATATAAACAACAGAAAACAGTAAATATTTAATAAAAATATAACTCATTTGAAGAAATAACCTTTTCCCAACAATCTTCTTATGATAACATTCCCTCTTAATAAAATATTTTAGATTTAGTAGACACAAATTCAGTAAAAATATGAATTATGGCATCCCTATCATTCAATGTCTTATTACAGATATGAAGTTGAAAATTCTTGAAAAGATGAAAATCTATAGTGGAAATATTGGGTGAATGTGGGGGATGCTTCAAGATTTCATATCCAAATACTATAAGCTTAGACACAGGCAATTTATGCAGGACCAATTTTTCAAACTTTTTGGCTTTTTTTTCCATTGCCTTGAGATGACATGATCTGGTCAATAGTTGAAGTCCTAGAGTTTCTAGAAAGTGCTTGCATCATTGCCCTCTGCTCTTACAAATTCTTCTTCATTAGGAACAGGTTTATTATTGGTATCCATATTTCTAGCCTTGTAACTGTAACTATGCAACCAATGCTGAAAAGTTTGCATTTTAGTATGCTTATTTTAAACACTTTGTTGGTTAGTTTAATTTCTTGGGTAGACACCATTGCTGTTAAGGGTGAAAAAACCTCCAATAATAATGAATTATATTTTTATTCAGAATTAAATCATTGAGTCATAAACTTTTTTTTAATAAATGAATATTAATAATTCTACTTGATGAGTTCGATATTTAGAAAAAATCAGTTATGAACTCTTTGCAAAAATACAATGAGGATGCTTGCAATACAATTTAAATCATGTAATAGACATAATACTCTTCGAAATCGTGTTAAAAATTCTGCATTTCAAAATGGCATGGGCAAAACCAGCAAAACAAGATAATCTGTCTGGAGCAACACCATAAACTAGTTAAAAATTCCAGCATGTTCCGAAAATTCACCAGAATTTCTGTTTACATTGGATCAGCAAAAAATGCAATTAAAATAGAAAATCTTTCACTTGTGGCATTATTTTCAATAATCTATAAAAGCAATATTTCATGTGTAACAACATAATTTAATAATCAATTGTACTGAACGGGTCACATGTCACAAATAGAGAAATCAAAAACCCCATCTAACTCAGTCTGTAAAGATTCAAGTTGAAAAGACTCTAGGAAGATAATTTAGTAATATCATAACAAGCTTTTCATGTTACACATGATACAATTCACTCTAATGATGATTATTCATCTATGACTATAGCAAACTCTGGTGGTATGAAACAATGTCACAGTTGTATTATATTGCTGACAGTATTGAAATGTGGGATACAGAGGTAAGGTTTCAGCTTTTTTTTTACTGCTGTTTACTGCCTACTACCATAATTCCTCCAAATACTGTCAGTAATTTTCTGCACTAATTAACTAAATATTTCTGGTGGTTGGGAAATTTTTTTTTTCCCTCCCAAATTACTTTTAACAAATTTCAGCACTCAGTCTATTTGTTACACATTGAAAGTCAGGAAAAAAATTACCTGCATTATTGTTAGCATAGGGTTAATACATGCCTAATATAAATGCATTGCTATAGATTTTACCATAGAAATGCTTTGGTAATCAGAAAGGAAGAGATTGTCTGTGGTCAGGAATTGAGGCAAAAGTCATCAATGGAATAGAACCATTATATGTGTAATCTAAATTCATGATTTTACTACAAAGATGTGTTGTAAATGATTTTATCATAGAAATGTATCACAGATTATTTCAGCAAAAAAATTAACTTACGTGATCATGAGAGAAACCAAGTTTTACAAATGCTTTAGTGACATATTCCAAGAATGTGGAACATTTACTGCCAAGTTTTCTAAGTTTGGAAGAAGAGTCCATTGGTTTGTGAAAATCTGGATCCGCTGTATCTTGGATGATCTTTTGGAGTAAAGCTCTTTGGAATAAAGTATTGCCTTGCAACTGTTGAAGAGATATAGAGATAAGAATCAAAATATATAAAGAGACAGGAATCAAAATAGGAATACAGAAATCTGAGTTTCCTTTTGCTAACTGACATCCATCTTCACTTGGATCACTAGGAAACAATTGACAAGAAAGGCTGACATCACTATATCAGCCTCAAGTTTGAAGCTGAGAGACAAGCAGCTGTTGAGAAAAAGAGCCCAGGTCTTCCCTTGTCCCAAGTGTGGAAAAGTCAGCGCCATGTAGATTGGGATCCACAGCCCATCCTACCCTGATCCTTGCAAAAGAGAAATAAGACAACAACAGATATATTCTAGGAGATATTAATCAAAATACTAAAATCTATTAAAGATTTAACAATCTATTGATTGAATTATGAAAGATAAGCAACAAATATACTAAATGCATTGATGAAAATTTTATTGAGTTCAAGTAAAAATTTGTTGATGTTGGATAATTATAAAATATGGATGGATGTGTAAGCATATTCAAAGCAAAGATACATAAGGTTTATGCCACACATTAATAAAGAGATTTGATTGTAAGCTAAAAAAAAATGTACTAGAATGAAATTTAAGAAAATAAACAGAATTTTTACCTGACCAGAGGACATGTTCCGAAATATTGATTGGGATGCTAAGTTTCTTGCGCCCCGGCCCAATTTGAAATTTCTTTTTCTCAAAAACAAACTCATGGGAAAACCATTTATAATTTCACTGGGAGACTCATCTGAAATGTAAAAAATTATTTAATTACATTCTTGTGAAAGGTTTTAAAAAAAAAACAAACAAATCTCATTTATTTTTATCTAAAAAATAAGATGAAAGTAAGAACTAGTCAAAAATTGATAATAATAATAAAAATGCTTGAAAACGCTTCATTTGATAAAAGAAAGATACTATTGCTCCTATTAATAAAAGTAGTGAGAAAAAAACAATAACAAACATGATGCTGAGAGTGATCAGAGGAGAATGAAGGATAGGTTTAAAAGGTCAGATTTGATCTTCTGCCAACCATGCAGTTCTTGGTAAGAACAGGTGGAACAGTTAACCAGACTTCCCTGATGCAAAAAGGTACATGAATTAGAGTCACATCAGGAGCCTATTCTTAATTTCCAATCTGGACAGTTTATTCACAGCTGTAAACTGAGTAAAGTTGCAATTAAAAAAAAATACTAGTGAAAAATGAATAATAATAGTTATCAAATCGCATTTCTCCAACAAGAATACACACTCCGTCCACACAAAGTATTAAAAGCATTAAAAATTCCAAATCAAACATTCACAATGAATATATCTGTTAAATTTTGTCAGCATTTGTCAAACTATTCTTGAGTAACAACCCACACGTACATCCATGCAGATTGACTGCCATCAATTTGGTAATCTAAATCAATACTACCTTATCAATTATCATAAAAATACTTTTACGTTTAAAAGTTATTATAAAAGACTTCTTCAAGCAATTGCTTTTGACATACCTGTATGTGTGTTTTCTTCATCCAAGAGGTGATAACAACAAGCAACGTTACATAATATATGAGCTGCTTGATTACCTGAGAAAAACTGAAGGAGAGTTGGACATAAATTTCCACAGGTGTGAAGACCTGTTACTAACACCTGCAACTTTCCATTCAAGTGACTAACATCAATTTCACTTGATAATAATTGTATTATATCCGTATTATTATCTACAAAAGCTGCTGTTGGCAAATAGAAACCTTGGTTTGAATTTTCTTGACTTGATTTACTGTCTTCTGGTATGTTTGGTAAGAGCTCAGATACCTTCTCACTATCATTTGATGTGTTGGTTTTATCAAGTTCATCTTTATTGTGGAAATCCTGACTGTTAGGAAAGGACTGTGGTGTGTTTGATATTTTTTGTGGCTTATTTTTAGCTGATTTTGGCTGTTGCTTTTTTAGTATTGAAGCACGTTTTTTGGCTCCTAATGTATGAATGGTTGATGCATCGATTCCAATTACTTGGAGGTCATAGTTGTCAGCCAACTGGACACCCAGATAGCCTTTCCCACTTCCCAAGTCAACAACCTAGAGAAAAAAATTAAAATAATAATAATAGAGGAGGAAGAAGAAGAAGAAGAAGAAGAAGAAGAAGAAGAAGAGAATGATGATGATGATGATGATGATGATGGCAACAGCAGCTTCTCTGATTTGATAGAGGTCAGAAAACATTAGAACTGGATTAGCAGAACAGATCAACAACGGTAACTAAACAACGCTGTGACCGATTCGGTCTCCTTTTGAGAGAAAATTAAGAGCAATTTGATGTGACAAGAATGAACCCAAATCTTTTTACACATTTGCAGATAAATAGATAACACAGACTACTCTATGATTAGCACTTAATAGTTATCTCCCTTGATGAATCGATTATTAATATAAATAGGAGTGGGAATGAATGCAGACCCAGTACTATTATTACTATTAAATTACAATATTATTCCAAAACTACTCGTCCTATTTCAACTCCATTAGAAGTGGGAGTGACTTTGTCATCAGTGTCTGTGTATGTCATTGTTATTTGTGCATGACATCACTGGCTTTTAGTCTGGTCATTGTCATTGTCGTTATAGTCGTCATATGCAAAAATAAAGTCAAAACTCAATAGTAGGAGTTTGACAATAAATGTTCAAAGGAAAGTTTCATTTGAGGATGGTAAAAAGCTCAAATGTGAAAAAATAAAATAAGAGAGACAATCAACCCATGTACAATGATAAAAACAACTTGTCTAACAAAATTTAGACAAGAGGTCTTGGAATACTTCAAGCATCAAAAACTTATGGTAATCGCTAATTTTGGGAATTTAAAAAAAATACTTGAGAAATATTGTATATTCTTAATTAAAAATACTTGAAAAATATTAAAAATTCAAAAATACTTGAAAATATCCAAGGTACATAAAATACATTAGAAGTACTTAAAAATATGAAATATCAATATAATAAAATTCTTCAGAAATATATCAATATTCAATGAATATTAAACATACTTAAAATATTGATAAGATATAAAAAATATTTGTAGAATTTGGAAAATGGCTTTTTACCGTTTGAATTCTAAATTGTTTGCAGAGAGCATCGCAAAGTTTTGACATGACTTCCACTTCGTGCGACTTTTTTTGTGACATGAAGGTAGGAAGGAATAAATCTGTGTCAAGATTCAAATGCAGCTTTTGTTTCAGATCAGGGATGCTAGTCAAAATGTTCATGCACTCAAGAGAACAGCAATTGGCATCTCTGAGAAAATGGGAAAGTGTTTCATGATTCCATGAACAAGAATTTTCCACAACTTTGAGACTCTTTTCATTTCCTGTAAAAAATAAACCTTAATAAGATAAATACAAATACAATAGTTGAAAAAATAAATAAGAAAGAAAAGATGGAATCATATTGTTCAAAGCAATGCTAAGCTTGTATCTAAAGACTGAAGTAAAATATACTGCATAAGCCAGTATATAAGACGGACAGTTAATTTTTTTTAAATATGCATTTATTACACTGAAATGTGCTGGTATCGTGAATAGGGGGCAGTCTACTGAAGCTCGATATGGATAGTTTTAGAGCTTGTATGAGCAGCAGTCCTCCAAATATCTTTGTAAACCTTCTGTCTTATAGTCATATAGAATAAGAAATCAGATTGCAACACAGCATTTGATCGCTTAAACTTCTGACTGGAAGTCAATGGGGATCCATACAGTATTAAACTCTCATGTAATAGTGTCAATGCTTCAGCTACGAAATTTTATCATTATTACAGCCAATATTAGTGTATGTTGTTTAGAAGAGTAAAAGAAAACAGTTCTATGGCTGAATTTGAAAGCTGGTTGGCCTTTGTGGCCTAATCAGTAAAGTGCTATCATGGAAAGACAGGCTCCCAAGGATAAGGAATGTGAGTTTAAATCTTGCCAGAGTATTAATCTTTTTTTCTGATTTGTACTGCTCACTTAGAATGATGACCTGGGAGTTGCAATGAAAAGCAACAGGATTATTGTTGTTGCCTATTATTGCAACTAAAATAAAAATTGATAATAGGCTGTCAGGCTTTAACATATTATTCTTTATATTTCAATTGGCAGGGGAAAATGCTTGACAGTGCCCAACTCCTCTCTGACAAAAAAAAGGAGCAGTGTACAAATATACCTTGAAATTTAGATCAACTGAGGAGATCTTGCAATAAATATTTTTGTCCTGAGTCTTCTTACTCCAGCAGTGAATCAGATTGTGATTTCAAGACAATTCATGGATGGTAATGAAGGTAGGAGCAATGATTGTCCTTGGCTGATTAGATATTTCCCCAATACAAAAATATCTTTTTTCAAGTACCTTATACTGAAATTTCTAGCCAGCCAATTCTTAAAAAAAAGACTAAACATTATTTGATGAAGTGATGATAATATTTAAACATTTTGCATCAGAAATTATTAAATTACAAACCTGTAGTTGATGATGAGTAATTTTCTGAGAAATTTGGATCTTCATTCAAGTGTGGTAGTCTTTGCAACTGATCTTCTGTCAACTGTAACAGTTCTTGCTGTATGTTTGTAGGTAAATAACATTCCCATTGACTGTCAGTAATAAAATCAGTAACATTGCTGTTTGCAAGTGGAAGATAGGGATTCAAAAACTCTGTAAGTTTCTTAAGGCATTGCTCTATATGACACAATTTTTCAAGCTTTCCTGGTTGTTCTTGTTGCAAACAATCCGAGTTGAAAGTAGAAATATCTGTTTGAATCATGGTTTACCTGCAATGAAATAGAAAATGAATGAACAAAATTTCAAAATGATGTTAAAACAGATAAGAATTCATTTATTTATATCAGAGTACTACGTTCATGTGAAAGAAATTTTGTTATGGGATGATGATTTAAGTTGTATGACACATTTCAATAAGTCCTCAAACCAATATCTGTATATAAAAGTGAAAGGTGTCACACAGTCTGTCTGTCTGTCATGCCATGGGAACAACCTAAGCATGGGCATAGTCCAACCAGATTTGGCATACACACTCAGGTGAAGGTTCTAAAGAGGAATTTTGGAAAAAAAATTTGAAGGGTTCCAGAGAAAGGGCTCTACTTACAACTATTTATAATGCTTAACTTATTTTCTATTCTTAGATATAATTCTTTAAGGGGTTAGAAGTGAAAAGAAACTTCAAACCTTCAAGGGGTCAAAAGTGAAGGAAAACTATTTTCACCCTTTAAGGGGTCAAATCAAGTGAAGGGAAACTGTTTTTTTACAAGTCTCAAAGCAAAGAGTGTGGAAAACTTATTTGGATAAATTTCTCTGTGCACTCAGCAGCTAATTGAGTACACTCTAATCTGAGTGATCAGGGTGGAGGTATCCCTTGGACTTACATCCTGCCAAAGGGGTAGTCATGGAAACTTGTAGGAATAAAATCCTGATCTTGGCCAGACTTGAGACTTGCAAAGTTCACTAAGTTGACGAGTGCAGCAGAAACCAGGACCCCATTGGGAGTTATCTCTTAAGAGAAGTTACACTTTACCTTCACCTTTTTACTGAAAGCTGTAGTCCTTTTTTTTTCACTCCATAAATATTCAACCTGGTGTAGACAGGTACTTCAGTTAGTATAAATAAGTAGTGGCCTACTGACTACAGTTTTAAAAAAGGATCCCAAACCATTCACAAATGTAAGGAGAAAATGTGCTAAAACAGGTGGTGGTTTTGATCTACAGAAGTACAACTACTTGTTGTGAGAAACTGGTATTGGGAAGCATGATTATTTTTGAAGACAGCTCATCGATCATCATTGAGAGTCACATTAGGGCTGGGTGGTATATCATCTTTTCACGGTTCACGTATTTTCAAACATTGTATAGGAATAAACAATACCATTTACATTGATACATAGCTCCGCTCTTCTTTTGGGAATGCATGTCAAACTGAAAAATGGAAGGAGATGGAGCTCTGGTTTGCACAGAAAATGGTCCAATTATTTGGAGATGATTCAGATTCAAAAAATCAGATGAGCAGCAGACCCATGTCATCCTCAGACAGTGCCACAAAGAAGTTGCATCCAAAAATAGAAGCCCTTCCAATCTATTCCACCACTTATAACAATGCCATTAACTGCAGTACAAACAGTGCCAAAGTAAGCTTCATTTACCCTTGGTTTGCCCGATGAAAAGAAAAGTGCTAAGTAACATGATATAACTAATGATGTAGCCTGCCACATCGCTAAAGATATGGTCCCTGTGGCAACAGTAGAGAAAGAAGGCTTCAAAAAAAATGCTAAAAACCATTGACTCACTATACTAGATGCCCATTTGCAACTACTTTGTAAGAGAAGCACTGCCAGTAATGTACACCGAGGTCAGTCGGAAACTTACAGACCCACTTGCAAAAGTGTCTCATTTCATGCTGATCATAGATATGTGGTTAAGCTGAACATGCGAGCCATTTATGAGTTTGACAGTACATTTCATTGAAGACTGGGAGATGGAGTCTGCATATCTCCAAACCAATCATTTTCTTCTAGATCACACTGGACAGCATATAGCTGCAGCCCACACAAACTGGAAGCTCGACAATAAAGGACCAGTTGCAATAACAATTGGTAACAGGAGAAACGTTGTCAAGTGGAGCTGAATAAGTGGCTGAAGATGCAGTGTTTTGGTCATCAACTCCATCTGGCCATAGGTGAGTGCAATGTTTAAGGAACTGATTTGAAAAAATTCAGCTTTCACATTAATGTAGGATTGCGATCTAATGATGTCACTCGGAACAATTTCACACTTTTTATTTTTCAGTAGATCTACCTGGCTATACTTTTACTTGACAGTTTTATTTCAGGGCTTTTACTTATAAAAGAACGAAGTGAAAAGGATAAGAGTAGATACCTATTCAATGGTTTTATTAAGCAGACAACTTGGCTTCCCTCGAATAGGAATTTTTCATTTCTGATGAGTGACAGTCAAAGATGATAAATGATAATGGAAACTCAAAGGGAGATAACTGATAAAAAGTCAAGTGATTTAATTAATGGAAAGGGTTGAGACATACAGTATTCAAATAACCACACAGAGTATTTCTTGTAGTTTGGTATTAGTACTTTTACTTCAGGAGATGATTTGATTACTTCCTCCACCACTAAGTATATTAATCATGTACATCCCTATCAAACAGTGGTGATCTGACCCTTTAGTGAATAGATGAATATAACAAAATGAAAGAGACTTGAAAGATATTTTTCAATTTTGTATAACAGGGCATGGCATGGGTGACAATTGCATCACACAAGTCATTTTGCAGTGTAAGAGAATTATTAGCAGCTTCTACTACAACTGTAGGAAGAGAAGACAGCTGGCTGAAATCCAGATTCCACTGGATCTGCTGGCTCATTGTCTAATCACAGAGCCAGCCACACACTGGGGTTCAAGGCAGCAAATGATTGAAAGGGCCTAGCAGGAGCAGGAGTGAGCACTCAAAAGAGTCCTGCCCACTGACAAAAAGTCCAGGCATCTTGCCCCCTACTTGGCAGGACATTGAGGCTCTGGAGGTGGCTTAGAAGGCTCTAAAACCTTTTCAAGACTTCACAGATGCTGAATCAGGTGAGGAATATGTCGCCCTCAGACCAGTGCTATACATTTTTTAACATATCACATAAGCCATTGATACGCTAGTTTCCCTGTAAAAGAAGTACAGGGCTACATAGAGGCTTGGTAAAGAATTGCCTCAATAGAAAGCTGTGGGTTTTGTTGAACAGGAGAGTAAAAACCTGTAATCACATTCTTCTCAGGATATTCTATTGAAAAATCTATGGTATATTTTTATGTAAAATTGATTTACCCAATCTTGCAAAAAAGGATATTTACGTTTCTCTGAAAATCATTCAATGAGAATGCCCAAAAAGGATTATGTGACCAAAATCCTTGAAAGGAGCAGAAAAATTGCTGCCTGCTCCCAGCCTCTTTTCAACCAAGATTTCAAATGGTCAAGACGTCCTTACATGGTTGCCTGGACCAGACTCAACCAGACCAGTATCAACAATGTGCAGTCACTTCAAAAAAGACACTATCACTCAATATATCAACAAAAAGTTGAGAGTCAATAATGCTATTTTTGTCTTAGTGATGTGAAAAGTCACCAAGACATTTCTACAAAACTTGAGAAAAACAAGTCGAGAGTGAAAAGATCAACACAACCTACAAACTTCTACAATCTCAAATCTATGAGAACTAATATCAACTAACAATTTCCTATGCATTCAATTTTACAGAACTCTCCAGGAATCGAGATTCATCTGTCAAACAGAACTCAACAAAGAAAATGTTCTTCTTTGATTAACTTCCTAAACTTGTCCGAGGAAACCCTTAGAAAATGAACAATGGTAAACAGGATTTATTCCACAGTGAGTTTTCCTGCAAATTCACAACTTGATTGCAATACAGCTTTTCTGTTTTCTTCAACTCTTTCTGTTCTATATTCTCTGCTGTTAACAAAAGTTTTTGATGTTTGGAAAATCCAAGGTTGTTTGCATTCTTTTTTGTTTCCATCTAACTTGTTCTATTCAGGGCAGTCATTTTAGCAGGCACATGAAAAAACATCGCAAAAATTCTGTAATCTACTGATATCAATCTGTTATTTCTTTTGGAGAAAAATTGAAGAGCATTATCTTATCAAACATATGTCAATTCTATTTTATGTAGAGGTAGTTCATTTTATCTTTCATTTACATGTTGACATGTATATCTTAAGGAAATACTTTCATTGGTGAAAAAAGAACTGTATACCTCAGAGCAAATAAGCCTGTTATTTTTTTCTCTTTATATTTTGGCTTATTTTGTTGAGCAGGAAAGGAAATACTGTAATTCTACTCTCTTAAGCTGAGTATTCTGTGTTATTTTTATCAATTGTTGGAAATTTAGCATTCTAAAAGATGTGCTTATTATCTAATTTGAAAAGGCAACTCATTTTATATGAATTTTTAGCTGAATATTTTCAATCAGGAGAGGAAACCTACCTTGTCTAGGCATTTTATTCTGATGATAAGTTATTGAGACGACCCCACGTGGCTTTGATTTGCAACTGAATATTTCATACTAAGAAATGTACTGAAATATATATATATCGTGTATCGCTATTTAGCATAGAAATACTGCGATATGATTATTTGTCCATATCGCCAGCCTCGAGTTTCATAAGATACAACTAAATGTGTTATGGTAAAGTTGAGTTGCACATGCGATATGCCTAAGGATTAAGAATCTCCTCGTGTGTAGATTTGATAAAACACAAATAATTTCAGTGTGATAGTTACCTGCAAACATTAAGGGTTTTTAAAATGTCTTAAGTGAATCGTTTTGAAAAATCAAACTGATCTGTAAAGATTTTCATCTCACGGACAATGTTTACAACTGAAAGTTGTTTACTATTTGATTCCCGGAAATGGAAATATGGAAAGTTTTTAGAGCAACACCGGCGGTGTCATGATTAGAGAAGTAACAATAAAGCGGAAATGAAGATGATTCAAGTTCTCTCATCAGTGCTAGTAACGCATTCGGTTATATACGAGTGAGTGCATTCAAATAACCATCACAGGCATTTGAATTAATTTATTTGTCTGTGAATATATTCAATTTAAAAAATCACAGTGGGTGTTAGCGTATTATCTTATGTGAATTTTATAAAATTTAAATGGTTGGCATTTTTCGAAAATCGTCGTCGGCGGTGTCATTTAGCTATGTAGGCAAGTATGGTAGGCCCGAAGTGTCTAAAAATATCTGCGTTTTGATACGAATAAATTTATAATGATTAAAAGAAATATTAGAGACGTGATTACACCTTTTTTTATATTTATTTATTTTACAAATTATTGGATAAAATTTATTGTTCGGGACGAGACAAAATGAAATATTAGAGACTGGAACAACATTATATATATATATATATATATATATATATATATATATATATATATATATATATATATATATATATATATAATCACTATACAAATCAGAAAGCAAATATAATATGATATAATATAATATCCGATGTATGATGGGTTTATTTCATAAAGTGCTCGATACATTCAACACAAAACATTAAGTTGATTTAATGCGAAAAAATACATCATTTAAGAATAAAAAAACATCATGAAAAAAAAAAACGATTTTTCTCACATTTTCTCTCATAAAGAATACATCATGAAATAACATCTTTGTTTTTTTCCGATAGGAGAAAAAACGAAATTATAAAACAGAAAAATAAAATAGCGTTGAAATTAACAAACACATCTCAATAATCCATGTACAGATATACTAAAAATAACTGTCATAGATATCTCATTCACATTGACACCTTAAAGCACAATCCAATGGCCACAATTATCTCTGACATGTAGAGACAGACCAAACCCTAAACGATCAAATTAACAACTAAGGTCGTATAAAAGGGACTCTAACATTGGGAAACAAATTCAAATGAGAATACAAACTCTCAGAGAGGAAACATAACACATGTACGCTGATAGATCAACAACATACTGATAACTAAAATACCCACACCATACCCTCCTGGTTTGTAATTTATAAACACCAACGGACATGCATCCCCATTAAATGAAACAACAAATACAACAAGTAATAGCCAACCACAAAACCAAAACATACATTAATATGATTAAAGGAAGATCTTACCACCAAGAAAATAGACCCTCGACCTCAAAAATGTCTTCAATAGGAATCTTAAATAAACCAAATCGTTCACCTGAAGAAGCTCGAACAGAGCAGAAATATGAACGCGTTTGTGTAGTAAATCCTTACCCCATTATATATATATATATATATGTGTGTGTGTGTGTATATATATATTGTGTCATCCACAGACAGCTGTTTCGTTGTATTACAACTCTTCAGTGTAGCTATAGACTTTCCATTATCCCATTCAGTACCACGAGGCAGGATTGACACCTTCGCTTCGATTTGAGCGATGCATTTATTATAGGTTAAATTCCCCGTCCACCAGAGTGCTCTATTCCTATGGAAGAGCATTGCATAAGCTTACAATGGACGAGTTACCTTATTTAAAGAGTACTCAACCCTGAATAGAGGAGCCTTAATTATTTTTATATATATATATATATATATATATATATATATATATATATATATATAATGTGTGTGTGTGTGTTATACCTATTGGTCCCTCATTGTCAAATACGTTTTTGGGTAACCTACGTAAGTGAGCCCTGTGTTTTAAAACAAATAATGTGTAGTATTATATAACATCCATACACATTGATAATACCCTATATAAAACATCAAACTATACGTATTATGACATAAGCTATATATTAAAATCATAGCTGAATGGGTGGCAATGTTTGATCGTCATTGCTCAGGTGCGAAGTTGATATATCTTCTGTTTTTAATTGAAATCAAAGGGGGACTTTTTTCTCACTTATAACAATTATTGTTTGAAAATATTTTTTACATAACTCCATATTCTGGTGACACTATGTTTTGTAAAAAAATTTCTGCCTGTCAATCGTTTTTTCAAGAACAGTAAATTTAGAGGGGACGGATAAAAGGATTTCTAATTTAGGATTCAAAATGCAAGAGAAAATTTTCCTAACTATTACAGGTCAAAAGCGAGGTGAAGTTTTCATTTTATTTTTAGGGGTCAAAATCGAGAGCGAAAATTTTGATTTTCCAATTTTTTAGTCAGAGAGACAGAACATTTGAATATCACGTAATGGATTCGATTTGGCAAATTCATTTTTTTTTTATTCACAGATAGGTTTCAATTTCAATATTTTATACAAATTTGTACTTGCTCCTTCTGCCCGGGTTTTGCAACTAAATACCCTCTCCCCAACATCAACAATCGTCATGTACCTGATGACAGGATAGAACGCAGAAGTATGGATGCTTGCTCTTCCTAACGGCTTTAGTGCTAAGTGGATACAAGAAGCGTAAGCCAAAATTCGATCTTGGTTTGTCGATTTTTCCCCCAAGCTGATAACCATTAGAATACCCTGAATCTTTGTCATATATTCACTTGTAGTGCCCCCTATACTTTTTGTTAGGAATTAAGTACTAAACTCTTCTTTTAGCTAGATATCCAAAACGTTACTTCCTCCGACGACCCCAATAAAACCCCTGGACACACATGGTCCAATGCTCACTAGCTCCAGCAACCATAGCTGGTTACGTTTCTAGCCCCGGCCTTTGCAGCTGGCCATTCTCTCTCTCCTTCTCCCTGGTCCAATGCTCATTAGCACCAGTATTCCAAGCTGGCTACGCTTCTGGCTACGCTTCTGGTCCCGGCCTTCGCGGCTGGCCACTCTCTTTGTCTCTCTTCCGATCTCCCTTTGATCGTTATCGTTTCGCCGACCCGCTGGCCGATCCGATCTCAACCATTCTTCTTCTGTGACCTATCAAACTAAAAGAAGAGTTTCGTACTTATTTCCAAACTAAAAGTATGGGGGGTACTACACACTGATGACAAATAAATATCGAAATTTTGCGTTTTCTTTAACTGACTTATGACCACTAATTCTACAAAGCTTCCCAAAGACCATAAATGAAAAAAAAAAAAAAAAGAATTCTTTCAATAAACGCGTCAGATTTTTATCGTGCGTAATTACTACGTCAGATTGCATCGGCCTCTTTTTTTGACCAGCAAGGGCATTATTCATTTACTTTTTGTCTTTCGTATATTCAATTTCGTGGATATAAGCGGTCATTTTGTAATTGGTAAAATGGGCTAAGAATTTCTCTCCCAGCCAGGTTCACCCAAATAGTTACATTACACAACGGGGATTATTCAGAATGCGAAATTAATTCAAAATATGGTGTTAGTAAAGCTGCATCCCATAATGCAAGAGTCAATTTTAAAATTCATGGGATTTATAGTGAAAAAAAAGAGATGTGGTCGCCCTAGGATAACCAGAGATAATCATTTGACGAAAAAGGTTGCTGTTCATCCTCCAAACAGTTTGATTCAAAAATTACCGGCTGCTTTGTTGGCAAAAGGGTTAAACGTAAGTAGAATAAATGTTTCGCGTCTCTCGGGCAATTTGAACTGAAGTCATTTAAACCTGCTCGTAAACCAAAGCGTTGGTTTCATAACTGTATCGCAACTTTTAGGAAGCGTTGTGTATAACCTTCCTTTAGTATTTTTATATTATTACTAGCTTTCCTCCATTTTATTATTGTTGTTTTTATCACAACACTTTTGGCGAGTAAACACCTCATCATTATCGTCTGCATCATCATCATCATCATCATTATCGTCTGCATCATCATCATCATCATCATCATCATCATCATCATCATCATTATTATTGTACCTTTTATTGTTATTACTTGTATAGTCTTATTATTATTGCTTTTCATCTAAATAGTGGATTGATCCAATCTTAATTTCTATTATATTTCATTACTAGTCTGACATTATCTTATTGTTGCTTTATTCAATATAATGGTAATTGTCCTTATATTGTGTGGGAAAGGGGGGATATTAGCTATTGGTGAGATGTGGCGAAACGATGTAGTCGTTGATAAAGGATTTTGCTTCCACCTGGTTTAGTGTTAGCGGCGACATCACTGGAGAAGTCGATGAAGGAAGGGAGATGTAAAAAGAACATGCACGCCCGGTGAAAATATGGACGCAGATATCAAATGGAGTAAAAAGAAACATACAATATTTAGATATGAAAAATGAGAGATACGTTTAATACGCAAATGAAGAATGTAAATGAAATACATGGAATGGAAATATTGATACATTCGATTGTGTCAAGAAGAGTAGCCTGTTAGGGTTAGGTTATTCCTATGCGTAAAAACGAAATATATGATAGAATAAGAATTCCGGAACACGCAGCCTAAAGGGTTTAATGTCGTTTCATCTATCTATCGAACAGAGTCTAGTGAGTCGTGCCTGTTATAATGAGTGGGATGTTGACCAAGCTAGATTATGAAAAGGCAGTTAGTCAGGATAGGTGAAAAAAGGAGCTAAAGAGAAGAAATTATGTACGCAGCGTCTGCATGGTTGCCAAGAATAGTAGTTACAGTGTTTGCATGTAATCGCTATCAAGTTCTTGCAGATATTATCATCAAGGAAGATAAGTGACATGACAATATATATAGTCACGGTTAAAGAAGGAACTACGCCGGCCGCGAGTTTAGAGAGGACTAAAGGAAGATGACCGGCTTGAGATGCCGCGTCCAAAAAGGTCGAAGTTAACCGACTCGAAGACTGGGGCAAAGACGCGTTCGACCACGTGCGTTCAGGGCCTTTATAGAGGGTCGTCGAAGGAAGTGCCGTTTTAGATACCTTGCTAAAAGAAGGGTTTCGTATCTAATTATTAACTAAAAATATAGGGGTCGCCACAACAACGATCTGGGATGATATACTCGTCATTACTTATATGATTTTATTACTAGCTTTATTCAATCTTATTAATGTTGCTTTTTTGAGAAAATGAGTCTCTCTTGTGGACTACGGTGAGACAGACAGTGTTTCTCTTGATACGACCTGTTGCTAGAATGGTAGTATGGGACATGCGTTTGAATTTGTCATTTGGAGTTTAGATTCCATGGTTCAAATGCTCTGTTATGATGATGGAGAAAGAACACGAGTAAATCCTTCTTGGTGTTAGGAATATCATATGTCTGGGCAACGAAATAATCTAGCTAAGAATAAGAGAGTCAACATGAAATCAACTTCCTTCACAATTCCCTGCGTCGATCATAGTGGCAAGTTCAGTAATAAATTATCAATCCTTAAAATATATCAAAATCGATCCGAAAAAGTATGATTTAAAGTTGTTTAAAAATCATTTACATAATCAGTTTCATAATCAAGATTTTGATTCAAATTATATGATTCAATTAAAGTTGTTTCAAGATCGTTTACATAATTGTTTTCGAAATTAGGAATAGAATTAAAATTTTCCTAAATCCAAGTAAAATGCTTTCTTCCGTTCAGTTTTTTTATAGGACTAAAGCTGCGTTCGACAATGACGTCACGTTGACGTCCTTTTCGTTTATTACGTGACAAACAAAAGCCGTTGGAATGCCCGGATTCAATTGCACCGTTTATTATTTGTTAAAATGTTGATAGAGACGTTGAATATTCTATTCGTCTTCGTTGTCGGAACGCTGGTTGGAAGCGTTTCCCTAAACATTCCGGGAATGATGGCACACAAAATGTCCTGCAAATATCAAATGATGGCACACTCACTGGGCGTACTGGGCGGTTCTCTAACGGTGTCAAATGGACGTTACCCGGTAATACTCGCAGTAATCGACAACACACTACATGAAGCGCAGAAGAACGAGAACGGATCCGAATATGGCGGTCCGAATATGACGGCATACACACTTCCGCGCCCATTTTTCTGGCCTTTCTGGTATGGGCCTTTGGATTCATTCTTGGGCTCTCCCACTATTACTCGGCCCTGCTGCGGAGGAAACGGCGCCCCAGGGTAGCGCTGTTCCATTGCACTTAAAGGAATAGGTCGGGCTTGTCCTGACGCTTTCGTGACTGCAGTTGCTTAAGTTGCTTAGCAACCAAAGACGCGTCGGCTGGAGCTATATTTTGAGGGTGTCTCTTATTTTCTCCACGTAAAGCCCCGACCTTGTGTCACATTTTGCTCTGGTAGGAGAGCAAATAAATAGCACACACTGGAAGCTGGGGGCGGTTCTCTAATTGTGTCAAATGGATATTACCCGTTGTTACTTCGAGAAAACCCTTCTAATTCCTAGATATGACGTCACAAATGGGTTACCCGAAACAAACGGACGCGCAGCGTTCTACAATACTTCAGATAATGACGAAACCAATGGACTGGCGACGTTCTACAATCCTTTCGATGACGACAATGAAAACGCAGATGCAGTGGTCCCAGATAGAATCAGCATGCAGCAAGCTTTATGTTGAACTTTTCGGAAACACTAACACAGAGGTCCCCGAAAAAATAGGGACTCTCCAATTCGTCTTTGTCGGAACATCGAGGTCGGATCCAAATATGGCAGCCCGAATATGATGGCACGCACACTGGGATTCTTTTTCACCTTATTATTTAGCTTATTTCTCTTTCTCTTTCTTTCATTTATATGTATGTCTCAATGAAGGGACGTCAACTATTTATGATCGAAGTGCTGAAATAAAAATCGTCCCGTAGGCGAAGGGAAGGTAGAAGAGATTGGGGAGCATGTAGAAACCGAGAGACAAAAAAAAGAAAAAAAGGCGGGAAATTATCGAGGAAGAAAAAAATCATGAAAAAGGGAAGGAAGAATATTATTTAGAAAGAAAGAAAGAAAGAAACAAACAAACAAACGAATAGACGAAGAGGGATTGAAAGAGAGAAAGAAAGAAAGGGCGAGAAGACTATGAAGGAAGGAACAAACAGTAAACGAGACAATTTGTCAAAAGAAAAAGAAATTGAAATTTCTTCCGAAGCACGCCACACAATATTATTAGTTTGTGAAGTTAGAGATCTGAGTCATCGAAACAGCTCTCGACATTGGAGATCGAAGAAGATGAACCAACCCGGATGAGAGGAGCTCAACTTCAAGTGAAGCAAAAACGTTGAGAATTTGCAATGTTTCGATAATTTCTGCGGCTGACAGAAAAGGGCTTTGAAGTTCTCACTAGGAAAAGAGCGGAGTTATTCTGCATTAAAAAAAAAATACCTTTGTGTATCCGCTATCGTCTGTCCCCGCGATAAATCCGAAATTTCTCAATTAATTTCAATGAAATTTTGTAGAAAAGTAGGACTCAAAGTACGGCGGAAGTGACTGAATCTTTGGAGCAGATCGAGCAATTTGTTTTTGAATCAAAGTTTTCAATACTTTATTCATTTCTGCATTTGCGCGATGTCTACATGATATCTCCGAAAGTTCTCACTGTACTTCAATCAGATTTTGTGATAGGGTGAACCGCATCATACATAAGAAGTGATTGATTTTTTGGATGGATCCAGGAATTGGTATCTGATTGAGAGATCTTTGTGTGTGTGTATGTGTGTATGTGTGTGTGTGTATTTCTTCCATAAATATTCTGTATCCACTCCTGTTTGCTCACACGATGTCCCCTACAATTCCCTATTGATTTCGATGAAATCTCGTGGACGGGTGGAGCACGTATGAAGGAAAATGTGATTGAATCCAAGCATTTGTTTTTGATATTTTAGACACTTTTTTAATACAAAAAAAAATCCAGAAGAGGAAAAAAGAGAAATGCTGAAATTCCGAAAACGGACCCTCAAACGCTTACAATGATACCATGTTTAGCCTGTCAACATCTATTTTTGAAAATTCCTGTAAGAAATGTCAATGATAATAATTTTTCGTGGTCGCTCTCACGTCAATATAGTCCTGTATAATTTTTTGCAAAATCGGAAACAAAGAGCAAAAAATTGGCATGACATACCGTTGAAAAAAAAATTTCATTAACTTTCTAACAGTTTATATTGGGAGTTTGTATCTGATGTGCATAGGAAAGACGTGAAGTTAGGTATTCTGTGTTTTACATGGAATTTTTCAGTATATGTGCACTTCATAGTCGATGCTCAATGGTTTTATTTCTGCGGTAGATTTGTATATAATCCTGTAAAAAACGTCTTCTCAGTAGTCTAAAAGTGTATCTTGTCAATTTGTATCTGCTGCACATAAAAAGTTACAGACAAAAACGCAGACTTTGGTATTTGGCATTTTAAAAAATTCAAGTATTACATATTCTGAAGTCTACCGTCTATGGATATTCTTCTTCATAATGATATATAGATATAGATACTACTGTAAAGAACATTTTATCACCTCTCCAACAGTGAATCTTTGAGTGTCTGTTGCACACGAAAAGTTACAGCCAAGAGCATGAAGTTAGGTATTAAGCATTTTACAAGAAACTTTTCATTATCTGTATACTTCATAGTCGACAGTCTATCGATTGTGGATTTATACCTAGGTGAAGAGATATATACACATACTTATCGTTAAAAAGAGAAATACATCAGCTTTCTATCAGTATATTGCCAATTCTTTTTTTTGTTTCAATCCCCAAATATTTGCAGAATAATTGAAAATGGGAGATGTTATGTTATCTTATCACATTAGTAACCAGGTTTAATGATGTCACACCCAAGATAGACAGTCAACTATAATCAACTATTTCTATTGACATTCTTTTCAGGAATTCTCAAAATACAAATAGAATAGCTAGCCGGGCGGGGACGGGTCTTTGTAGTACTCACGGGAATGTTCATGGGGATTTTTTGTATGATTCTTTACTTACACTATCACATTCAGATTCACTGATATGGCACACGATTTA
Source organism: Thysanoteuthis rhombus (assembly GCA_963457665.1). Lineage (NCBI taxonomy): Eukaryota > Metazoa > Mollusca > Cephalopoda > Oegopsida > Thysanoteuthidae > Thysanoteuthis > Thysanoteuthis major. Next base: position 21,839,764 of record OY735216.1, on the reverse strand, counting down.
GAAAATGCAATTTTGGCTCAGCTTTTAAATGAGATCTCTTGAAATAACAAAAAAATATTTTGAAACAGAACTATTGAATTATTTTATTTCTGCTGCATCATAAATTCTACTCTAAAATGCGTTGACCTGCATAATTCATCCCAAATCGGAACCAGACTATGGACGACTTTTCATTTGGGTGGCGATTTACAAAGGACAGCACATTAGACTTTCCTCTGCGCCAATTCATTGCAGCTGAGAACCGCTCATCCAAACAATACTGCACTTCCTTGGGTCCCGGGCAATACACCAACCGAATTTCAACTGAATACAGATATTCTCGAGATAAATTATTGTCATGCAGGGGCGGGGGGCGATCATTTTGAATTTCGGGATATTCACTTCATATAATTTTTGTGCACTTTTTTCTCTCATTCAGGTAACGTTGGGGAGAGTTTTTTGTTGCAATTTGTCAGTGGACTATTAGAAGATTTTCTGTGATTCGGTGAGGATTAGACCTTGGGATAGATAATAAGGACACACCGAAAAGAGGGTGTGTGTACGTCGCAAGCTCAATTCTGGGGGGGGGGGGGACACAGCCCTTGGAAAACCAAATACGAAAAGAACTTACTGGGAGCGCACTTCGAGCAAAAAAATTGGGCATGCTCTTCTCTCAAGGTTCTGTCGCCCAATCTCCCCAATTTGACCTCTCGCCCATAATGTGCCTTTCGTAGGTGGGATAGTGCCCTTTTTTAGTTTTTATTTATCCCTAGAATTCGAAACTGTTCTTCTGTGTCCTGTAATAATCCCCGTTTTCAAAGAAAAAATCGTTTCCAGGAGGGGGGGGGTCTCGTTATAGTTCCGTCGCCTATGTGGGACTATTGATGATATGATTTGCATCAAGATTGAAAATTAATAAGATATTTGCGTTTATTTACTTTTGAAAGGCAAGTGACTACTTTAAATGATAACAATCACACAATTATATCAAATCACTCCCCTGAGGAGAACAGAAAAAAAAGAAAAAAAAAGGAGACTGGTTTGACAATAAAATTAAGCTAAGGTTGATTGGTTGCCGATTGGATTTTGTCTGAATACCGATTACTTGGGTTTAATCGGTGATTGATACATCGGTTATCAAATTACAACTTCAAAACCGACTGCAATCGTGTCTGCTATTCAATCGTAGCGACGCGAGTGATTATATTTCGCACGGTCAAGTCAGGTGTCATAGCCAATGAAAAGGGAAGAAAGTATCTTCTGTCACTACATTTTCAATTGAATAAAGAATTAAATAAAAATGGCGACCTTTCCATTTCATCTTGAGAAACTTCGAGTGATTATCAATGCCTATTTTTACACCATTCTTAGGAAAATTTAGATGTTTTAATATCATTTTTGCCTCCTTGTAAAAATCTGACATGTTGATAATTTTCGATATTGAACGTTACGATAAAATCAAACATTGAATCAGAAAATTGCTAATGAATAGTATTGTATTAAGATAAATTCTCTGCTTCGTAGTTTTGTCATAAATTGTGCGTTTAGTATTTCTAAAATATTATTTGACGAATGGGTACGCTGGGAGAGAAAGTTTTTGTTAGTTTGATAGAAAAAAAGTGGTTTTACGAGGGGCTGCAAATAAGGTATTTGAAAGTACGATAAAATATTTTAGAATATTCGACTTTCTTAACCACCTTTTTGTAAAAATGAGTTTTGATGTAGTTATCCTTCTTTTTTTTATAGATTAAACTAAATGATGTTTTCGGTCACTGGTCTTTTCAGCCAATGATTTATTCTGTGTGTTGTATGTTAAATCGTATTTTGCTACTTTCATGTCTATGAGTAAATTTTACAAAACCATAATTTGATAGCATACACTTTATTGTCTTTATTATTCTCAAACTTTTCGCCAACCTTCGTCAGTGAGATAAAAGATAAAATCCTCTAGATCCATTGCACGTGACTTTAACCACTCAGACGAAGCTACTGCGCCGGGTGGCGAAAATTTCGAGATCGAAGGAAATAAAGTGTAAGTGTGTTATAAAATTATGAAGTTCTGAAATTCATTCATGTATATGAACTGAATACAATTCCGATTAGGTAATATCTTTTACTTATTTTTTTATCCATATATGATGGCCATGTGACTTTTTTGCTGTGTGGACGCAACATGAATATTGAATCTGCGATCAAAAATACAAATCGACGACATTTCGCAGAAACCGACCTGAGTTCAACTTACAGTTGTTCAATCAGCGATAATTTTATCGAACTGTAGTGAAACCTTAAGATTTATAGAGGTTGTTTTAACTTAATATCTAATCTTCTAAAATTGCCGATGAAAACAAAATTGTCAGTTTCACGAGTATTTGATTGGTTCTGCAACCTTTGTTGGTTTTGAATGAAAAATGGGGAAAAAATGCCAAATAATTCTATGACGTCATCAAAGGCAGAAATTTGAAAAGATGAATCGTTATCTTGATTTTTCAGGTCTCAGAACCTTCTAGAACCATGCTACTTGAATTGTGTATTTAGGCTGAGACAAATCGAAATTTGTATATTTTTGCTACGGCTAATCGGAGGCCATAAAAGAATATTTCATGTGAAGGTTGGCGCGAATTTTCAGTCATAGAAAAAAATATTGATGACCAGACATAAAAATGCGTCTCCGAACTTATTTTTACAGTCTACAAAAATTCTGTTACCGATAGAAATTTTTTTTCTTTGTATTTCTGTGAGGCACATTCCGAGGAGAACTTTACTTTATATCGACACTTTTGGAGTTGGTTGTTTCTTCAAAGTGTGACTGAAATTTGGAGTTATACTTTTCTTGGCTTTATTGTCGCATAAGTTGAAATATTTATGCAATAATCTTCGGACTAAAGCATTAAACGAACAGAATTTTGAGGTGAATTGCCTTTCATTTGGTACTTGTGAAGCCTGGCATGTAATTTATTAAGAAGTAAGGTACTATTAATTCGATGCGAATTATTTCTGTGGGCGATTTTTCGTATACATGTGCGAAGTCGCTTAGTGTTGCTTGGCTTGAAAGCAGTATTTCGTAAGAGAATAAAATCCTACAGAAATTTGATAAGCTTTGTACGGACTTATGTTAAGTAATCTCAAGTATCCATTAAAAATAGTAGTAAAAAAATCAGAAAATATAGCTAAACTAGTAAAAACAACTTACGTCGGATGTGGATATCCCGAAAGATTGAAGAAAAGTTTTTTTTAATATTGTTTTTATTCACTGAAACTTGGCTTTAACGTTATTCTAAGTCTTAGCTTAGTTTCGCGCAAGGCCACGAGAGTGGGGATGACGTTCACACTGTCGACACCCAGACTGTCTTAAACATTATGATAATTACTAAAACTAATTTTGTCAACGATGCCGTGTAAAAATATTGGAAATAGCAGAATTGATAGAAGATAATTTTTCAATTCTTATATTTTTTATTGCTGAGACACAGGAAATCGTAGAATCAATGAAAAAAAAACCCATCTCTTTCATAGCCAATGAATTGGAGCATTCTGCTGTACTTAATTATTTCGTTACATAATTAAAACAGATAAAGTTTGAGGCATATATTTTCTATATTCTTATTTTCTCTACATTGGTAAAAAAAATAAAATTCTTTCTTTAAAATAAATTATGTAATTAAAAAAAATTACTTTGTTTCTTCTTTGACTGAAAATAAAATGTTTTTTGTTGAACAACAATTGTTTGCTTGATTGTCTTTTGACTTGCTTCTTTAAAATCAAAACTTCTATAATAAAGAAAACCCACAACCTTATATGCCAGGAAAACTAAACAATCGTAGAAGTTAGATATCACAATCGTAAAAGTTGAACGGAAATAGCTTTATTGTTGAAATTAAACAGAAGTAGCCATTTCTTTTTTTATAGCTAACTTAACATATATATATATATATATATATATATATATATATATATATATATATATATATATATATATATATATATATATATATATATGTAATGATCATGAAAAACTGCCTATGTGGATTGCTCGGTTGCTTGTTCTTCTTTGTGGTTGTCTGCCTCTCGAGAACTGGTGTCTCTAATATGGCTAAAATACGATTATCCGTTTTTTGCTGCTGTTGCATAAGTCAGTGTTTACGCGCTTGAGTCAAAAGAAAAAAAATACAAAATACACGAATGCTGGTTTTAATTTTAATATTCATTTTGGTTTTAAAAGCTTACACAATTTTAGATGCTATTTTAAGCCTCGAATTTAGAAAAGTAATGAGCGCAACTCTAAAGTTTTTGAACCGTTCAAGAAACCAAACTGTAAATAGACTGCCGCTGAGAATATTTATAAATATATATATATGATAATTGAATAATTGTGTCATTCACCGTTTCGATGTATTACAACTCTTCAGTGTGGTTATAGACTATCCATTATCCCAAACGGTACCATGAGGTAGGATCGGAACCTTCGCTTCAGACCCAGAGGCTGGCATCTCACCTTTGCATAAGCAGAACTGGACGGTCAGTAAGGTTGAATTTAAGCGATATATTTACCCACGCATAATTAATTCCCCATCCACCAGGGTGTTTTATTCCTAAGTTGGAAGAGCATTGCACAAGCTTATAATGAGAAAGTTACCTTACTTAAAGAGTATATATATATATATATATATATATATATATATATATATATATATATATATATATATATATATATATGTGTGTGTGTGTGTGTGTGTGTGTGTGTGTGTGTGTACTTCTCAATTCCCAGGTTTTTTCAATATCAACAAATGGAGACTCACCGTAGACTTAGTTCCCAAAACATAGCCTTACCGTGTATTTAGCTCCCGAAATCGATTTCTGTTGCTGCTCCCTGTTAGTTGTGAGCAAAATAGCCCCTCAAAGCGGTCAACCTTTATTATAAAGACGTTTGGTACCGTTTGAAAAAATGTTATGCACCTTAACGTACTAAAAGCCTGTGTTTGCTGTTGAGGAAATTTTTTTATTTGTATTATACTGGGTAGAATAAAAATGTTTTCCTTCGATGACTGCACAGTTATCAAGAAAAATGCCTCAATATCTTGTCTCCTCGTAAACTAATGAACACAAAGTGGCACCAGAAGCGCCAGTTATGTGTATCGTACTTATAAGTATCATTTAAACCAGGCCTGCACATCGAGCTCTTTAGAATAAATTCAGCGACTGATCGCGTACAAGAAATTCGGGTTTGAAGGAGCATGGATTTTACTTTTCAGAGTTGTCACAAAAATGTTGACCCCCATCAGGTTACAAGTTGTGGCACGCACCGTCGCCCAGTCTTATCCTTTTCAGACCCTACGTGAACCAATTCTACTGTGAGAGTTACTCAAACCATTTTTCAGAAAACTACAATTTATGTCCATTTACTATATAATTCATTTTGGAAATTTCCCGCTATGGAACAATATCGTAGCAGTAGGGTCCCTATCGGAATGCAAACCCCGATGGGGGACCCCGCTGCCGCTATGTTTTGTTTATCTATGACAAAGAATTCCAGTTAGCTTGGGCTAAGTGAATCTAGGACATTTTGACAGCAGATTTTATTTGTTTTAAAGGTTTAAAATCTAGGAATTTATTGTGTCAAGTACTTGATAAACAATGAGAAAAAAAATCAAAGAGGGTGAACTTTTCGACAACATACTACATATGTAAGAAAGTAAGAATTCTAACCATAGACGTAATTAAAAAAAAAAAAAGCTTAAACAGCCGTACGAAAAATCACTAATTCCCGTAAGCGAAGCAAAAGTCTTGATACTTGAGAAAATGAACACAAATTAGCAATAAATAGTTGAAATAAAGATTTATAATAATTAAACAAACATGAATTAACTTGTCATTATTGTAAATTGCATTGGATCATTTTAAATCTCACACTTAATAAATTTTCGCCCTTAAAAACAAAACGCGACCAAGTTATCAGGGAGAGAAAGCTCTGCAGCTAAAAAGTCCGTTGGCGACTCGCCCGGGTTGAACTGTTCTGGCCGATACGTCCGCGGCCAAAATGTCCACCTACCGAGCTAAGTCTATTTATTAACTTATAAACCAGGCCTGATTTAAACCTCAATTCTTTCAAGATATTTCATGCAGTGATCTAAATTTAATAATAATAATAATAATAATAATAATAATAATAATAATAATATATATATATATATATATATATATATATATATATATATATATATATATATATATATATATATGCAGATAGATAGATAGATAGATGGATTTTATTAAAGTAAAAATATAACAAAATTAAATATCTTAGTTAAACAGGATACGCATACACACTTTTTCCTTCTCTCCTCGTATTTGTCTATTTACCTAAAAAAGGTCAATAGGTAAATTCGTAAACGGAATACACCTGAGTATTCGCCAACGGCTGAATATTTTTCCTTGAAATTATTCCCTTTCACCATAAATAGCAAGAATTCCCAGAAAAAGGATTGAAGTTCTATGAAAACAAAAAACCCTATTTATTCAGGGGAAGTCAAGAGAAAACAGGACAGTGCGGCAAAATCCTTTTTGCAAACAACAGGTGTATAAAACAACGCAACGGCTCAATTACAAGTGTAGCACCCCCTATACTTTTACTTCAGAATTGAATACGAAACACTTCTTTTAGCTAGTTATCGAAAACGTCACCTCTTACGACGACCCCTACAAAAAACCCTGGACGCACATGGTCAAACGCTCATTGGCGCTGGCACTTCTAGCTGGTTACGCTTTCTTTCTCTTTCCTTCTCCCTAAAATTGGTATCATTTCACCGACCTCCCGACCGATCCGATCCTAACCATATTTCCACCGAGACCAATCTTTGTGCTAACTTTGCCCATTTAACTTCACCGATGCTGAAGCATCTCACATACGCATAGCTACGCAGCTACGCAGCTACGCAACTGTGTCCTCACCTAGTACTCCAAACTCGTATACACCTCTCACTCTCATGAATGAAATGACAATGCTTTTTACTATCCGATAGTCACGATGATCTCTCCTAATTCTTTTTACTTCAGGAAACTCGCATGGATAAAACTCCGTGTTTTCTGTCTTTCAAGGTCTGTCCGTTGAGTGTCTGCCAGCGTCAGAGAATGGCCTCCTAATCACTCACACAACTTGGCAGTTTGGCACACACACTGAACCCGGTCTCCACATTCATTCCTTGGTATGCTCCAAGCCATATGGATTTAAAAGCAGTTCAGACACTTTCGCTTCGACTCTGACGCCTGTACTATCATTGATAAAGCTTGTACCTTTCACTATCTCTTCTCATCCTATTACACGATCGATCGTATAAATGTTATCATTAAATGTATTTCATTTTCATTCGTCATTTACCATTACTGTTTCTGTATTAAATGTACGTTCTATTTGTCCATCTGAATACGTGTATGTTTTTTTTTCTATTTTGTTTCACCTCCGTGTCTACGTTCATACTTGGCATGCATTCACTTCGTACATCTCCCTTCCTCCTTCCACATCTCCAGTGACGTCGACGCTACCACCAAACCACATGGAAGCAAAATCCTTTGTCCCCAACATCTTTGCACTACCCATTGCTTAATGATAACCACAGAAGAACGATACGTATGTCGTGTAATTGATAATTACCGAAGATATCCTTCAAAACAAGCTAAGTACATTGATTACAGACTTTTACTTCACACACTGAAAAGACTTTACATTTGCTACACAGTACACAAAATCATTTCTCTCATAAGTTTATAATCCATGTACATCAATAAATAGTGTGGAATTTTTACATGAGAAAACTTCGTTGTTCATTCCTCTGTAATTTTTATCTCTCTGTCTTACAAGCCCTTTCCCTACTTAGCTGTGTCTTGTATCTACGCTCCCTTCTAAGCAGTAATGAGCCTGCACCAATTTTATCTTTGGGAACCTTCTGAAACTATACTATAATTCCCATCTTAATGGAGTCAACAACGAAATCAAACATACAGGAACAACCACAATTATTTCGATATTTTTTCTGCCATAGACTTTTTAAACGGCAAATCTTCATCTTTTTCACATATATGGTTGAAAAAATATTTCAGGATAGATAACCTTGGCAACCAGGTTAAATAGTATCTAGAAATCACCCAGGTAAGGAAAAACATTATTGCCATTATTAGTATGATGGTTCTTATATTGTGTGAAGGGGAGTAGTAATTGCTGTTACTTATGTGCAGCGAAAATATTTTAGTGAAGACTAAGGAATTTGCCTCCACGTGGTTTAGTTGTTAGCACCACACGCCGTCGTCACTGGAAATGTTGAAGAAGGACGGGAGATGCATGGTTGACATGACAGCATGGAGAGTATGCACGCCAATTATGATTGTGGACGCCCAGATTAAACAGAGTAAAGAAGACACATTCAAGTATTTAGACGAACAAAGGAAATGAACATTTAATACATAAACATGTATGACAATAAAAGACTGAAATGAAATACATAAAATAAAACATTGATACGATCGTGAAGAGAATATAAGATGGGAGAATGCTTCAAAGCGAAAGATGGGAGCTTTGTGCAGAGTGATAGTAATAGTAATCACTTGTCATTGAAGCGGAAGTGACTGAACTGCTATGAATTCATAAGGCTTGGAGCCTACCAAGGAATGGTTATGGGGACCGTGTATCAGTGTGTATGCCTAAATGCCAAGTTGGGGATGAAATATCTGGGATTGCAAGTGAGCAACTTGGAGCCCATTCTCAGACGCTGAAAAACACACGACGAACAGACTATTCAAGACAGAGAAAACACATCGAGTTTAACCCATGTACACTTCCTGAGGTAAGGAGAATTAGAAGATAGATCATTGTGACTGTTGTGTGGTAAATGTGTTGCCATTTAATCCATGGGAGTGGAGATGTATACGCATTTTTAGCTAATGGTGAGGACACAGTTGAGTAACTGTGCGTATGAGAGATGCCTCGACATTTGTGAAATAAAATGGGCAACTTTTAGAACTATGATTGGTCATTATGGAAAAAAGCGGTGAAGTTCAGATTGGCCCAGAGGCTAGCGAAATGATACCGAACAGAGAGAGAGAGAGAGAGAGAGAGAGAGAGAGAGGCTAGAAACGCCAGGGCAAATGATCAACTGACAACGTGCGTTCAGAGCTTTTATAGGGAGTCGTCATCAGAAGAGAAGTTTTAGATTTGTTGCTAAAAGGGGTTTGTATTAAACCTTAATTAAAAGTAAAGTGGGTGCTACACCATTTTTTGTATGATCCTTAAGGGCGGCTATTTTGAAATTCTATTTTGGCAATGCTTGCTTGTATGGGGCTGAAAAATATAAGCTAATAAAAATGGCTATCATCATTTAACTTCAACAATATAGAAGCTTACCTTTACTTTTACGATAGTGGTCATAATAGCCTAATTTGGGTTTTTTTCCCATGACCTTCGTAAGGAGGTTTTTAAGTATGCTAAAGTGCATAAAATGTTTCTCGTACGGTACCAAACACGTCGATGATAATTAGTTCTAGGTTCAACGCTAATTTGCTTGCACTGTGGTGGGGAAGAGCGTTTGTTGAGCGTATCTCTTAACGTGACGGGTGGATGTGAGTTCAATCCGTGGGCCAGGTGCTGCGAAAAGTAATATATTCTATCAAGAAGTAGGACGACTTTACTTGAAAAAATTAACTAATACGAGATATCCTCTTGTATGAACAACGGAAATCTACATTTGACCCGAGAAATCGAACAAGTCCACCTATATGATAATTACCAATGTGCAGATAACACGTTAATATCATTGTAAAATAGAATTTGATTCATTCAACTGACGTGCGTTTGTCTCCTGGCGTAGTGAAATAGAATTCGGCGTTCTGATGAAGTAATAGAAATACTGAACTTATGAAGAATAATAAAAACAGGTTTGGCTTCATTTGGATCAAACTTCCTTGCTTCATTAAAGTCTAAAAGGTAAACGAAACAGAATTAATTTCTTCAAACAATATTATTCCTTAACAATGTGTCTTATTTCAACTCCTTCATTAGCATTTCCTGTAAAGGGGATTTGTAAACTTAATAAAACAAGTCAACCTGGATTGGTATTTAGAAGTGGGAGTCGCAGTTATTCGTGCATGACGTCAGTGGATTTTGGTCTGGTCATTATCATTCGTCATTGTCGTTACATACGAACGTGGAATCAAAACTCAATTGGAGTTTGACAACAATGTTTTATGGTGTCTCTCTGTAAAGTAGCTGCGACAAGTGGGCTCCAGCTGCCAAATCATAAGAGAACTTTCGGCTAAAATCTTGTTCTGCAGGTTAATACTCAAAATTTAAAAATGTAGCAGAACTTTACATTATCTAGTTTTATGAAGATACTTGACTTGTCCATAGATTAGAAAAAAATATATCTTCTCTTGTGAATTAGGGTTTTTGTTTCTTACACCTTCGTAAGTCTCAATGTCAACTCCACAACATTTTTTTAATTATAAAAGTAAAATTCAAGACTAACGTCTTAAAGGAAGGTAATAAGATTCAAAACATTTCCACGTTAGATTCCACGACATTATATTTGTCTAGTTACATCAGAACAGCATTTTTTTTTCTTTCTTCACAGATTTTGAAAATCTCTCTGGTCACAGTTTTAGGGTTAAGGTTAAGGTTATGCAAATCAATTATAAGAAAATTTGAAAATTTGTGGAGAAGAAAAATGCTGATCTGCGGTCCCCATATAAACATGGCGATATCTAACGCAGAAATATTCGGAATTTAACGCAGGAAAAGTAACAATCGCCGGGTTACTTTTGTTCCGGTGAATTTTTATTCAGAGATTCGCTCAGAGTGACGCTACATTGTGACTTTTATTCTGGTCACCCGATAATTATGTAATTATGTTGAAGATTATTTCATTAGTCTTATGGTCATAAGGATTTGGTTTTCGTTCTTGCAGTTGTAACGAACGAGAAAGACTCAGTATTTCTTTTCTTATTTTCGCGAGGAAAAGAAAATATTAACTTGATCTTTTTTTGTCTTTTGGCTTCTGCACTTTGAGATTATGGATATTAGCTTTTGGTGGGGACTAGTATTGTCTATGACTACATCTTCTCGTCACATCTCACCAATAGCTATTTGCTCCTCTCTCCCACACAATATAAGAACCTAATTTCTACAAACTGTTGACTTTCAAACATTGATAAATTCTACTCATCAAACAAGCTATCAGATATACTATTTTGATTATTCTATAGCCAAATCTGGTCTTTTTTGAAAAGCACTTTTTGGTTCAGCCATATTCAAAATTTTGCCATTTTGACTTAGTTGTGGTAGTATTCTTAATGAATTCTCATCTTCCATATCTACAGTATTGCAATGTTTTATAAACAGGTCGTTGCCGTAAAATTGCAATAAAAAGCAATTGGAAAATCAAGAATAAGATAAGTAGTACTTTTTTTCAATCAATAATGAGTACAATACTTAATCTAATGAAATTGCTAATAAGATAATTGCTTTTATAGACAATTTTGAAATTTTCATTGTGGAATGAAAAAATGAACTAAAAAATTATTAGAAATATAAAAATTGTTCTTACTTCACATTCTTACCTTTTATAGCAGAATGAGTCGTAAATATAGAACAGGGTCTATAGTAAAATATGTTTTATTTAAGTATGATAAGATATAGTATCAAACCCATTTATGGTTTAGCTGCTTAATATTGGCCAGAATTTTTGAGGAATGAATTCTCTTGTTTATTTTTATTTTTTGCCATTTGTAACCTTGATTAAGAAAGCATCGACATTGCTTTTATTTAAATTTTCTTTTCTTTTTTTTCTTTTATAAAATTAGAACCTTTTATGTTTTTCTCTTCACCTTCCAAATGTCATTTTCATCCACAAAAAAAGTAAAATGTAAATGATACTGAATAGTTTATTTACAAACTTATTCAGCAATGAAATGTACTACTTCAAAGAAAAAGATAATATTGATATTTTAATGAATAGTTTTATAATGTGTTTATAAACTCATTATTCCTATAATTTCAATTCCCGTAATAAACAATGTTAACACCATATGTTCCTGCAAACAATAAATTATCGAATTGAGCTACAGACATAAATAAATTTACTAAAATAGTTCAACTCAAAAAATGATTTCAACTTTTGTATCTCGATAAATTGTGTCAGTTCCATAGTTTGTAAAAAAGGGTAGCGTGAAAATAACCCCATCGCTCTCATTATAGAAAATAAAAAGTCAACGGAACATTAAAGAATCCTCTCGTCTTCACTCCGTGTTAATTTGCCAAGTAGTAACATGATGAGTGCGCAAAGTGATTCGGTAGCCAATAGATATACAGCGAAATCGGCGTCGGCGTGAACATATTCGGGTTTAATGAATGCCACCGCTTCCGGACATACAATGGACTTCATAAATTCGGACCAGAAAACGGGATGTATATATATATATATATATATATATATATATATATATATATATATATATATATATATATATATATATATATATATATGTGTGTGTGTGTGTGTGTGTGTGTGTGTCCTTAGTTATTCATAAAATACATTTTGAATATGAGTGTGATATTTTTTTTTGTATTGCTGAGTGTTACCGTATACAGTATAGCGATTAGAGATGAGTGTCACTAAACAAGCGATCACTGTACATCGTTGCAAATATAAACATCATAACTCCTCTCGACTGGCATCTTGAATAAATTAATCCTATTCAAACATTTCAAATCCTCAAACTTTAGGTAGCTGGTATATAGAGTAGGCTGGATTTAGCTCCCTTTAGTAGACCTTTTAGTTTGATCATGGAATTCATTAAAACAGCGCGTGGTGGTAGGAAGCTTCTTCTCAATGGCTACACATACGTTGTGGACAAAAAGGTTAATGAAACCACATACTGGAGGTGTGAGAAACGCAAAGATTGTAATGCTAGAATTAGAACTATAAATGACACTGAACTGGATAATGCTTCAGATCATTCACACCCTCCTGATGGTGCTCGTAATAGTGTTTTGAAAGTTCTGGACAGTATGAGAACTCGAGCCAGACATACTGAAGAAGTCACAAGCAGTGTAATTAACAATATCACAGAGGAATTGCCACTCAGTGTTGCTGGAGCCCTGCCCAAGAGACAGGCACTTGGAAGAATGGTGAGGCGAGCGAGAAATGCGGGTATGGGTGTAGATTTGAGTCTCACATCACGTTCGGCGTCATGTCCGTTCGGCATCTTGGGTTCGGCATCTCTTTCTTCGGCAAAAGTGCATTCGACCTCCCGTCCGAGCACCATCGAAGTGAAAAAGGCAAAAACAGAGGCAAGTTTGTTTTTTTATTTAAATTTTACGATTGATTTTGTTTTCAATTAATTTTTTCTGTACTCAATTTAGTAATAGATTTTTTTGATCTCACGATAATTCGTCTCATCTATTTCTAAATACTTTCAACAAAGCCTCCAAGGGGAAATTCATAAATCATTTTTGGACCTCTTGGGTGGCAATTCTCAACAAAACGGACACCGTTGACCAGCAGTTCCCAACCTGGGATCCACGTACCCCACCCTTCCCCGGAAGGATCCACTGCTTGTTGGTACATTCAACCTTGATGTTTTCAGAGCATTATTGAATTTTTTAGAGCATCTTATCACAGCAATAATTGTTCATCCATTTGTTTTTGACATGTTCTTGAGTTTTATTACTTTCCCCATTAGATGCTTGGGTGAAAAAGGCCAGTATCAATTTTTGTCCCCTGGAATTAAATAGTGAAAAAAATCTTCTCCTTCACCCTTGCGATGTAATGAACAAGGGTGAGAACGGACGTGGGTGCATTTATAGTATCTGCCAGAGTAATGATTATGTTTTTATGATGTATAAGAGTACGGAGGTTTTTGAGTGCTTGATTTTAGTCGAGCAGTAAGCTGTTTTGGGCCGGAAGAGGCCAACCAAATAAATTCTCGCCCCGACCCCTGTCTCCGACACCCTGACTTTTAGATTGCGATAAAAATTATTATACATTTTTCATTATTATTCGAATGTTTTACGAATAAATCTATAACTTTTAATGCATATCTAAATTTTATTTGAGTTTTATACAATTTTAATGATTATTATGTTCGACTGACTATTCATTGCTTTTTTTGATATTTTGTTATAATAATGTAATAATAGATGATTATTATTTAGATTAGTTTTTGCGGTTTCTCAAGTGTTTTAAAAGCTCTCTTTGAATAAACTAAACAGGTTATTTTGTTTTTCTTTATTTTAGATAATTTCTATTTTTGTTGAAATATTTTCAAAATAATATTTCAACTTTATTTCGCTTGAACTACAGTTTTATGATTGTTGCTACTGTTGTTGTTGTTGTTGTTGTGGTGTTTTTTTTTTCTTATCTTACGATCGTAATAGACCCAACATGCATCTCTATGGGACACTTTTCGGTCGGTTTGGTCCCGATTATATTAAACACTAGAAAGAGTAAAGAAGCTGGTGAAGTGTTTTATTTAACTGCTGGTATGGTGTCAGAATAGAAAGTGTGATATCATTAAAAGAACACTTAGTCTGATATTTTTTACCGGCCGCTATGATGTCAGAAATAGAAAGTGTGATGTCATTAGGAAAACATCTTAGATCATCCTGGTTCAATAGTAATTTCTTCAACTGTTTGTTAAAATGAGTTGTTTGTGTTAAACAGAGGTTTGTGCAATGCGTTTTTAAAATGTCATCAAAATATTCAGGATCATTGCTCCAATCTGTGATGTTTTTTGTTCGTTTGTTTGTTTCAACCTGACGACGGACACTGGTTTCTCTACGATTGTGGGCCATTTTGAAATCGATGTTTGGCTAATAAAACGTGAACAAACTTACTTTGTATTCAACTGAATCTTCACGCAGTAAAAACTGAGAATTACATTTTTTTTACCAAAAGTTAAAGAATTACTGCATCTTAATGACATTTTCAGTACTTAAAGAACAATTTGAAAAAAAAGAAATTTGTTTCCATCCATCTTTCAAGAACTGCTAAGACGAGATTTAATTCATTACATGTTAAAATTTTCATTAAAGGTCAACTGAATCAAACATATCACTTTTATCCAAATGGTGCGCATTCGATGACCAAAAGATGTTGAAAATCGTATTCAATTTTCTTTCTTTCTTTCTTTCTTTCTTTTTCTTTCTCTCTCTCTCTCACTCTCTCTCTCTCTCTC
This sequence comes from Thysanoteuthis rhombus, assembly GCA_963457665.1. Lineage (NCBI taxonomy): Eukaryota > Metazoa > Mollusca > Cephalopoda > Oegopsida > Thysanoteuthidae > Thysanoteuthis > Thysanoteuthis major. Next base: position 21,824,566 of record OY735216.1, on the reverse strand, counting down.
TCTCTCTCTCTCTCTCTCTCTCTGTCTCGATGTATTCTGATATATATGGCTAATAAATCAAAGTTTTCACCTGTCTAAATAAGTAGATAAGTAGACATAGATTACGTCCCTTGACGCGAAAACCTTATGACGTCAGGGTCGACAATTTCCGGTTCCAGATAAAGCCGAAGATCGTGTCTCATAACAAATTTCATCGCAGACCCGTAAATATGGTGTTGTGCTCCGCTCCGAACTGTAATGTGAAGGGAGGAATGGGTGTTAGATTGTATTATTTCCCAGCGGACAACAACCTATGCGAAGCTTGGGTGGAGAAGTTGAAAAAAGTTAACTTTTGGCCCTCAAAACACTCGAAGTTATGTGAACGTCATTTCACAAAAGACAGTTTCACGATGGATCCAGAACCCGCTAAGTCAGTGGGATTTTACAGAATAGCATTGAAGAAAGGTGCAGTTCCTTCAGTATTTGATTATACCCCGTTAAAATCACCCGTGGAACGGAAACAAACTTCGGAAAACAAGCGATTTGAACCCGGGCCCCCAGCGAAAACACTTCTACCAAACGAAGCAGATTTGAAAACATGTGCGCTACAGGTAAACATAGAAAGTTTCACCGGAATTTTCACCGATTATTCAAATAAGAAAAAAGATTGGAGCTTTTATGCTGTTGATTTTCTTTGACTTAACTTTATATAATCGGAGATTTTTTTTTCATAAGATTGAAAGCGTGTGAAGGCATTTTTACGTGAACAAAAAGAAATGGCAGTATTTGCATTCAGAAAATTTTACCAAGTTCGATGACACAAAATACATCGATTTTCAAAATATGGTGGTAAAAATCAGCTTATTCGATTTTAATGACATTTTCAGAATCACTTTCCGAAGTGGCCACCATAATACTGAAATATAGATATCGATTTCAACAGGTCAGTACTACAGAGATCGGTCGGCGATAGAATAATTCGGGGTTGTAAATAAGGTGTTTGGGTAAAGAAATGAATTGTAAAGTAGGAATACGTAATGAAATTTGTTTCAGTTGATCTTCAAGATGAAAATGATATTCAGCTGAAGTTCGTGTGAGATTTTAGTTATAAACTGACGTGTCTTACCGGTAAGAATATGTTTTTTTGCGAAGATGAGATTTAAGAAAAAGTTCGTTCGAGGGGTGGGAAACTAATCTAATTTGATCAAATTCTGACATTCCTTTATTTCTTAATACACAATTGTTTCCAACTGATCTATAACAAGGCATATGAGATAGATATCTCATACCTGGCGCCGTTTATGGCTGTGCGGATATTTTGGCTTGGGACCGGTTGTCCTGGACAGTTCTGCTAGGCAAGTCGCATGAGGATTTTTTTGGCTGCAAATTCCTCTATCCTGGAAGATGGTCTCGTTTTATCTTTAAAGGTGAAAATAACTTTGTCACTCTTCTCCAGGACTAGTACTATATGTGCACACCAAGTGACCTTTTTGGGGCTGAGTGAAGTTCTTAGACTGAACTTGTGGTACTGACCCAGGGACATTACTGTTACCTCAGTGCCAGTATCAAATTGCTATTGGTTTGATTCACCCTTATTGCCGCAAACCTTCTCATCTGTGTTATTCCTTACCACAATTATTACATTATTTTGTTCCCCCGGAACTGGAACTACCTTGTACTGTGTCGAGAGCCGAGGACCGCTGCTTAGTACTTTCACCTGGTCATGCTCACAGGCGATTGTTATTGCTCCCTTCAACATAAGGTAAGGTTGGAGTTGGAACTTCTCCAACAACTCCCTATCCCTGAGATCCATCAGAAGTCTGTCTCTTATTGAGGATCCCTTATTCAGGAAGTCAGCATGTTCTGCCAGGTCATACAACACTCAAATGTATATTTCAACATTTTCACTTAGTCACTGGATACACTGGTGAAAATGGCCATTTCGTGTATTATGCCAATTTTCAGATTAAAGTGTTCAAACTTTCACATCTGTATCAATGTCAAAAGATCCATAGATTTGTTCAGTCTCAGAACCCATGTAGTAGATAAGAGCACTTCACTTTTAAAGTATTGGATATTCATTTTTGCAAAAGTATTCATTTGAAGTTATGTGACAATAAAGTAGTAAAATCAATATATATAGTCTAGAAAGCTTTACAGTTTTAAACACTAAACATTGAAAAACTTTTCCGATAGATTTTTCATTTGTGTCGCTTCAGTCACCCACTTCCCAATATCTGTCAATGCAATTTATGTAAAAAAAACTTCCATAGTGTTTTTTTCCCTGTTTCTCCCGTACTTTGTTATTATTGTACAATGTATTAATTGCCTCTTGTTGGGGTCATCAGTTGTTTACCATGTAACTGTTCCAGGGATTTTAAAAACAAAACAGTCATATTAACATGGCACCTCAGCAATGTTGATCAAACACTATTTCCCTTGATTTTATAGTTTTTGCCCTATCGTTACATGTCGTTTATTATTTTATAGAAGGTTTTACGTGTATTGTATATTGATATTTTATTCTACGTATTCATTTTCTTGAAACAAGGCCCCTACATAGGTTATCCTAAAAATGTTTTATGTATATGCATATCCTATTGATGATTTTTATTACATACAGTTTTGGACTAAGGGCACTGATCTTATAGTTAGTAGGGTAGGCAGACAATTTGACTGCAGATAAGTAGGCCTAGACAGTTTTAACTGGACAAGTCATTTGCTGCAACTTATCTGCAAATTTCTCCCCCTGACAACTCAGCCGTGTTTTTGTTTTTAAAGGCAAAAATGGGATTTTAAATGATCTCATGCAATTTATAAAAATTATAAAGTAATTTGTGTTTGATGTTTAATTTTTTTAGTTTTATATATCAACTTTTTATTGTTAATTTTGTTTGTTAGTATTGTAAAACAAAAACCTGCATTTAGTGTGAATTACTCACAGGGTATTCGAAGATGGATGGAGTACGTCTTTGCTAGTTTAATTAGTCTTGAAAATATGCTGAATGGTATGGAGCTGAGGAGGCCTTGTGCTTGAACTGTGGTGCTGAATTGTACCTGACCCCACACATATTTATGTTTATATATGTAACAATAACAAGCTTTTATTTATCTGAAATACTATAAAATGTTGTTACTTGAACTGCCTAGGAAAAGTTGGGCCACTAAGCACCAAAGAAAACTGGCAACATGTTTTCTGTATTTTCTGCATTTCTGCAATAACTGTTGCATATTTAAATTTTATTACAGAGTTGGTATATGCTTTTATGATGTTAGGAGCCAAGATCTTGTGTAAAATGAATTTATTCAGGCATTGCCTAGTACAACTCTAGAAATTAGTGGTTTTTAAAAAGATTCATAATGGAGTCCCTCTCGGACTAACCGAAGGTCTGTTATGAGATATACCGGCATGCATGAGCTCTTTGGATCATTGAATAAAACTGAATTCTGGTGCAGTGTTTGGACATAATTCCAAGAAATGTATTTTAGATAATCATAATATGGTCTGCCATCTTGGATAGTTTATATAGAAATTTATTCATTGTTTATTGCAATTAGGTATAAGAAATTGTTTTCAGGTATCGGATATCAGTTTTAGTATATTTATTTTTTCTAATGAGGCTCAGATATTTTTAGATTTTTTTCAGTTGATCACTTCCATGCTGCCAAAAGATGATGGTCTCATGAATGTTTCTATTGTGTGACAAACCAGACCTAATTTTAGATAATTTTCTGAATTAGTAATTTGGTGACAGAATCATTTTTAAAAAACAATCTGCCAAGTGCATGCTCATATATATTATTGTGTCATCCACAGACAGCTGTTTCGATGTATTACATCTCTTCAGTGTGGCTATAGACTTTCCATTATCCCATCCAGTACCGCGAGGCAGAATTGAAACCTTCACTTCAGACCCATGATCCAGTATCCTACCTCTGGACTATGGAACTGGACAGTCAGTAAGGCTGAATTTAAGCGATATATTCATTTACACGGAAATCCTTCATCCACTAGAGTGCTCTATTCCTACGGAAGAGTCACACACACATACACATAACCATCTATATACACACCCACGCACATATTTTCATTGATGTTTGCAAGTTAATGATGAAAAATCATTCATTTTACACAACAAATATTCATTTTTCTACATAATCTCCTTCCTTGTCAGGCACTTAATCACATAGATCAAACATTGCACGGTAAAAATTTCAAATCAAAATCCAGCTGATAAATGTGTGTCAGGCTGTGGACTTCTTGATGCATGTATTCTTTCTTTTGGATGCATACACACACACATATATAAATATATATATATATATATAATATATATATATATATATGTTTGTACTCTTATAACTTAAGAAGTATGCATCCGAGAGAAAAAGATAAATGCATAATCGGATTCAGCATGTCTAAATCTATCTAAAGCACACATTTCAAGATGAATTTAGAAGGAATATTAATTTTTCTGTATTTTTTGTGTCAACGTTGATAAGTATCCAGCCAATAGTTTCTGCTTCAAGCAACAGTTAGTGTTTCCAAAAGTAAGTCATGTGTTTGGCCCCTGGGGTAGGTGAGGTGGTTATGTTTGGAAAGTATCAAGCGGCTGTACTAAGGTTTGTTTCAATCAGCAGGTAGAAAATTGGTCATTTGTTTGTGTGGGGATTGGCAGCTTAAGGAGTAACTGAAAAAAATGCCCAGTTGGGCAGGTTTTCAGCTTCTCTCCAGGGGAGATGTTTTCTGCCGGAACTATTTGAAAACTGCACCATAAGGCAAGTTTTCATCTAAAATATATGCATATATAAGGATTGTTGTTAAAATTTTTAACAGGTCAGACACACACCTGTGGAAAGCTACTTTTTGCACCTTGCAAAACCCACCTTTCATCCTCGTCGGACTGAAGTTTGTTCCAAAAGGGTTGTTTTTATTGTTAGCATTTTTTTATGTACCCAAAAATCTTCTCTCTCAAGTAGATTCTATTCTATTTATTTAATTTGAATTATCTTTTAAGCCTGAATCATCCAATCAGGGTCCTTCCAATCAGAGTTATCCTGGCAAACTAGGAACCACCAGGACAAAGACTGCTTCTGCAACTGTGTCTTCTGTAGATTCCTTGTCTCAACCAAGTGCTGCCAAAGTCCTGAAAAAAACAGGAAGCCAATTTGAGAATCAAGGCTTTGAAAACAGAGTGTAAGTATGGAATAGGGGAAATAAAATGTGTGTGTGTGTATCATATATATATATATATATATATATATATGATTATTTATAGGTATGATATATTTGATATAATGTGCAGTAATCCCTTGGTTTATCTGACCCGAATATAATGGTTTCTGGTTTCAGCAGACACTTCAACTACACATGAAAATGTGCGTGTGCCAGTTTTGCCAGCTCGGAGTTTGATTTTTTTTTTTTTTTTTTTTTGCAGAAACTGCTTGAAAAAAATGGCTAAAAGGACTTAATCTATTCCATATTTCGTTAACTTAATGGCTAAAAAGTAGAAGTTTTGGTTTATCAATTTTTTTTTTAATATGAAAAATACTCTCCTTATGTAGTTTGATTTGCTTTGACTGTCCCTGACTTTTGTTTCTTTCTAAAATTTTTCTTTTTTCTGAAGGAGTAACGCTCATGATGAAAGCAAGTGAATTGGCTAGAAATTGCTAAATCTTTTGTACTTAGGCAAATTTTATGGCTAAAAATATTGAATATTTGTTGTGAGTTAGCTATAAAATTAAATTAAGCTGGCGAATCATTTGAAAAAAGCTAAACAGGAAAAGTTTATTTTAACATGTAGACATTGTTTTATTTATTTGATAAAATGTCTAATTAATTTTATTCTAAAATAAAACTATTTAAATTAGTTTTTCTCTAAACTGTCAAATTTCTGGTGGTAAGTAAGCCTTAATGATTGGAAGCAGAAAAGATTATTCCAGATTTTTCTTTTTTTTTTTTCTTTAAGCATTATCAAAAAAAAAGTTTTGGTATAAATATCCTTGTTTTGATTGTATAAAATAAGATTTTGATTAAATTAAAACTACCATTTTATTTATTTTGAGATTCAGGTAAATTTCACCTGGATTTTGTTTACTTCTCAGTAAGAATGCTTACAATTGGAGTCAGTTGATAATTTCATGTTTATTTTTCCTATGATATCAATAAATTTATACTCTCTATTGTTTTAAAGTTATTTTTGCATTGAAATATTTGAATCAGAAAGAGTGGGAAAAAGATAGAAAATGCCATATCTCATGTAACATTCGATGTAACAGACATTTGCATTTAACAGACAACTGTTTGTCCCTATCAGTCTGATTGAGGTTTTACTGTATATGTATATATATATATATTTATATATTGATTTTGTATTTCTAATTTTTTAAAAATGGGTTCTATTTTCTGCATGTTATTATCATTATTTAATTTGAAAATTCATTTCAGACAAAAAGCAGTGACCCTTTCAGTGCAGCCATCTTGCCTAGCTAATACCCCAACACAGGTGCAACAACATTTACAAGTGGTTGTCCCGCCTCCTGCTCCTACCCAACCAGCCCCAAGGCGAGTGCAAGTGTTAGCATCCCCAGTCCGAGTAGCAGTGGTCAAGCAAAACACTGTAGAAAATCTTCAGTCCCAGGAAAAACGATTATTAGTTGTTGCCAATCATCAACAATCTGTCATGTCCAATCTGACCACTCTCTGGAAGAATGGAAAGTTATGTGATGCAATCATTGGTAATGGATCATCCACAGTCATGGTAAGTTGGTTATTTTTCTTTGTCTGAATTTCTGAGATGAGGAATTATCATTATTATACAATGATTTACTTGGACTAGATTCCTCATTTCAGTTCTAGGAGTCACATTGTTTTGGCTATTGTAGCTTCCAGTTTTTTTGTTTTTTTTTGCTGTTTTTTTTTTGTAATTGATTAACTATGAATTTCCAACTGAACCTTAGATCCCCCCCACAGGGTAGATCATTCCCAGTCCCCTGTCTGCACTGGAGGATATCTCATATCAGTTCCTTGTCAATTGATCTTTGCAATATCACTTGTTTGCCTCTTCTGCTGGACTAAAGCTGTGTTTCTTAAACTGGTGAATGGTTCCCCCAAGTATGACTAAATTCACACATCTATTTATGTTTTTCAATACCTACAAAAGTAATTTTTCACAGTAAGCATTCAAATTGAAAAAAACACTGTTGCTCAGAATCCAAGTCATGGCCATCAGACAGGTTACTAGATATGCTTAACCACTTGGCTATCTTCTCTCCAAGTATCATTTAACAGGTAGTATTTGATTACATTGTAACAACAACAGGAAAGAATCTTCCTCTTGACTGAGTATAACCTGGAGGTTGTTTGGGTGCAACAGAAGGCAAGAGAAAAAGTACTGAAACCTTAATTTTTCGTATTTGTTTTTTTCAAAATTCATGAAAAAGTCATAAATTGGGAGCATTCTTGAGACCAGAGCACATTGACATGGGTAAACAGTAATTATAATTGATAGAGCTTCATACAAGAAATTCAAAATGATACTATCTCTGTCCTGGATATAATAGTTACTACATTTTCACATATACTTCATACATGAAATATAACCACTATCATGAGACAGAGATAGCATTATATAACAATAATGTTGTTTCATTTCGAGTATTCAACAGATATACTTTTCCCTTTTTCTTCCATTTTCAGGTGCATAAACTTGTTCTTTCCGCCATGTGCCCAAAATTGGTTTCTGTGTTCAATATGGACATAATGCCGCATGAGTTCCTGCAAGTGAATTTCCCAGAAGAAGTCAGCGCAAAAGCCCTGAATGCATTTGCTGAATACATGTACAATGGCATTTTAGATTTGGACCACAACATTTTGAAACAATTGAAGATTATTGCCAAAAGGCTGGACATGAAGGAATTTGAAAAATTGTGTGATAGCCACCTTCCGAATCACATACACCAACCTGCTTCTGCTTCTGCCACGTTAGCTGATTCGTCCATTGATGTTCCCGCAATTCAAGCAAACGTACCAATCCCTGCCATGAGTTTATCTCTTGCTTCGGTTGGTTCTGCCGTTTCTCCCTCCATGCAGTCTGCCCTGTCTATAAACACGCCTGTCATCGATATCAAGCACGGAATCTCCATGGATGAAGTGCCCCAAGTCAAAAGGGAAGCTGTTGTGTTCAGTCCAGAATCAGAGGTGGCATCATTGGCTCCAAGCAAGTCTGGAAATGCTGCTGGTTCTGTCATTAGTTCCATCATAAAAACAGAACCATCTAGTCCTGAAGATAATAAATACGGCAGTTGGTGTGGTAGCAGCAGTAATCAAGCTTTCACATCAACCACTTCATCTTCCTCGTCCTCATCAATTACAGCAACAGCATCCTCATCAATAGCCTCAGTTCCAGCATCATCTACAGAACTTGCCATTCCCTTCTCAAGAACAACAGATGTTAAATCTACCAGATTAAAAGCCCTTCATTCTCATGAATCTCCTCTTGTATCGGATTTATCCCCTGTCTCAAGCATTGTTGAAACTGTGCGTACCCAATCAAACTCTATGAACGAAGACTTTTCCAAAACAATAAGTCAATCATCAAACTCTCCACCGTCTGTGGACATCCCAAATAGCAATGATACAGTTTATCCCGTCAGACTTTTCAGATCAAGAGGAGAAAACCTATCTCCATCAGCAACACACTCATCTGATGCTAGAACAGTTAATTCATTTACACCGAGTGAAAAAACTTGATTTCATGCCTCTTGCTCACCAAAAAGTATTTTTATAAAATCATGGCATTGTAAATACCTGAAGTTGTTATTTTTATTTTTTTGTTCAATCATATTTAAAGAGATAAAGAAAAATGAAAGGAATGGTGATGTTGTTCCTTTGTCTTCAGTGTAAACGACAGAAAATAATGTCTTTCATATTTATTTATGCATAAAGTTTTTTTTTCCACCCAAAACTAGCAGATTTTCTTGATTTTGTCCTTTTCACAGCATTGACGAAAAAATTACAATCCTCAAGTATTTAATTGTATCAAGTTTTTTTTCAATATAAAAAAGATCACTTGCCCATAGAGGGCAACATGTGACACATTGGATATTCAACATGGTGACCCATGCGTATTTGCATGTAGTTGGTAGCAAAAATGCAGGGTTTCACTGGCTATTTCTGCAGGCATCAGGGCCTTTTTTCTGACCCTACCACATTAGTGTTATAGGAATGTGCTGCCTGGGATACAGATCCCCAGTAACAAGGCATGAAAAAAAACTCTATAGAAAGTATTGTAAACATCACAATTAATTCAAATCTATTCCAATAGGCTTGTGTATGAGTATCCATGTCACTATCACACTGAAATAACAAGACCCTTTGTCCTAATTTTTGGCATGAAGACATGCAAGACATCCAGTTGGGACATAAGCTATGTTTGATTGACCTTGGGGGTTATTTGAAATCACCAAAAGTCATCCAAGAATGCTGCTTGCAATTTCTAGCCAACTGAAGCCCCTTTTAGCAAAATGGAGTGAGATATTGAGTTCGTAATGAAGTACAAAAATGTTTTCAATCTCACAAATGGTTGGGTGGCTTAAGTCTAATTTGACATCAGAGTTTATTGATGATAAAATTAGTTTGTGGCCTTTATTTTCTGTGTTGCAGCAAAACAATTACATTCTTGAGGGGATTATCTGAGACAGAAAAAGATGATAGGATAGGTGGTGTTGACCTCCAAATTGGAACACAACTATGCCTTATTTGATTTATATCTGTGTATGTATGTATGTGTGTATATATGCATATAAATGTATTTATATGTATGTGTGTATACATGTGTGTATATATAAATAAATGTGTATACATCTATATGTGTAAGTATGTATATATGTTTATATATGTGTGTATATTTCTATGGATATATGTGTGTGTTAGTGTATATGCATGTGCATCTATCTGTATATATATATCGTAAAGCAAAGAGATGAACCTCCAAATAGGAGCACAACCATGCCTTATTTCACTGATGCCTGTGGAAGTACATGTATGTTTTTTGAGCGTAATTGTATGTATATATGTATGTGTGTGTGTATGTGTATGAATTTATGTATATGTATATATGGATGTGTGTATGTGTGTGCATATATATGTGAGTGAATATATACATGTATATATACGTTATATATATACATATACATATATGCATATATATATAAAAAACATACAAATACATACATACACGTATATATGTATGTATGTGCATATGTATATACATATATGACTATATGCAATACTATAAATACACCATATGTACATATATGAATATATATGTGATGTGTATTTACAGATATTTTTATATGTATGTATATGAATATAAGTGAATGTATATATGTACGTATGTGTATTTATTATGTGTGTATATATATATATTTATGTATATTAGATATACATATTGTGTATGTATTTGTATATGCTGTGTATAAATATATATGTGTATTGTGAATATGTGTGAGTGTATGTATATATATATATAATATATATATAATATATATATATATATATGATATATATATTGTGCGTGTATATGTATATGTTGTGTGTTTTCAAATATAGTGTATATACATGTATATTGTGTGTATATACATATTGTATAGGTATATATATTATTTATGCATGTGTGTGTTTATGTATAGATATATAATGTGTATTAACTCTATAAATAAAAAGTACAACTAAATCCTGATACTGAACTCTCAATCCATGTTGGGGTGGATATTGTAAAGCTTGGTACAGTGAATCACCAACCAGGGCATGGTGGAACAGTACCAGAAGTGATCCACTGTACCCCACGTATCCCATTGAGAAAGATACCCTTAAAGAGCAAGAACAGTGATTGCAGTTTGGAAAAGAAATCATTCTACAATCCTAATTTCCCTTCATATAACACAATCAGAGAATTTTGAATAGTTATGGCTTTGTATTGAGAGTTAGTGTATCTTGAATATTACTTTTACTTAAAATGAAGCCCCTTAGCCTGCTCGCTGTACAACAATTCCCAAGCAGGTAAGTCTTTTGGCAAACGTGTTAAGAACTTGATGAGAGAAGCTAATAGCAATCCTGTAGTGTATTCGAATTCATAAGAAAAATAATGATCCTTTGTACACAGCACATTTCAACTATGGATACACATAAGGGCAAGAAACATAGACAGAAGTCATACTGCAAAGGTAAAAATAATGCAATTTCCAATAATATAAGCTTGGCCAACAACAGCTCAAAAGTATCAAAGACAAACCGTGTTCGCAGCAGGACAAACCAATGTTATGTTTGGATGTGTCCAAGATTTAAATCAGATTTACCTAAAAAAGAAATTCAACCATAATGCATCATAGTAAGTCAAAAAAGCAATGAATAAAGCAAAAAGAATATCAAGTATTGCTTTGAATAATGATTTGACCACATCATAAAAACTTGATTGGATTAGTATATCTCTGAATTTTTGAGATGAGGTATTATTATTATTTCTATTGATATTCGGACCATCCTCATCTTGGTTGTTTTTCATACAACGTTTCGACCATTGTACTCTACGCCCTTCATCAGGTATCATCTTGATTGGATCATCTTGAAATTCTGTAGTTTTGATATTAAATCATTACAGAAACCGTTTCGAGATCTTCAACCTGATCAGATTCTTTTGCAAAGTGATGTCATGTTCGAGAGAAACTTTTTTTGACTGAACACTACGTGACTTGAGTATAGGTTGAAAGTTTATAAATTAGTCATTGCATGCATTGGGAGGAACGAAGGAGTAGCAAACATTGTGTGAGATAGAATTTCACTAACTAATGTGAAAAAGACAATTTCTGAAAAATTTAAGATATTGAAAGCAACCATTGGTGACTTTGATATAATAGCCGTCTACAGTTCTCAAGATTCATCGCAAGTTCAATATTATGAGTCTCTAATGCAAATGATTAAAAGTGAAAGAAATTTAATTGTTTGAGGGGGATTTCAATATTTCTCATGGTGAACAAAAATCTATCAAAGGCAGAGGAAAAAAATTTCATCCAATTGATTAAAGTCTCAACTCATTCAGCGTAACATTCTTGATGCTATGTATTTTAAAGGTAAAGAGTTTCTTGTTACGTCTGCTTTTGTGCAGCCAATGTACCATTCAGACCCTGATGCCTCATGTGCAGTTATCACTAAGATAAAATAACACCGAAAGAGAAACATAATTCAACACTAAGTGAAAAAAAGGAAAAAAGTAGTACAAAGAATCTGAAACGGTGACGAAATATAGCAAAAAAATAAATAAGCAGATAACGTTAAGCACATGTGAAGCCTTGACTTTGGCCAAAGGGCTCAACCTGATAGCCAGGAAATAACATCACACACAAAATATCAAAGGTATTTTACGCAATCAACTAACAAAATATCATGGTCGTCAAAATGTTTTTATTCCTGTCAGAAACGTGTATGGAGAAGAATATCGCCATTATGGTTGACTGAAACGGTTCTCTCCGAGTTTGGACAACATGGGCCATTTTTTCTGAGTGCGAGTAGTCATGTTAGTTGTATTAGACGCAGGCTTGTTATTGTCTTTGTCTCATGGTATTTTCTTTTTCCTTTTTTTCTCTTCTTTAGTGGGTGTATTGCAAGTTTCTGGTGTATCATCTGCTCGAGCGGAAAATGTTTTTTCTCCGTCCTTGATTTTGGTTTGGACTGTTGTTTGGACACAGTATCATTCTCTTGATGCAGACCTCTTCGTCTTCAGCTATAGCTTCATTTGTAATCAAGTGTGTCTCAGTCAGTCCACAATATTTCTTGAGTTGGGATCCTACCTCTCTTGATTCTTTCTCAAGAAAGTGTGATAAGAACGAAAATTTCCGTTATGATATCATGAAGTCAAAATGTTATATTTTGATATCATTCCTAGTGAACGCAAAATAAGGATCTAGTTCTGCATTACAGTATATCGTAAATTGGATCTCCCTCCTGAAACATAATATAGAAGTTGAAAATCACCCAGATTTGTTTAATTACTCAGAGCATTTGGAGGGTCGTGCTAAGAAAAAATCTGGATTCTAAGTGCCACTGCTGTTGCTCTTCGTCTTCCTAATCATTTTTAGATGTGTCCAACATCTCTATAACTCACTTTGTCTATCCTCAGTTGAACGACACCAATCATCCTTTTTTCCAATCAATTCTTGCGGTAGAAAAAAATAAATATCAATGGTTTCTCTTCCAGTTGTACATTCTTTTTTTGCCATCAAAGAACGTCCATTTAATCTTAAAGCAATTCTCATGATAGATATAAAATCATGTCCCCAGAATTCGCAAACATTGGATTATTGATTAAACTTTTGTGTCAGATACTATTTATATAATGTATGGTCTTCATTTCTAGCAGTCCTCCTTATCCGTATTTCATCTTTCAATGGCCTCCTTATCTGCAGTTTCCATTTCAACGGCCTTCCATTATCCGCAGTTTCCATATCAGGGACCCCGGCCCCATTCTTCATCCGTACTTTCACTTTCAGTGATACCCCCTATCTCTGATACGCGGACACATCACAAAATTCGTTCTTGTTTTGTTATTATTATTTTGCCATGTTGGCAATATAGTCATCGTCACAGTCATAAAATCTGATTTATAAATTTATTTACCCAATTTATTCTGACAGCTGTAAATAATTCTCCCTACCCTTTTAGTATTTCTTTCTTTCTTTTTTTCCAACCTGATGACGTCATCAAAAGCACAGTCCGTGTCAAATTTTTTTTTCAGAAAGTAGATCTTGTTCTTCAATTTCCTTACTGTCAAAGAAATACCCGTCAAAAAAGCGGATTTAATACTGCAAAGTGTCAGTGAAATCCTTCGTTTCTTTATGTTACGCATCAGTATCATTAATATCAAGAAATTCTTATGAATAATGGATGAGGACTATTGGAACTTATACTACAACTGCTCCAATGCCAGAGTGGCAAAGTGTGACGTAACGTATCCGTGGCAACAGTTCACAGTAAACCTGGTTCTAAACAAACATTTTGCAGTGGTGTTTGCGGAGAATCGTCTGTTTCTTTTTTTTTTTCTCGTCGCTGTTTTTGGTATCTCAACCACAATTCTGCACTGTTCGACAATAGCAGAACTGCCAGATTATGCCAATTAAGAAGATTTGAAAAGTTTTGGTGATTCTATTGATTTTTTAAAATTCGTTTTTCTCTCATAAATTTCGAGCAGCCATGGTTCAGTGTTTTGCTCCTGATTGTAACCATCAATCAGAAAGTCATGATTGCAGCTTTTTCAGATTTCCCAAAGATGAGAAGCAATTCCGATGTTGGAAAACACTAATAAGGTAAAAATAATACATAAATCTTCATCACTTCGAGAAAATATGTCTAGTCTAAATTTTATTAGAAGACATAGCCTAGCAGGTAAGGAAATGATCCGCATTTTAATATCGGCTATATTGTCGTGATCAACTTTCCCGGTCAGAAAACTATGAGGATAGGTAAACTTTACAAATAAGTAACAATATGAGTAGAGATTAAATTTTGCGAGTCTGGGAAAGGCTGTTGGAACCCCCGAGCAATTCCTTGGTCTGGTGCTGCCAGCGGGCTAAGCAGATTAAGAGACAGCATTTTTTGACAGTTTATTTAATCATATATTGCAGACATTCCTCATATGTGTGACATAGAATTAGAATAGATATTTAGTTTTAGAGGACTTAAAATCATTTGAATCGAGAGTTCATCGTAAATTATGATAGTATGAAACATTCCTTGAATGTATGAAAACGAAATTAAAAGATAAATTTGAATTTAGAGGATTAGTGGTTAAAATCGAGCATTCTATCGTAAATTTAAGATGATATGAAATATTGGAAAGGATTAGTTACTAAAATCGAATTTTCCATATCAATTTTATGCTCTTTTCTAGTCTAATCTGATTTAGGCTTTTTTTTTGTTTTAGGAGAGCTGATAAAGAGCCGAACAGCAACTCACGAATGTGCAGTTGTCATTTCCAAGATGGGAATAAGGCAAATAATCCGGAAATATTTGCTAGAAATTCTTCCGAATTGTTTCGAATGAAGCCACAAGGGAGAAAAAGAAAAAAGCAAATGACAGCAGCTGATGACAGTACAAATAATTTTAAGGTATCATATTTAATATTTCGAAATGATTAGCTTGTAGAAAGAAAGCAGCTTTTATTCTTCAATCCGATCACGCATTTAGAAACTGTTGACAGAACTGTCAACATCATCTTCGGTTTTTCAAGTTGGTCTAATAGATGGATGTGTGTGTTGCACGTATAAGTCTTACTAATGGGGCTAGAGGGCTGAAATTTCAAACATTCACTATTTATCATATCTAGAAAAAAGAGTGTTTTATTTTTCTAAATTCCCCTCAAATGTTTTTACAAAGTGAGTTTAGGCTAAATTGGCTTTTCACTTTATGTCCACACTTTATTTGAAAATTTGGACTTTTTAAAAGTTATCACCGATCAACAAAGCGCCAGAGAAGTAACATTCATCGATCACCTCTTTTTCCAATTTGTTGATATTGATGTGTCTACCGTAGGAAAGGCGAACTCGCCACCGTTCCGAAAATGCTTTTTCTTCGGTAAAGTATTTTGCCATCCTTGCTCTATCTGATGGTAAAGATAGCAAGTTTCCAGTTCGCCTCTAATTCTCGGTTTTGCCATTGTTTTACCAAGCGATTTTTCACCACTATCAAACCCCTGGTTTTGTGAAATTCCGTTATAGAAAAAAAAAAAAAAAAACGAGACGAGCGACGAAACAAAAACCGTAGCCAATGGGAGCTCTAGATTTTACATACACATACCTGCTCGACCAATCAGCGACCACATACGCCTACAAACTCACGCAGCCAGCCATTTTTGATCGCTTCTGTTGAGTGCATTGCTTTTTTTCTTGCAAATTTGTCGGTGTTGTGTTGTGTTGCGTTGTGCGCTGAACAAAAATGATTTCCTCTGAAAGTGTAAACCAATCTGGTATGTCAGGATTACCATGAAAGCGTGTGCGCCTTGAAGGACAGTAGAAAAGTTTGATTGGAAAAGAAGAAACGAAATCTTTGTGAGGCCTATGTCAATAGTTTCATGAATAAGGACATTCCTGCACGTAAGATTGTCAAAAAGTGTAAGTGTTTGTGCTTTGATAAGATCGGAATGGATATAGTTGAAGTGGGTTTTGGTGATTTTTAGAACTTAGGCGACTTCAATAGGCAAAATGAATACATCAGTAAACTTGTGAGTTCTGGCAGAGTGTAATGTTCACAAGTGAAAGGGGGACCTTCTAGACTTTAAGGCGTCTTACATACAAAATAAACTTCGAAGATGAGGTGTTTGTAGTGTGCAGAAGAGCCTTTTGTGGAATACCCAACATATCAGAGAAACGTGTGGGTACTGTGTGAGGAAAATGGGTGTTACAGGTGCTGTGGAAGGGGACAAGAAGAGTGAAGACTTCAAAGCATCCCATTTCAATGTATTTTTTCTTATTTTGTAGAATTCTTTTCGGTGGGAAATGAATAGTGTGAAGATGATGTAGACAAAGGATTTTTTTTCTCCCAGAGGTTTGGGGTAAGCTGCGACGTCGCTGGAGATGTGGAAGGAAAAATGGAGATGTACGAAGAGGATGCACATCAAGTATGAACGTTGACGCAGAGGTGAAACAAAGTAAAGAAGAACACATACAAGTATTTAGATGGACAAATGTGACATACATCTAATGCAAGGACATAAATGACAAATGAAAATGAAATACATATAATGATAGCATAAATCTGATCGATCGATCGCGTAAAGAAATGAGAAGAGATAGCGAAAGGTGGGAGCTTTGTTATCATTGATAGTGCTGGCGTCGGAGTCGAAGTGGAGTTTATCTGAACTGCTTGTGAATCCATATGGCTTGGATTGTACCCCGGAATGAACATGGAAATCGGGTTCAGTGTGTGAGCCCAACTGCCAGGTTGTATGTGTGATTTGGGGGCTATTGTCTTACGCTGATAGACATACAATGGGCACACCATGAAAGACAAAGAACACAAAGTTTTATCCATGTATGTGTCCCAAAATAAAAAGATTTAGGATAGATCGTCGTGACTATCGGATAGTAAAAAGTATTGCCATTTCATTTATGAGAGTGATAGGTATACACACGTTTGTAGCACGTTGTGATGACACGGTTATGTAGACGCATAGCTGCGCGTGTGTGAGGTGCCTCGGAATCGGTGAAGTGAAATGGGCAAAGTTAGTACAGAGATAAGTCCGGGTGGAAAAATAATTAGGACCTGATCGGATCAGCCGGCGAAATGATACCGATCTTAGGGAAAGGGAGAGAAAGAGAAGCCGGCAACAAGTGCCGGGGCCAAAGGCGTAACTAGCTAAGAGTGCCAGTGCTAATGAGCATTTAACAATGTGCGTCCAAGGATTTTATAGGGGTCGTCGTAGGAAGTGACGTTTTTGATATCTAGCTAAAAGAAAGGTTTCGTATTAAATTCCTACGTAAAAGTATAGGGGGTGCTACACTTATATTTTCACAGTTATTTGCATTGATATTTTCATAGTTTATCATTTCAGGATGTGGCTGCCGCTATACAATTTTTAGTAATTTTCCTGTACTATCATTTAAAACAACATTATAGTCATATTCTACCTATACAAGGTTTCGTACAAATTCTTCTGGAAATCAATCCAAAATAAGGTCGGTATGCAGTTTAAAGTCGATAAACCTTGGAGCTCATTTTCTCAAAACCATATTTTTCAGTTGGTTCACCTGTCCTACCCCAGTACAACAAAGCCAAAAGACATCAGTCACATGATGGTTCCTATTGATTGACGAGTCACATCTGTAATCGATCTATTATCTATTACAAAAAAATCTATTGAAATTGGCTCGTTAGTACATAAGTGAAATTTTGAAATTTTTGTAAAAATTTGGATGAATTTCCCTAAGGCAAATTCTCATCGTTCACCGGTTCGCGAGTGTAAACAAGTTTTCAATCAGATTTAACTCTGGATTTATATTGTCTACATAAATAATTTTTAAATGATTTTTTTACATCCTTTCTTCTTATCAGTAATACAAAGATTGTCACGTTGAAATTGATCAGTCACAAGTTCTGACGTTTTTATCAACACATCGCCTTTCGTCATAGGTCCATAGTGGAAGTCTACGTTGTTGACCAAGCCCAAACTTACGTTAACTTCGTACACTTATTTTTTCATGTTACGTTAGCTTGGACCTTTCCTTGAACTGTACAATAAAAATTCGTAAATGAATCTACATGATTTGATATACAATGGTTTTCTCCTCCATTGATTGATTTTTGCTCGTAACGAAAATAGAAATGTGATTGACAACGCGGCCATTGTTATTGTTCCTTGGGAATTTTGTTGTTTTTTTACAAAAAGAGCGTTGCTAAGGAACAATGACGTCAGAGCTTTACCACTTTATTTACGCATTCATTTATAAGAATTCCAAAAACAATAATGATAAATGAATGGAAACAATTGCAACATTTACTACTACAGTAGTACTACAAGTACTTTTGTTGCAAGCAGTTGTAATTACTTGAGATGGGATATCTCAAGTAATTACAACTACTTGCAACAAAAGTACTGTTTTTCTTCTTCATTGAAGGGCAAAAGAAAACTGCGTGTTGGTTTCCAGATTAAACGGACCTTGTGTCATTCTTGAGGAAGTGTATGAATACCTGCTTATTAACTGTGCTAGGGCAATTTGTCGTACAGTAAATTAGTCGATTGACCAATTCTTCTCCGGTATCTTCTATTGTGGCGGTTATACTAATCAATCGCACATTGGAATTTGTTTTGATTCGATGGAGACCGAATTAGTATATCTACCAGCTAATTCTTTCAAATGGAACTTCTTTGATGTTTACCGGATGCTAAAATAAAAAGTGCACTTTCTTTTCATTCGGTTGAGGTAGAAAGAAGAGGAACTAAGTGTAGCCTGTCTTCTCGTGTGTTGATTATGATGCTGATAATGTTATTTGTAGCAGTATTGATCAGTTTATCATGATATTAACTTTGCCAATTCTGAGAAACTTGAATAAAAAGACGAGAGATTGCGTACTTGGAAACAAAAACAAATAATTTATCGAATCTTACAAGGGTCATTGTTTTGAGTCCGTCGATACAAAATGCTTTGCAATTTTTTATGGGAAAGGTTGTACATCTAGATGTTGCTGTGACAAACGTAGAAGAAAGTTTAGAGTTCTTTGCAGGCGTGAATATTGGTGAAGATCGAAGATGTTAGAGTTTGTTTTTTTGCGGTTTTAGGGTTTTTTTTTTTTTTACAATTGTCTCAGAATGTCTGAATGACAAAACTTGACCGATCAATTGGGTATTTTGTGCTTTGGTGAACAGGTGTGGTGTGTGAGTGAACCGTTTTAAGGCACCAAGTTCATAATTGAATGAGACGTCTTTTCGTTCCCAGCCTGCGAGTTCACCTTAGTTCGTTTTTGATCTGTCTAGAAATCAATCTAGCGACGGACGACCCATTGCATTTAGGGGATTAAATCCTAACTCATCGAGGGCAAATAGTTTACCGGACGGTTGAGGGAAAATTCTTAAGAAATTTCATCTTTGATAATTATGAGTTGAAGATTTTCTTGGCTCTTGGTTTATCTTATATCTTATTTATTTAATTAAAAGTCGTTAAGGAGAATTCAAAGAATTTTTCATTTACGATAAATGTGCGCTTGTGAAGTTGAAGATTTTTCTGATTCTCAGCTTATCTTATATTTTATCAATCTATCTACTTATAAGTTTATTTATTCATCTACTTATTTGTTTGTCGTTTTATAATTTATTTACGTTTCTTGGTTAGCATTTGACAAATGATCTTATTTTCTGATTGCCAAAATGTACAAAATTACGTAAAAATGCTTCGATGGAATTTTCTATAAGTGGGATTTTCTTGGGTGGCATGCTCATAGAAACCGCAACTTTCATCCCTAGTGGGAATATTTATGTTAATTAAATTTTATTTCATTAGCCCCATCCACTTCCACCAGGGTTGAGTTTTTTTTGGTGGAGTCTAACGTAAGATAACCAGTGTTATGAGTTTTTTCGGCGTCGAGAAGAAAATATCAAATTCATCTCTTTTCGTTCTTTTTAGGCTTCCGTACTTTGATATCATGGATGCTAGCTTTTGGCGGGGGTAATTTCATCTTATAAAAGACCCCATTATCGCTAATCCCTCCACTTGCATAGTTTAGTAAGAATAATTGGCTTTGGAGGTATCCAGAAAAGAGAAAATAGCGACATGAACCAGCGCATCAAGAAAAAAATATTAATAAATGAAAATAGATAAATAAATAAAATGAAAAAATGGATAGATAAATAAATACGATTCTGAAAAAGTAAATTTTCAGAGCAGTTGCACATAATGTTAAATTTTAATATTTCGATAATGTATTAAACTTTAGTCTTGATTGTTGAGTTTATTTATCTAGTTGGATTATTTATCTAGTTTTAATTGTGCTTTAATAATTTTTTGAAAACAAAGGCGAATAATCGTAATTTTGATTATTTCGATATCTAATGTACTAATGTACATTAATCTTGGTTCAGAACATTTCTTGGAGTTGGTGACGAATCGTCCTATCGACAAATTGACCGGATGATGTGTGTGCGCACGCGCATATCTACATAATCATGCGTCGCTTAACGTCCTTCCGGATGTACGTCCATTATCTCAATAAGCTATAATAGAGTTCAAAAATCCCGTTTGGAGAACAGGAAATAGCGGACGTAGTAACGAACGCAACACACGATTATCATGACTATCGTACTGTAAACAAACTGATTACGCTGCTAAGGGTTTGTTACAGTTTCTCTTCGTGTGTCGTATTTCAAGAAAATCTCTATTCAATTTCCATTCGAAAATACTGTTAGCAGCACCATGGATGCTCCTAAATGCAGTAAAACCAGCGCTAATGATAGCAGCACTAAGAGACAAAGGCGAACCATTGATTTAGAAGTTAAACAAATGGTTATTAGACAACACGAAGGTGGAAAAAGAGTGAATGCTATTGCTCGTGATTTAGGTGTGTGCCACTCGACAATCACGACGATATTGAAGAACAAGGAGAAAATTCTTCAAGCTGTCGAAGGGTCGTTCTCAATGAAAGCTACAAGGGTAACAAGAAAGCGAGAAGGGCCCATATCAGACATGGAGAAAATGCTAATGACATGGATTGAGGACCAGACACAAAAGCAAATCCCTCTGAGCATGTTGATGATCACTGCCAAGGCACGAAGCTTGTTCGAAATGCTGAAAGAAAAAGCAGGACCAGACTACGATACCAAGTTTAGTGCCAGTTCTGGGTGGTTCACGCGCTTCAGAAGCCGTTTCTCGCTGCATAATTTAAAAGTGAGTGGTGTTCATTACAACGTCTACATCTTATAACGTCCTGTTTTACGTCATCATCAGCCATTTCAGGCCCACTGCTAGAGAAAGAAAAAGCCTTTCCCGACTCCTCCCATTACGATTGTATGATCATGTTTTTTTTTTCCTTTTTTTTTTCAGGTGGTAGTTATTTTAACTTACCCGTTGCCACTATTTTTATCGCAATTGCATATAACTGATCAGTAACCAAAAAATTGTAAATATCTATCTCTATATATAGTCATTTCAAAAAATATTATTTATTTCATTTATACTTTTCACAACTGGTTCATACATTTGCAACCATTATATATATATATATATATATATATATATATATATATATATATATATATATATATATATATATATGCCTGCATGTGTATAGAGTGATGTGGTTGTATATTGTTTACATACACACGCGTGCACAATTATGCACATATGTATTATGTGTATATGTATATATAGACATCTGTACACACACACACATTGGTGGATGAGGAATATATACGAAAAATAAATATATCGCTTAAATTCAACCTTACTGACCGTCCAGTTCCGTGGAGTAGAAGGGGATACTAGCCTCTGGGTCTGAAGCTAAGGTTTCGATCCTACCTTGTGGTACTGGATGGGATAATGGATAGTCTATAGCCACACTGAAGAGTTGTAATACAACGAAACAGCTGTCAGTGGATGATATAATAATAATGATAATAATAATAATAATAATTATATATATATATATATATATATATATTCGTAGGTACAACAGTAAGTTGATGAAAAATCATCTATTTTTTCAACAATTTTTTTAACATGATCTTGTCAATGCACTTGATGTAGTGGTGAATATTAATCACATGTATCGAACAATATTCAGAGAAAATTTCGATTCAGAATGAAGCTGATAACTGTGCCATGCTGTGGACTTATTGATGTACCTTCGTTCGTGGTGGGGAGAGTTTAGGCCGCCATTTTCAGCGCTAGACTATTTATTATGATGCCATTCAGCGCCGACATAGTTTGTCGTCTAAAGCGATGATATTTTGGGTGTAATGGTATGTTATTTAGGTCCTTTGATATTTATTTATCGAAAAAAACAAAAACTGAGGAAATTTGATATTTAATTGTTGATTCTATGGAGAAAATAGTACTAAGTAAAAGAGGAAGAGAGAAAATTTGCCATGGAGGATTTATATATCGATTTGACAAAGTAAGTAGGTCACAAAATAACGTAAAGTTTTGGCGATGTCATGAAGATGGAAGATGTAAGGCCAGAGTTCATTCTTTTGAAGGAAAGGTAATAAGAATGATTCATGAACATACCCATCCCCCATCGGCAGTTGATTTCGAAGTAAAAAAGGCAAGATTTTTTCTTTTCAAATTTTACGATCGATTTTGTTTACGATTTGTCTTTTTCTTCTTGGCTTTATACTAAATTTTCCAGTCCTACTAAAATATTTCTTATTGAATTTTTAATATTTTGTTATAGGTAAATTTTTGGTCAATTTTGTATGTGTTTTAATAACGAATGAATCTTTTTTTTTTTTTTCAAAGCTAAATTTGGGTCGCACTACAATCAAATTGTCGCCGATTGAACTGTGAAGTTGAATTTAGGTTGGTTTCCGCGAAGTGTCGCCGATTTGTATTATAAATCGCAGATCGAGAGGTTTAATATCATATGTAAAAATACTACGACTGATGCCTACTTGGTCACGTGACATGGCCAACACATGGTTATTCAGAATGGAGGCAAATAGATGGCAAAACAGAACGCAGGAAAACCGAAATAATGCTCTCTCAGAATGTTGTGTGGATTATTTGAATAGAACAGAATATATCAGTATTTCACCAAAATATACAATAACAAATTTAAAATAAACATTCTTAGGGAATCCTTTAAAGCTATTTCTATTTTTATTTTAAATCATTTTTCAAAAAAATTTTCAAGATATTATTCCAAACTAATATGTTTTATTGAGTTTATTTTCCATATTTTGCTTTACACACACACACACACACACACACACACACACACACACACACACACACACACACACACACACACACACACACACACACACACACACACAGACTCACACACACACACACACACACACACACAGCCTTATGATGATTTTTGATTTTTTTCTGTTAGGAGAGTAAAAAAAATTATTAGAACTATATGGAAGTTTTTGATTTTTAAAATCATGTACAAACAATTTTTCAAAAAGTTATGTCATCTTTTAGTGTAAGGATTTTCAGGGACTCATAGTGATATATATATATATATATATATATATATATATATATATATATATATATATATATGTATGTATTTATATATATATGTATGTATTTATATATATATGTATGTATTTATATATATATGTATGTATTTATATATATATGTATGTATTTATATATATATGTATGTATTTATATATATATGTATGCATTTATATATATATGTATGTATTTATATATATATGTATGTATTTATATATATATGTATGCATTTATATATATATGTATGTATTTATATATATATATATGTATTTATATATATCTATATATATATATTTATACATATATATTTATATATATTTATACATATATATTTATATATATTTATACATATATATTTATATATATTTATACATATATATTTATATATATTTATACATATATATTTATATATATTTATACATATATATTTATATACATATTTGTATATATAAATTTATTTATATATATATCTATATATATATATATTGTCAAGTACCCATTGTTATCAATATTTGAAAATGGTAAAATTCTGCTCAGCTCATGCTTGTAAAAATCGTAGTGGGAAAATTGTCGACGGTGAAACTATTTCATTTCATAAGTAAGTTTCCTGCTCTTTTTTGTTCTAACCTTTTTTCATTGATAAGAAACAATTTTAGCTTTTAATGAGATCGACAAAATGTTAAGACTTTCATACTGTCTTGGGATTGAAAAAAAAATTTTTCTTTAAATACAGTGTTCAAATTTCCCTCGTAAAGCATTATATCCGGCAGAACGTGACGATATGTTTACATGATTTGTTCATTCAAGAGTTCTGTTGAGTCTTAGATTCACCATATTCTCAATTTATGTTGCAGTTGTTTGAAGTATCTGTCTAATGTATTATAATTTTAGCGGTAATTTTGCTCAATTTTAGTTTGAGACCTTATCAGGTTATAAAATTGTATTAATTCTCCTCAATTTTATGTACCGAGTGTAACATTTAGAATACCCACCTCACCCAATTTCTATTGAATTAAACTTGCAAAACTTCGTTTTACCTTTTATTCACATTCATCAGACTGGTGTGGTTCGTGGGTTTTAATTTGCACGGACTAACTAGTTGCCATGCTTTAATCGTTGGAAAATTTGTTTGCATCATTTTCCTGAATGATGCTCTCTGCATAAACCCTCTTCAAGGGTTTGAGTTTAGAATTAGCCCCTCCCTCATCTTGAATAGCCCCCCCTGTCTTGAATAGTCCCCCCCCCCGACTATCGAGTTTTTGGTACATTCCTAATGTGATCCTGTGATTAGCGGAATTTTGATTAAGATCAAAGTGTAGTATGTGTTCTTCTCATGTCATTGAAACATTCCAGAGGAATTATAATTTTTTCCAGTTACTTACAAAATATATCCTTCTCCGTCTCTTTGAAAACAGTTGTGTTCATAGCAGCTGATGGAGCAGTCCTTCATTGGAAACATAATGAATGTTTAATAAAAAAGAAATTAATGTTGCTGATATGATATTCCCATAGAAATACTGTATATATTTTGTTGCTTTGGACTATAAAACTTTGGTGGATGATTTGAAGCCTGTAAATCATTATTAGTTTTAATGAACAAATTTTCCCTCGCCTACAATCATCCTTGTGTAAAATCTATCAGTTTTATAATGTCCATCTATCATATTTCATGGTCTTTGTCTATATGGATGCCCAGGTTAGCATCATTTCTCTGCTTAACATTCACTTCTTGACATCTATTTGATGCCCTCTTACTTCTCTATTAGTGAGCTATAACAAGTATATGAAAACAATGGACCAAATGAACAAGCAGGCATTTTAGTCATGATATTTCTATGTTTAATACACATGTCACTACAACTCATGTCTTAGTTGCTGTAGAAAAGTCATTTTAGCATATCTTGCACTAAAAGTTGGCATGCTCCCTGTTTTGGCTGTATGAAATGGCTACGATTAGCATGGGTGCACTATTTTGGGAAGAAATTTTTTTTCAGTGCATTTTTAGCCTTTTCATCTTTTTTTTTACTGCAAACATTTAACATCAAGAGGCTGGCAGCAGCAAAGCTTAATATCGAATCTTTTTCAATTTCTCTTCTCCCAATTCTTTTGTTTGGGGTGCTACTTGCTTCTCACACCTTGGTCTTGTTATTCTGGTCTCCCTTGTCTTCATATTGTCACTCTATCTTTCCCTCACACCAACCTTCTGATCTATATTTGTACCTTCTTCACGGACAATCATATGTTCTCCTTAGTGATTTCCATGCCCAACACAACTACTACTGACCCCCCCCCCACGCTTTTTTATGGAATATGAACAAAATCTCTGGGACAAACCCCCGACGGACATCAACCCCACATAATGAAAAATAAAACAGAATTTGTTGAAAGTTTTCTGTAATTTTCTCACATACCCATTTTGATAATACTGTCCTCATTTTCAGAGACCTCAGGGCACCCGTCACCTCAAAAATCAATGACTAGTAAAGACTAATGATAGTTACAGTGTTTATCGGTCAAAATGCAGTAAGTCAAGAATGTCAACTCTGTAGTATGAATATTATAACTTATTATCATTATTATTGATCTTTCAAATGAGATTAAATTGGCTGATTTTCAAAAAAATTATTGATTCAATTTTGTTTTTAAAGAATTGATAAGTCATTATCAACTCAAGTGTAATTAGAGTATGAGAATTTAAAAATTTTGTCCATGTGGGGCAGCTAATTGATTTTGCATGTTTCGGGTAGTTGAGCATAAAATACAATTTTTTGAAAACTATGATGATATGGTTGCATCAAGTGTTATTATTTTTTTTTTTTTCCAATTCAAAATTCCTCAAGAAATCTTTGTAATTCACATAAAAAATGTGAAAGAAAAGCACGGTGTCTCTTTGGCTTATTCTATTTATTACCATGAAAAATTCAAATTAATTACCAATTCTATTCTTCCTGTGACGTATGATATGAAATAGAAGATAAAATCATAAGAAAACCTTCATCCCACCAAATATACAAAAAGATATGTACTAAATTAAATTACTTAATCAGTACAAATTCAGGTAAAATATTTGTTCAACAATGTTGGCCTTCTCAACTGATGCCTTTTGACCTATCAACATTGTAACTTGCTGTCCGTGGTATCAAAATTGATTAGTAAGAAAATATTGAAAACTTTACACAAATTCTGTTTCATATTTTACTAAGTGGGTAGTTTTTTTTTGTTGTATTTTTTTCCTGGAGTTTTTGTCATGGACAAGGTGACAAGGTCATAGGATACGTTAACATGATGATATTTTATTATCAATTTTGATTCCAACAACTTTTAAATTTTTTCCTCAAATCCGGATTCTTATAGCATACTAATCACCTACTGCTGGTTGATTTGGCTGGCGTCAATTAACACAAAGTTGCCATTCAATCTTCTGTAATAAAAAGTGACTATTCTGCACCCTACCAACCCAAACCAATAACCCATCCTCAAGCACAAACCAAACCAATAACCCCTTCCCCTTGAAAGATCGTGTCCAATATTAAAATCCAAAATAGGCATTTCTATCGCGGCTTTTAAAATGTACTCTTCAAGTTAATTTCGGCTACAATAAAGCCAAAGTTAACCTGAAACAGCCATTTTATAGTTAGCAGAAATTTGGACTGCATTTTGGATTTTCCAAACCAAGGATTGCCAAATATTTTTACCTTGCGCTTTTCAAACACGTTTTTTTAAATTTAGCGCTCTTTTGGCCGTCAACCCAGCGCCCAAATTTATTGCGTGTTGGCAATGGCAACCCTGACTCTAGTGTCACATGACCATAATAAAAATGGCGCTGTTCGATGAGGAGGTACGAAATTATTTTCTTAATGTTTTGTTGAAGTTGTACGAAATTATTTTGATTGAGTAATGTTTAAGTTTGGAAATTCCATGTTAGAAAGTTCATGATTTTTACGCATATTAGTTTAGTGAGATAGTTCCGTAGAGAAATGAATAATGTTCTCTTTTTAGAGAAAAAGAGGAACCGCGGGCACCTTACGAAAATCCTTTGGTATTTTAAAAAAAAAATGCTTTTTTTTTCTTTTTTTAGAAACTTTTTTTCATTTTCATTTCTTAACTAATATTTCAAGGCTATTTTTTGTAAGAAAAGTATTACCGTAAATCTTGGAAATTGTTTGGAATAGGTGGGATCAAACATCATGCCGAAATTTTGCAAGGGAGATAATCTGCGCGGACGCTATTGCTGCTACTATTATTTAACCATTTCGGGGTCAATTTTTGAATTGACACGTTATTTTCGATAGGTTTGGGTTAGGGTAAGGTTAAAGTTTGAACCTTTTTAAGGTCGCAGATATTGAAAAAAAAAAAAAAAAATGATAATAATCTCATGTTGGAAACCCAACACTGACCCTAAAATATCAACTCTATTCTGAACCATATCCTTTCTAGTTAAATTTAATAAAATGCAATCTCAGATGTTCAATTTTATTTTCTTCCATAAAATTTCTAGCAAAAAAAATCTTGCAACTTTTAGCCATTTCTTCCGTAAATTTGCTCAAATCCAGCCACTTATAACCATTCAACCTTCTGTCAGTTTACAGATTCACTCTTTGGGCATTTGAAACCATAGTGTCTCAGTGTATTATCTGCCTAACCAAATATTGACATTTTGTTTAATCTTACCTATTCCAAGGTATTGCCGAAAAATTTTGAAATTCTGTTATTATAAAGTAACGATGCTATTCAATTAAATGTAATAATGTGGAAATAAGGTTATCCTTGCTTATCTGGTGCTGAAAAAAACGTTAGCTATAAAAAAAAAATGGCTACTTCCGTTTAACTTTTACGATTATGGTTATGAAGACATTGTTTAGTGTTATTGGCGGTTTGAGTCATGAGTTGTTTTGTTTTGTTTTGTTTTTTATTACAAAAGATTAAATTCTGAAGAAGCCAAGCCAGGCAAAACAATCAAACTAACATTGTTGACCAAGTCAAAATTATTTGGCCACCAGACAAAGAAAAGAAGCATATCCCACCAAAGGGCTGATTACTTGACTACGTCATCATCAGTCTTTTAACATCCATCATTGGACATAGACCTTATTCCCCAGGATCCACCACATTTCTCTATCATGGGTGTCGCAGAGCCAATATTTTCTAAATTTGTCTAGTTCATCTCTCCATCTTGTATTCTATCGGCCTCAGTTTTGCATGTGATTTCCAGGGATCATTGTTATGAGTTGTGTTGTCCATCAGTTACCTGCCATTCTTGCAACATGACCTGCCAATGGCCCTTTAAGTTTTCTAATAGATTCTATGATGTCTCTGACTCCCATTTTTTCCCTGATATTCTGTGATGTCATGTGATCTCTCCATGTGAGGTTGAGCATGATTGTCTCATGTGTGCTTTGTATGCTTCTCAGTTTGCGAGTCTGTCTCTTGGTAGATAAACAAAAACAGTTGTTTCATAACGGAAAAACAATGTTATTTCCAATCAAAGAAGACACAATGTAATTCACTTCAGTGATAAGAATTGTTTTATTTATTCAATTATATTCCATAACGTTGGAAAAATAGGTTTTTAGAAAATATATGGATGTGCCTCAAAAGTTAATTTATAGAGTACTATCAAAGCCATGACATCATGTTTCCATGGTTTCATTTTGTGGATCCAAACAAAAGTGAAAAATGGCATCTTTCTCTATCTACATTAGGAACATTCTTTTTAGATGAGGCCTATAGTACCTTTCCTAATGAAAACCATTATAAACACAGCATCATTTTATCATTGTGATAGGATTACTTGTTGATATGTTCATGCCAGCATGAAAAATAAGTCAAATGAAGAAATGAAATCCATTTGACTAATTGCAAATAGCTAGACGAGACACAACCGTTTATTATGTAGAACTGACAGTGCCCTCAAGCAAACATGTTGATTTGGGACATTAAATTATTCCAAACTAGTATATTTTTATGGAATTTTTTCCATATTTTTCTGTAATGATATGTAGCAAAAACAGAGCCTTTTGATAACTTTTTAGTGTTAATAGAGCTTTTTTTCTGTTTGAAGAGTAGGAACTTTATCTTAAGTTATGAAGTTTTTGATCGAAAAAATCATGTTGATTTTGAGCTATCTTTCAATTTAAGGATTTTCTGAGACTCATGTTAATTCAAAAATCTTCTAGAAAATGTCCAATAATGAGCGACTCGATTAGAACCAGAGTTTAAATGTATTAGTTGTAGTGATAGATTCAAGGTGTGACATCATTAGAGAAGATAAGAGTGATTTGAGGGACTTGATCAAAGTGTTCAAGATTATGCATAGTTTAGAATTTGTAGGCCCTAATGTGGTGCTTCACCCATGGTGATGGCCTCACAAACAGCCATGGTTCTGGGTTAGTAAAAGAAGGCAACAAGTCGGAATTTCGTTTAAATGTTTTATATAGAATATTGATTATCAATATCTCTGGAGACGGGAAATGCCTATTTGCAGTTGAAAAGAGAGGAGGCCGATTTTCATCTAAGTCAAACTGACGACTGGTCTCTCATGTCACGAACGGTGGTCTACTGAGTGGTAGCAGCGGTTGACGGTTACGAAGGGTGGCGGCTAACACGAGAGAGACTGGCAGCGATTCTCTTCTCCAAACCCAATTTTACTCTGCTGCTGTTACGAAAATCCCTCCTATTTAAGCCCTTGGTATCAACACTGTATTTCTTTGTAATTGACTTCCTTTCTTTCTTTTTCCTGTTATCTCGATCCTTCCAGAAAATCCCAAATATTGACCCTCAACCATCTCTCAACGCAAGTCCGTCCAAGATCATAAATTAGTCTCCCCCTCTCTCAAGGACTCTGCAAATAACTTTTCTTTCATAAGCTTTACTCTTTCTCTCAAGACCCCAGACACTGGCCCCATATCTGGCCATCTAACCAGGAGGAGAACTTCTCTAAAAGTACTTGTTTTTGCAACCCAGGATTTGACATAAGATATTAAATTGAGAAAGTGCAGGTGATTCAACTTCCTATAGTATCTCGAAAAACACATTAAGCCCTTATCTGGTCATCAAATCGGGAAGAAAACTTTCTCTAAAAGTATCTGTCTTTTGCAACCTAAGGATTTGACCTAAGATATTAGATTGAGAAAGTACAGGTGACTCCCACTTGGAAGCACATAATTCTCAGTTTCCACAGTATCCTCAAAAAATACATTATCCCTTTTAACACAGATAACTCCTTTTTTAATAACCATAGTAATTACTGGTAATAACCATAGTAAGTTTTGGTAACAGCCATAGTAATTTTCAGGACACGGGGGACTCCTGGCCCCCTAGTGTCACACTAATACATTTTTCTCTAGGATGGAGTTCAGAGAAGCCATACATGTATAGTAGAAGCAAAATGAAGTAGATTAAATATCAGAAAATTCTATAGGATGGTCATGGTTGGACTATGGAATGTGTGCTTGTATATATGGATTTGTCGCACTAAATTGAATGTGGTTATATCTACTAATTATAAAATCATAAGTTGTGTAAATATCTACTTATTGACGAAATCCATCTTATCTTTTGATCAGGATTTTTTATGAAAGTGATAGAATTTATAACTGTAGCTTTCCAAATAATGATTGTACTCTGGAATGATTTTATACTGATAAATATAGTCACATTATGCTGTATCATAACTTTTGAAGGCTCGTTTAAGCCTTGTTTAGATCCCGCAGAAACATTATGTAAGACTTCAGCACTTTATTGTACCAAAAAAAATTTGTTTATAGTCAAAGAAGAAACAATTTGATTTATCTTGATTATGCAATAAAAAGATTTAGTGCTGACAGTTCTAAACAGCATATTGATCGGCTATCAAAGTTATTAAAATTAGAAATTATGTATTTTGATATAATGCTTCTTAAAAAACGGAAGTAGCTATATTACTAAAGTTAGCCATTTTATAACTAAGATTTTCCAGGCCCCAGATAAGCAATGGTAACGAAAACAACATCATTAGTGACCTCTCATGATTTGGAGAGACCAGTAAGGTAAAAGGACATGTCACTCACTCTCTTGTAAACCAAATTATTAATTTTTATCAAAACTTCATTAGTTCAAATAAATATTCATTTTGTTTTTATTACTTTTAATAGAAACATGGTAATTTAATTTTTTTTTTTTTTTTTTGATATATTTATCAGATTTTTGTGGGTGACCAAGTTTCAGAATTTACCTCTTGGATGCAATTCCCTGTATCTTTACCATCAAAGGGTGATTTTTGGAAGATGATACGCATTATTTTAACTATTGTCAATGATTGATTACCAGTACTATTGGGAATGGTTCATGTAAAGTTTGTTGACACCATCATAAGTACTAAATCTGATATTGTGTAAAAATGTTGAAAATGAAAAATTTAAAGAAAAGATATCTGAGATATTATTATTCTTTAATCGTTATGTTTCATATATGTGGAACCCCCAAATCTCCTGCTACACCCCTGGACACAAGTGTTGCCAAATCATTTCAAATTCTATATCTAGGATTGAGGCTGAAAATATTTAAATTTCTCAAAAATTATCTTGAAATACGAAAAGATTGTTTTAAATGTTCAGGATGTATGAGTGAAATGAAAATTAATTTCATGGAAATTTTTTTCTTTCCATGAGTTTTTCTCATGATTTTTAGCAACTAAACACAATTGGGATTGTACTGGCCTGTATTACCTGAGACTGAACAATCTATTTTGTCTATCTAAGTAATAGTTAGCAAAAAGTGGAAAGCCTATCCAGTGCCAACCATTTTAGTTTGTTTTCCTATATTTTCTCTGTATTGATTGATACTACAATTGTAATCAAAATTACTAAGTATTTTTTTTCATCTGTCATTTAGAAAAATTTAGTTGAAATTTATTAAATTTCAGTGGGAATGGTCTTGCAAGTTTTATGCTGCTAGGCAACTACAAAGAAGAAGAGCTTCCGTTGCTGCTGCCCTAAAATGGAGAGAGCGGCTTCATCAGAGAAACCGGACTGTATGGAAGAGACCCTGGGTACACAAACATGAAACGCAGGGAGTTTTTCATAATCTCATCAGAGAATTAGAATTGGCTGATAGGAAAGACAACAATGTCTTAGTTTTACATCCAAAAATGATATAGAAGTATCTAAATTTTCCTTAAAACAATGTAAAAATGTGAAAATAGATGATATTAGTTTCTTGCAATGATTAAATATCTTTAATTTTGGTTATAACTACAAGAAAATAACATAAAGCTAGCCATAAAAATAGAAAAAAATACTTTTGCGTACTCACAGAGTGTTTACATATTTTCATAAAATTTCATCGATTCTGCCATAATTGACGAATCCATCAACAGATGAATGAAGTTAGGATTTATAATTCTTTCAATGGAAAACTTTCTAAACAGATGATATTTCAGGTTTAAAATGTATGTGTGTGTTTAAATTGGGCCATAATTTACCAATGCAAATCCTACTGGTTCACGTTTTCATACACTTATCTTGGGTTCTATATTGCATACAGAAATGATTTTCTGTTGACAATTTTTTACAATCTTTCTTTTAATAACAACACGAACATTATAATGATAACATGAATAGATTTCAAGTTACATTCTAATCAACAAAAGCCTGTGAAAGTTGCCAAGCGGTATATTTTCAAGGTATTTTTAATCAGCTATTATAGATTTTTATTAGCTAAAATTGGGAAATGGCTAATTTGGCAACATTGCCTCGTATGGTTCATGTGGAGTTTGTCTAATCCCAAATTGTCTGAATGTAGTGGTATCAGGATTAGACCTACTTTGAGTTGATTTTGACTTAGCCTGCATCTGACCATGCAAACATATACCAAAATGTAATGCTTTGAAAGTATATAAAATTGTTTAAATTGTGGTACTGAATATATGTGAAATTCTACTGGGAATACAGTAATGTGTTATTAATTGTTTCATTTAATTACATAAAAATTTCTAAAAAAAAAATTTTTAGATCTAAAGAAAGTTTTATGGATGATATATGCTGGAAATATATGTTTAAAATACGCTGTCTTCCCAGCTGAATAGTGATCTTTTCCACTGCTTTCTGCCTCAGATCTCTGAATGACTTTTCAGTTTGCTGGCCAACAAGCAGGTATATATTCCATAGATATCAATAAGTTTATATTCATTTTGCATCCACTGTTTCTTGGTTGCCATTTTTATTTCATTTTATTCTTATTTTGTTGAAAAAGAAATAATGAAAAATTCTTTCTCCCTTTTTATTGGCTACGTGTCAGTGATTGAATCGTATTGGTAGAAAAGATTCTATTTTCTATGATCGAGTCAGATGTTGTAGTCAATCAAAATGGAGGAATCAATTTAATGTCACTTCTTTTTCAGATAAATAAAATAAAAATGGCAGCCTTTTTTTTTATCAAGGAAAACTGGATGATAATGACTATTTTGACATTATTTTCAAGAAAAAATTTAGATTTTTTTACTATAAAATTTTACTTTTGGATGTAAAAATGACATTGATGTCTTTTGATAATGAATATTATTATAAAAGTAAACACTGAATTAGAAAATTGCTACTGAATAGTTTTGTATTAAAATGAATTGCTTGCTTTGTATTTTTGTCATAAATCAATTGTGTGTGTAGTATATCTAAAATATTGTTTAAGGAATAGGTACACGGGTAGAAAAAGTTTTTGTTTGTTTAATAGTTTGTTTAATGGTTTTACGAGGGGGTTGAATAGGATATTTAAAATACCCAAAATTACCTGTGAAAAGTTTTTTTCTATTTATTTCCAAGTATTTGACTTAACCACCTTTTTGTTGGAAAAAGAAAAAATTCTTTTCAATGTACTCCGTAGACCCATTATGATCTGGCTTGAGCATGAACCCCAGTTTTCAAAATATTGAATTTGTCTCTCAAAATAACTAAATACTAAAATAGAAAGACTCCTTAGAAATGTTATGCACTGGGTCCATCAATGTTAAATTTAGTTCTGTCAGTTCCACAGAACTATTAAAACTAAACAGGCCTCTAGTGTGACTGTCAAAAACCACCAAGAAGATACTAAAAATAGTCAAAAATGCACCATAATATCTAGCAGTGCTAGTGCAGCACTATTTTACACTGCTGAGACAAGAAACACCCTATTGGCAACAATAAATCCGGTTATGTCAACTGTAAATCATATAATTTTATGCCTTTTTCATTCACTTTCGGGAAATGATACCTAGCTTCTTCATGTTGCAAAAACAAAAACTTGTATCAAGGTTTGTAAAAAAAGGAAAATTTGTTTCATTTATAAAGCGGTAGAAAATTGTGGACCCCATATTATAATGGGTCTACAGTGTATTTATCCTTGTTCTGATTAAATTGAATAGAATTTCGATTGAAGTATAGTTATCTTTTTATTTATATATTATGGGCATGTAATGCCAAACTTTTCTGCAGCGAATGAGTTGAGTCATAGAAACATGAGTATTAAATTTCTCGATCTGCGATTAAAAATGTAGATCAGTAACACTTTGCAAAAATTGACTCAAGTTCAACTTCTGATTCAATCGGCGATAATTTGATCGGATCATAATGCAACCTAAGCTTCTTAGCTCCTCTTTCATAGATATGAATTTTATCATTTATGGTCATTTCTCAGTTTGTTTGACTATTCTTTTCATGACTTTTTGTATAAATGTTTAGTCTTCAAAACGATGCATTTAAATTATTTTTTCTTTCTCGCAGCTACCTGAATTTTTCAGAAGCATTTTTAGAAACAGTTTTATTTTATTTTAAAATTATTCTTTGTTAAAATATTTTGAAAATTTTTTTCTCAATATCACTTGAATTCTAGTTATACTATTTTGTGTTGGTCATTTCATGATTTTGTGATAGTTTGAAAGATCCACTTTAGCATTATAGTTACATTGTAAATAGAACCCTGCTTTGAAACCCTTGAAAAGTTTTCCATGAAATCCCCCATAGTACCTCAACTGAAGACTTGTGTACATATTGACAGAAACAGAGAAATTTGTCATCTGCTATAAGGATGAATGGGAAGGAAAAATGAAAAGGGATCCAAACTCCAGTTTTAATTACCACTTACCGTTTATTCACCAAAACCATTTTTTATTACTTTATTGATTTTATTCATGTAGACAATATTGTTTGTTTTATTCATTTCATCTTTCTTTTTTAAAAATTCATTCCTCTTATTAAGGTCACTCTTCCAATTCCATTTATCTTCAATTCTTTAGAAACGTAAATCTATATCTATATAACAAACGGTAAAAGACGAAACAATCAAAGCAAATTATTGTCACTGCTTGACCAACATGAATTGATCACTGTATTTTTTTGTCTTTCTTCCCATCAATTCAAAGATATTATTGAAAATGTCAAAAAAGGCTGCAGATACCCCTTTGAGAAAGAGAAAAAGAGAAAGCAATTCTTTATCAGAAAGTCAAGCTATTGGGGAAATTAGACAGAGATGTGAGTGTAATCTGAAACACATCTGGCCCCAGGTATTTGGGATAAGGGGTAATCAACATGTATGTATTCATGGTTGTACAACAATGAAGCACTGTAAATATTTTTAGCTGATCTGACATATGTCTGTAAAAGGCTGGTGAGTGCATTAGCCCAAATCTTGTAATAAAACCAATTCAGATTAGATTATTGATTGAAATCATTTTCAAAATACCTTGATTTATATTTCTACTTTTTGTACCTCCCAAAACCCACATTTTATCTTTGTCGGACTGAAGTTTGTTCCAAAAGGGTTGTTTTTATTGTTAGCATTTTTTTATGTACCCCAAAATATTTTCTCTCGTGTAGATTCTATTCTATTTATCTAATTGAATTATCTTTTAAGCCTGAATCATCCAATCAGGGTCCTTCCAATCAGAGTTATCCTGGCAAACTAGGAACCACCAGGATAAAGACTGCTTCTGCAACTGTGTCTTCTGTAGATTCCTTGTCTCAACCAACTGCTGCCAAAGTCCAGAAAAAAACAGGAAGCCAATTTGAGAATCAAGGCTTTGAAAACAGAGAGTAAGTATGATATATAAAAAATGTGTGTGATATATATATAGTGTGTGTGTTTGTATATAGAGCACTTTATGAAGTAAACCAATCTCACATTGGATATTGAATTACTGATTTGTACTTTGATAAACATATTTATATGTATGTATCTATAGATGAAATATCAGAAGATGAACAATTTATATCTGATAGAATGTGCAAACTATAAAGACATTTATGTAAGAACTATATTTTGCTCGGCACTGAAGTTATTCTGCAGAAAACCGAGTGGCCTCAGATCATGTAAATAGATGAAGAAATGGGCATTGTGCGGGGCTTAAACCTGTGTCCACCAGGAAGCAGCCTATATGCGGCAACGCCCTTAGCAAGGCAGGAGTTTGAAAAGTACACACACACATACACATATATAATAATAATTGAATTATTGAGTCACCACAGACAGCTGTTTCATTGCATTATAACTCTTCAGTGTGGCAATAGACTATCCATTATACCATCCAGTACCACGAGGTAGGATCGAAACCTTAGCTTCAGACCCAAAGGCCAGCATTTTACTTCTGCTGTAGGCAGAACTGAACGATCGGTAAGGCTGAACTTATGTGATATATTTACTTACGCACAGTTCCCCATCCACAGTGTGCTCTATTCCAAAGTTCGAAGAGTGTATATCACACTAAAATTGTTCTACTTATTGAAGGTATATCATTATCTTATTGTGGATAGTAATCCTACCAAGAAGTTCCTGTGAACTCTATGGTTAAAATAAGAGTGTGTGTGTGTATATAGGACTCAGCACAGACCTCAATGGCAGGATGAAGATTGTGGTTACAGGAGACTACGGAGTAGGGAAGTCAGGGGAGCAGAGTGTGCGCTTCCCCTATGATGTCTCATTGCTGAACAACACTTTTCTTCATAAAAGTGAAAAAATGGCCAACAGCGAACTTTTA
Source organism: Thysanoteuthis rhombus (assembly GCA_963457665.1). Classification (NCBI taxonomy): domain Eukaryota; kingdom Metazoa; phylum Mollusca; class Cephalopoda; order Oegopsida; family Thysanoteuthidae; genus Thysanoteuthis; species Thysanoteuthis major. Next base: position 21,786,879 of record OY735216.1, on the reverse strand, counting down.
AAAAGCAGATGATTATGTTGACAGCATTTCCAAATGGCCCATGCGACCAACCAGCCAAGTGAGCTGCAGATCCTTCTCAGCTGTATGTCTCAGGGTGCTACTAGTCACATTTTTGGGCTTCATCCTTGAAACTTTACATGAGTAAACCACTAGGCACCATCTAAAAGTTTGTGTTTTTTTTTTGTTCTTGTTTTTCCCCCCAAAAAAGTGCTTTTTGATCATTTTGAACCAACAATACCCAAACCTTGTGCTGGTATTTTCATTTTTCTTTTTCTTTAGATAATTAGTTCTGGTACACACACTGGCTACAGTGATTCACTTACACATGGTATAATATTGATTTTGTGGTTTTTATTTCTGAAGCCAGTTTCTGGTTTATGTGTTGTTGTTGTTGCAGTAATATGATGGTGGTGATGATGATGATGAAGTAATTTAAGAAAAACTATTTTGGAAAATTCATTTCAGACAAAAGGCTGTGGCCCATTCAGAGCAGCCATCTCTCCCAGCTCGTACCCAAATGCAGACACAACAACATTTACAGGTGATTGCTCCACATCCTGCCCCAAGGCAAGTGCAAGTATTGGCACTCCCAGTAGTAGTGGCCCAGCCAAAGCCTGTAGAAAAGCCTCGGCCCCGGGAAAAACGAATATTTGTTGTTGCCGACCATCAGCGTTGTGTCATGTCCAATCTGGCCTCTCTTTGGAAAAGTGGAAAGTTATGTGATGCAGGCATTGGCAATGGATCATCCACTGTCATGGTAAGTTGCTTGGTAATACCGTTTTGGCCATTGTACTCTCCAACCTTCTCCAGGTGTCTTCATGATCAGTAACCTTTTGAACTTTCTAACAAACCCTCTATTCAATTCAAGGGGTAGTTTGTTCTCCTTTTGCTATCCATGCCTGTGGAAAACCTCATACCAGTGAATTCTCCATACTTAATTCATCTTTGTGATGTCACTTGTCTGCCTCTTCCGCTGAACCAGAGTAACATTGGTTTACCTTACCCAGGGATTGAATTTACAAAACATCAGGTCTTCTGCAAGTATCATTTGATAGCTAGTACTGGGGTTACGTGGTACCATCTGCAGGAAAGAACCTTCCACTTGACTGAGTATATATTGGGGTGCCATGCTAGGCTTCAACCTTTGTGACATCTCAGGGAGCAAAGGGAGTTACTTGACAGTGCGTATCTTCTCTTCAAGGATCAACTTATGGGTAATCCTGGATTACATGGTATCAGCAGCAGGGGAAAATCCTTGTCTCATTTTCCATCAAACATTGTGGAATACTAGTGACAAACCCTTTGTCAAAACGTTTGACAATAGGACATTTCATTTGTTGGTGATTGTTATATCACAATTTAAAGAACATTTTTAAGGAAGAGAAAGTATAGCCTCGTTTGTAAAATATTTTTTGAAAACTGTTCTCCCAGGTCACTGTTGGCATGTTATATCAGCTGACAGTTTTATATAGTTTGTCAGGGGATCACAATAATTCATAACCTTGGATATCTAATTTCACGTTCATTGATTTATTCCATGTCGCTCTCATTCTTCTGTTCATCTTTGCTTCAATATCTTTCTCTCTTCATTATTTTCCTTACTCCCTCCACCTTCTCCTCGGTTACATAAAGAATTGCTCTAGATTGAACCGTAGTGCAGGAATATCTTGATAAATCGAGATGGTAAGAAAACTCTTCTAGAATTCACAGAAAACACACTTCATATCAGTTATTACTGGCATCAAAGTGTTTTTTATCTGCTGACTTCTTTGTAAAATTTAAAAGAAAAAAATGCACAAAAACGCATGATTTGAAAAAATGAAGGGATATATTAGATGAATAAATTAGAATGAAACTAATCTCATTTGCTAAGTGTACTTTAATATCACCGTTGCTTTTGAGTTTAGAAAAGACCAATGAAATTATTCAATGGCCACATCTTTATAGATAAAGTGGAATTTTTAAAGAATATTTAATTTTCATAATACAGAGATTCTTCAAATCTCTTGATTCACAGATTCTTCAACATAACCACGAGGTACCCATATCTATAAGAAATGGTTTGAAATTTTGAGTACAAAACCACGAAAAGTGAATCTATTTTAATGCAACAGCCAGGCTGGTGATACTCAATACCACAAATTCATTGGAAAAAAAGAATTTACTGAATAAAGGGAATCAACTTTACTCAGCAATCAGTTCTAATGTTTGTAAAATCAACAAAACTAGGCACCCACAACTTCAGCTCCACCTTGTTGTGATAGTATCAAAACTTGCATAATCAGTAAGCAAGCCATAACTTTCAATGAAATGAAAATCAGTCAGCAGCAAAACTTGGCTAAAACAGGGGTTTTAAATATTTTGTAGTCGCTAAAAACAGGGTTCGACAGTACTTAGGAATGAGAATTGCACTCATAAAATGAACAACATAAGATTACCTTTTGGAAGCTACTCTCTTACATTCAAATTTTACCATCTTTGCCCATAAGATGCAAGTCTAGAGCCTCTGATTTTATAAATTGATTGCCCCTCTAAAAACATTTTGGGGGTGATCTTTAAAAATTGATTTGCTAATAACCTTACCTATGGGTCTCATCTGTACCCCCAAAGAATTTCATGGGGTTATATTGAGTAATTTTGCAATAGACTAGTACATATAGATAGACAAACTTTTTGTGAATTATGATAAGATGGAATTTTTATTAATGGTTAATTCAGTTCATTGTTAGTTAATATAAGTGTAAATTATTTTGTTTGAAGAAAGACTGAGATCAGAGTGAATTTAATTTTAATGTAATATAGTCATATTTCAAAGCAATAGTTAATATGTTATATTTAGTGATTATTATTAAATACTGTATTTCATGGCCTTAGAGATTTTTTTTTTCCTGAAATAGGTCTGAAAAATCCACCCTGCATCCTACAGGCCAAAGGTTACTTTTTAATTGGCCTATCCTAATGAGTAGGATATCATATGCTAGACAGTAATCTGAAATCCTGTGTATGACCTGTAGATTAATTGTATAAGTTAGTCTGAAACTAAATTAATGGAATTATCACAAATAATTTTAAAAGAAATATACATAATTACTAATTAATTCCTATATATTCGTAGTGATGCTGTTACCAGCGTGAATGATCTACATTAAAAACTTGCGTTTTATTTCACATACATTATTATTATTGATCGTGATACAGATATTCCATTGAAGGTCAAAAGTCCTGCTTGGGCAAAGACTGAATAGTCGAACTTGAATATTGTACTGTAGATGCAGCTCTACTGTGAGTATCTAATAGTGGGCTACAAGTAAATTCACTAACTCTCCATATTGTGAGAGAGAAAAAAAAAAGAATAGACTATAAAGGGGTCACTGAGCCACTCAAAAACATCTCGTTATGGTTGGAGTAAGTGCTGAGACACTGTTTTTTTTTTTCTTTTCCTAAATTTTTCCAAGTCAAAATTGGGGTACTTTTTTCCCTGGTTCTTGACCCTGAGAAATACTTTAATTGCAATTGGTACAGTTTTTTGCGAGAAATTCTAAATGATAAAACCTCTCTCCTGTGATCTTATGTATAGTGCATGAAAATAACATGCAAATGTGATAAGTATTATGAGACAGAAGTAGTATTACATATGTTTTATTTCAAGTGTTACTTCGATAAATTTTCTCTTTTTCTTCTATTTCCAGGTGCATAAACTTGTTCTCTCTGCTGTGTGTCCAAAATTACTTTCTGTGTTCAATATGGACATAATGTCTCATGAGTTCCTACAAGTGAATTTCCCTGAGACTGTCAGCGCGGAAGCATTGAATGCATTTGCTGAATACATGTACAACGGCATTTTAGATCTGGACCATGATATTTTGGGACAGTTGAAGATTATTGCCAAGAGGCTAGACATGGAAGAATTTGAAAAATTGTGTGATAGCCATCTTCCAAACCAGATAAACCAGCCTGCTTCTGTTGCCGCTTCTTTCACTAATGCTCCCTTGATGCAAACCACCATACCTGCCATGACTTCATCTCTTGCTTCCACCATCTCCTCTTCTAAACTATCTGGCCCATTCATCAATACTCAGGTGATTAAGCAAGAAATCACTGATGCTGATCTGGCCCAAGTCAAGAAGAGAGCAGCTACTGTGTTTGGTCAGGAATCGGAGGTGGCTTCGCTGGCTCCAAACAAGTCTGGAAATGCTGCTGGCTTTGTCATTAGCCCCAGCATAAAGATAGAACCAGTGGGACCAGAAGATGACAAATATGGCCATTGGAGCGGTGGCAGCAGTAATCAAGCTTTCACATCAACCACTTCATCTTTCACATCCTCATCAAACACAGCTGCAGTGATAGCATCCGCATCAGTTGCAGCATCATCCACAGAATTTGTCATTCCTCCCTCAGAAACAACAGATGTCAAATCTACTAGATTAAAAGCCCCTCACTCTTATGATGCCTCTCTTGCCTCAGATTCATCCATTGTTTCAGGCGTTGTTGAAACAGCATGTTATCAATCAAGTTCCATGAATGAAAACTCTTCAAAACCATCAAGTCAACCATCAGACTCCCCATCGTCTGTCGACCTCCCAAATAGTAATGAAACAGTTTATCCTGTCAGACTTTTTACTGCAAGGGGAGACAACCTACCTCTTAACAATGCACTCATCTGATGCTATGACTATTAATTCATTTATACCAGGTGAAAAAGCCTAATTTTATGCCTCTTGCTTACCAAATCATATTTTTGTAAAATCAAAGTATTGTAAATAACTACAGGTGTTTTTATTTATATTTTTTCATCCAATCATTTAGAAAGAAATAAAGAAAAATGAAAAAAAAAGATAATGTTGTCTCTTTATCTTTAGGGTAAGCCAAAGAAAAACAAATATTAGGTGTCAATTTATTTCTGCTTGTTGGAGAATATTGCATTTTCTCTTTTTGATGTCACCAAAACTTGCAGATTTTCTCGATTTTGTCCTTTTCACAATGACTACAATCTTTTTTTTTTTTCCCTTACCTAATTGAGCCTGATTGATTGTTGAAAGATTTTCATACATTTTCCTCGCAAAATACCTTTTTTTCACAATGCAATTCATTCAAAAATGAATACTAAAATTTTATCAAAATTGGCTCAGTTCTTAAAACTTTGTGGTTAGAAATTTGAAGTCAGAATTCTGAGCTCTAAATATGCTAACTAGACAATCAAATTACACCGGTTTCAGTTTCCAAATTGCCTGCTTACTGATTATGTGAGCTGGAGAAGAATACTACCACAACAAGGTGAAGTCAAAGTTATGAGCCCCTAGTATTTTCATTCAATTTATATACATAAAATGAGTAATAATTCTTAATTAAGTAAATGTTCCCTTCTGATTGTCACTGTACCCACCCCTTAATTATAATCAAAGATTTTGTGGTAGTAAAAGGCTATCTTCGACTTTCTGACTGTAGAATTGGGATGATTTCATTTGGAGGGAATCATCAGAGCTGAAAAAAAGGAGCTAAATCTTTAAAAATTTATGCAGTCTTTTTTTAAAAAAAAGAAAAAGGAATTTGAGAAATTTAATGAAGGCTGCCTCTCCAGTAACTGAGGGGCAGCTACTGATGTCAAATTTAAATTTTAAGGAGCAGGGGACAATTTCAACATTTTTGAAGTTTCAAATGACGGAAAGACTTACCAGAAAAAAAGAAATACTGTACATGGTTGGCCTGATGTATCTATTGTCTATTGCAAGTAATGATGTTTTTCTGGAAATTTCGCCCAGGGATTTGAAACACTAACCCTAACTTACCTACTAATCCCTAACACTAAGAGAATGCCATTCTGATGAATCTTGTCTACTTCTTTGATTTTAAATTTGCCATCAGCAGTACTGCCTTTCAGCTGCTAGAGCTGCAGCCATTTTGAAGAGAGAAAAGGTTATAATAGCCTCAATAGAATCAATTTTAAAAAGTGCACATAATTTTGATCAAACTAATTGAAAAAGTGTGATTGGAAAAATAAATTGGGGGGAGGGGTATGCATTCTCCTTGTCTAGGGCTCCTCATCTCTCACCACCGAAATTCAGTCAGGTATTCTGGCATGACTGAACAAAATACTTATATAAATTTGAATGATTCACCGATATTTTTAAAAATTTATTGATTTTATAAAAGTTCTAAAATTTCTTCTTTTTTAAGAAGAATTTGAAGAATTTTTGCTCTACTCTAGTGTCAAATGTGTCCTACACAAACAATCAGAACCTGTCTTTTCATGTCCTTTCAGTTTTAGTTCATTTGCGCTTAAAGACAGCCTGAATTGGTTATTTTTCTAACATATTCCTATGTTTTCTTCATTTGTCTACAGAAAGGCTGATTTTTTACCAAAGTTTTTCAACTCAAAACTTGCATATGCCAGGTAAAGTTTACATGTGTTGGAAAATTCAGAAACCGCATGAAAATATTTTGCGAGTAGATTGTACACTGGTGCTTATATCTCTCCTCTGTTCAAGTATTTTTTTCAAAGGTTTTTTGCTTTTTGTGACGTGTGATTGTCTTATTTGTTGAAGTTTCTGTTTTTAATATATTTAGATTGTTCTGTATTATAAAGAGTTCCAGTTGTTTATAATTCATTGAGAGAAGTTTTCCTAGTATTTCTCTTATTGTGTATTTTATAGATTTCGTTGTTCCTTCTGTTCATGGTAAAGAACTTTTAGTTAGCATGTTGGTATAATATGGGTTTATAAGCAGTGTTGACACTTTATCTCAAAATTTTATTTTCAGAATTGAGTCAAAAAATAAAGATCCGAAATATATTTTGCTGCAAATGATGAAAATGAAATGTAATTCAACATTTACGACCGATAGGACTGAATTAAGTAAACAAAAATAAATCAAAATCTGAAAAAAATGTCTGACTTACTTTTTAGTTTCCATGAAAAAATACTGATATATTTGGATTGTTGTTCAGATCTAAACTTCTTAGATATTTTTAGATGAATATTTTGAAATTTCAGATATTTTTAATCAAATATCTGAAAAAAAAATCTCTGATTTCTGAAAAGTATCTATGAAGATATAAAAATATCACTCATTTTGTAAAATATCTTTCTGGATATGTAAAAAGATATCCAGATCTGGATATCCGAAAAGGCAGGACTGTTAATGATCCGTCCGTAAGATTCATTTTTTTCATGTTCACCGGTAATTACACAATCCTTGTTTATTCAATTTTTTGGTACTTTCTCCACAATGTACTATTAATACTCTGAAAGGGGTCTGAATTTTACAATTCATCCTTGTATTAATTAAATTACATTACATTTTGATTGTGGAATCCTTGTTTGATTAAAATGATCTTTTGGTAAAAGAGCATAGCATCATCGTAACGACCGTAAATTCGCAGTTTGAAATGGAGCGGCAAAAATTATTCTTGATATTACAAACAATTTAATTTACGTTTTGTTTAGTTATTGCGATTAAAAACTTATTTCTGCTTGTATGTTTTGAAATTGAATCAATTGAAATTCATTCGGGAATGAAAGGTCTCTTGTTAGTCTCTTCAATTTCAAAATCAAAAACTGAATAAAAACGTAAATAAATAAAATTATAAAAAATAATTTATGCTGTTTCGGTCTAACTGCGTGTTTTACGCCGCTTTGAAAAGTTAAATTGAATAAAACCACTCGTCAATTTTTGAAACTATAAGGCTCTTTCATTTTTCTTTCAAATGTTTTGAGAATGGAATCTTTTTTTTTTTCAATTTTTTTCGAACTTTATTCTATGTGTATTTCAACGTGAAACTTGAATTAAAATACGGGAAATGAAAGTTCGGTTTGTCCATTTAGTTTCAAAATAAGTTTTTGAAAATTGGGATTATTTGGTGTTACTGTTGAATTTTTATCTATTATTTTTTTTTAATGCAAATTTCACAACGTGCTGATTGCGTCGAAACAAGGATTGTGTAATGAAATTAATGAGTACCGGTGAAGATGGAAAAAGTAAACTTTCGGATGCTTTGAATCTTCGTCCTTCAAAACGATTAAAAGCTCCATGATACAATATGTTTTAATATTCTTATTGCATCTCCCCTGATTCTTTTCTTTTAGTGTAATTAATTTTATTTTCGGAGTTTCATTTTCATGGGGGAGATTTTCAAGTTCGGAGATCATTTTTGCTGCTCTTCCTTGTATATTTTCTAGTTCTGTGATATATTTTTTTGAATTATGGATTCTATGCCTCGACTGCATATTCTAATCGTTTGATATATGTTGTGTATAGTAACTTTTTTGTATCTAAGTAATCAAATCTAGCTCTTATTATACCTGTTATTTGAGCTGTGTTTTAAGAGTTATTTTTTTTTCATGTGATTGTTTTTTGGGCATTAGTAGATACACCTTGGTCATTTTCATGTTCTTTTTTAGTTTTTCATTCACGTAATGGCTTTTGTGATCCCAGCATTTGTCTATAGTTGTCATGTTTTAGACCATTTTTACTAATTTCTTTTCAATGTTTTCCTCTGGTTTTATCACATTTTTTATAACATTTTTCTTATTTTTTATTGTGCCATCTGTGATTCATTTAGGTTAGTTGTTTGTGTACACAGGATGAAATTGTGATGCTTGGCTGTTTCTATCTATCTAATTTCCCTTCAAGCTTCTATTTTCCCTCACATTTTTCAAGTTTTCTGAGTTCATGTAATGATCAAGATGAAAATCTGCTACCTGCTTCAACTTCTTTTTCATTTATGTGTGACAAGTATTTCAATCCGTTATGCCAAAGAAGCATACGTGTAATGAAGAACGTCTCTGTAAACTTAATCTGCCTGAAAAAGAAATTGAAGAACTGGCATCTCCCACCATGAAAGAAATAAACTAAGATATCATGAAGTTAGGTCTCTGGAAAATGAAGGTGACATTAAGACGCCGTGAAAGAAATCAAAGACAATTGATTGCTAGAGCTCAAAACGTTAATGGTTGCCAATAAGTGTGACTTGGGAATCAGCGCCAATGGCAGGTGAGTTCAAGAGAAAGAGAACATGAAGACCAGCAGAAAGCACATCTCCAAGCTGACTGAAAATGACACGCAAGCGGTCCTGACACAACATGAGTTCAATCGTTCTATTTGTCCGTGCCCCCCACAAGAACAGAATGTGATACAAGGTTGGTTTGATGTTGGGATATCATACACAAGAACATGGGTTGGGTTGGATGACTCAAAAATTCTCTCCAGTCCTCATGACATAAAAAGGACACAGCGCTGGTTCTGAAGTCTCAAGATAAATCCTTACGAATTTTTTTTTCTGTTATTCTAAGAGAAAAAAAAATTTAGTTTAAAATAAAAACTGAAAGGTTTATATAAAGAGAGGGAGCATAATGATGGAGAGACAGAGAGGGCAAAACTGGTCATCAAGAGAAGAGGGTGTAATTAGAGAGTGGGGCTGGGAAATGAATGGAGAATGTATTACTGGCAGTGACAGCTTCTTTCCCTACAGAAGAAAAACACTGTCTGAAAAGTCTTGGGTGGAATTGTTAAGTCTAGGGTGATAGATAAGTATACAACATATAGTAAGTGGGCAACAAAGGCATTCGCATTATTAGTCTTATTTCTCACTAATCCTTTCTTTTAGCTAATATTTTTTTTAAAGATATTGCCCAAAACTATAAGTTACAGGTATGTTATTAATGTTATATAGAGATTCAAAAAACATATATATATATATTCCTTTGAAAATGAATTATAACACTAGAAATTTACTTAATGTAAATTACTTAACTCCACCATTTTGGTTCACACATATCCATGAGTTTTATACAAATGTTTTCACTTATTCTTATTGTTATGTAGCCCGTAAGCAGAGATGGAAAAATATTTACTGCAGGAATTGTCTAAGTCAGAGCTGAGTAAAGCAGTGTACTCCTATATATTTGTTGCTGTTGGCATGCAAACAAATACAGAAGCAGACATATATTTATCAGAGTATGACCAACTAAAAACAAGACCAATAAATTCAATGATACGGCCATCATCCATGTTAGTAGTGGCAGAAAGATGAGGATGGCTCACCCGAAGGTCTGGACCAAGTTCCGTATCAATCCAACATGATAGTCTTGGTAGTAGGAGCAGTAGTGGGGAGATGAGGAAGGTCCATAAAGAGGTTTAGACCAAGTTTCATATCAACCCAATCTGATATAGCTGAGAAAATTGATATTGAACATCTCTAGGTTGTAGTAGTAGCTAGTGGAAGATGGCTATGGTTCATCGAATGTTTCATATCAATCCAACATGATATAGTTAACAAGTTCTTGTTGTGGCAATAGTGGCAGGAGGAGGATCACTTGAAGGTCTGGACTAGGTTTCATATCTATCCAACATGATAATGCTGAGAAAATTGATATCTAACAAGGAAGATAAGGATAGTTCACCTGAAGGTCTGGACCAAGTTTCATATCAATCAAACCTGATATGTTTGAGGAAATTGGTGTTTAACATATTAACAAAGTGTCTTATAGAAATGTGTTGGACGCATGTAAGTAGAATATGATCATTTTAAAAAAAAGTGGAAGCATTGGTAATCCTTGGTCATACGGATGTAAATTATGATAGTTGAAGACACCACACAAAGGCTCCAAAAAGGTATAACCAAACAATGTATTGATCAGATATTCACACAAATATGAGATTAAAAGCCATTTGTTCTGATTCAAGTTCTAGTACATTTGCTTGAGAAACCTGTCACTCAGTGAAAGGGGTATCTTATGCTGCTTCATACCATGTCACCCCATGCGCTTTTAATCAATTAATTGTAGCTGTGTCGTAATCACACTTGCAGTTCCTTCAAGAAAAGTACCCAGTCAAGTTTTTCTTCTAATTAATTTTCAAATACTTTTTGAATAATGCCTTAAACTATAGAAATTAGAATGATAGATTTTCAATACAAAAATTTTAATAGGATTTTGTATGTTTTATTCAAATGACTGACGTATAAATAAATCTATTTATCAAGATGCTTCTTTCAAACACAATTTTCAAGCGTTTTAGAATAATTTAATGGTCGTATCTCTTTTTCATCTATGTTTGACTATTCCTTACTTTTTTGAGTACTTTGTTATAACCAAACTGAATAAGACAGCATCTTGGTAGCTTAGTTCTATTTTTGGTCGCTCTGTCACACTTGAATAAAATGAAACTTCATTGAAATTGAACACTCTGATGGAAGTAATAAACGATATGATAAATAAATGTAAATAAAAATCAACAGATAACGGTTGGAGCTAACGTTGCTTTTCTAATTGAAATCGAACCATAATGAATTGAATACTGATAAAACAGAGTTAACTTTATGAATCTGGTGAATTATTATCAAAACACATCACTCTGGATCATCACATCCTAATGCAAGCTCCTCGACACAAATTGATTGTTCAATTAAGTAATCAACGGTATTGTAACTGACGGCCATTTAAGAAAATATCAGGTAAAAACCGAATTTAATATATCTTTCAAATATGAGGGAGAGGGAAGAAGAAGAGCAAGCAGTTGTTTATTAGGAAAGTTAACTCCGAAACCATAACTCCATTCAAACCATAAAATTCTTCAAAATGTCAATAATACATTCATAGTAATCAAGGTGCCCAAGAACCCGAATAAAAGTTTTCATTCTAATCGGTTCAGTAGTTTCAAAGTTCAATACTGGATAACCAATTTTCAATTCATAGGCGAGGCCAGTTTTGTCAACGAAGCATTATAGCCGAATTTCAGCAAAATCTGTCAAGATTTGAGAAAATTCACCAATTGTAAACAAAAACAATGTATTTGCTTATAATGTGTAAACAAACAATCGAATCGGTCATAACTCCACGATCCACAACAAGCCTAAGCCTACAAACAAAATTTCATTGAAATACAATATCAAGAAATAACGAAGTTATCCATTTGAGAAAAAGGAGACGACGACGGACACTCAAATCGATTGACGAAAAACTCCATAATACAACGTGTAAACACTTGTAAACAGAGATAGCTCTTCCAGTGCTGCCAACTTTCTTTTAACATTTACATCTAGAATTCAGTCATAAAACATCTTAGAACATTTGGAAACATCTAAATTATCTAGATGTATAAAATATTTAAAAAAATATTATATATTAAAAAATCAAATGTAAATTATTTTTCTAAATTAATTTAATTGAAATATTACTTAATTCATTGATAATATTATTTTTATTACCATGAAAAAAATAGAGATATTATTTGTTTTATTAGAAACCATCTAAATAGCGATTTCTGGCATCTAAACACAATCAAAAACATTTAGATTTAGATGAAAAACATCTAAATTGGCAATACTACTGAAAAATGTTACCATTGTTGTTTCCTCGCACAGAAGAGTTCCAATCCCTATTTGATATAAGTTTTTCAAATAATTGTTTAATGAAACAACAAAATGTCGGAAACTGCACAAGAAAGGCAACGGAGACTAGCTCGAGAAAGAAAAAGAAGGCATAGAGAACGCATTTTGTCGCAGGAGAATGAATACGAACGGGAGATCAGGAGAAGAAACGACTGTTTAAGAAAACGTATGCAGAGACTTAGGGCATCGCAAGGACAGGTGCTGGAGAGAAGAAGAAAAGACAGAGAGAGAATTGCAGAGAGAAGGAGAAATTCGTCGCAAGAAGAAATAGAAGAAAGAAGACGGATAGAAAGAGAGAGAATTGCAGAAAGAACAGCGCATTTGACACCCGAAGAGATAGAAGAAAGAAGAAGAATAGAAAGGGAGAGGATCGCATTCAAAAGGCGGAATTCATCGCAAGAAGAAATCGAAGAGAGGAGAAGGATAGAAAGAGAAAGAATTGCAGAGAGAAGAGACAATGAAACTGACGAAGCTGCTCTGCAGCGCCGGCAGAAAAATGCTGAAAATATGAGACGATTGCGAGCAGGAACAAAGATGACAAGGAATGCTTCTGCAACTGTATCCTCTGTCAACTCTTCGAGTCAACAAGATTCCTTGTCCCAAACAACTGCTGCCAGATTTCCGAAAAAAACAGGAAGCCAATTTGAAAATCAATGCTTTGAAAATAAACAGTAAGTATAAAATAGTATAAATAATGAGATCTACTGATGTGTATGTGTGTGTGTGTGTATATATATATATATATATATATATATATATATATATATATATATATATATATATATATATATATATATATTTCCAGCTCTTCTCTAAAACAACTTGACTTTCAAAGTATCAAGTTGAATGTATCGAGCACTCTATGAAATGAATCCATCACATATCAGAAGTTGCTTTATATTATTGATATATTACTGTATTATGCTGTACTGCTAGCCTGATCTGTACAATATGTATTTTATATATATATATATATATATATATATATATATATATATATATGAATGCTATAGTGACAAATTGTTTGTTCTTTGTAACTTTGTTTCTTATCAAGTTGATGTTTTATAGACTCCTAAACAATTGCACCCAACAGGCTGGATATTTAGGTGAAAAGATAACTTCACCCCAGGATAAACAAAGGATAGATGGTGCTGACTTCTGCTGACCCCAAATGGTCAATTTTGGGTCAGGTCAATTTTAGCATTTTCAAATCTCAGGGAAATGACTGCATCCTACTGGCTGCCAATTTGTGTGCAAGGGTAACTTGGTCCTGGAATTAATATGTCGGTCTATTAGGGGTTTCAAACATTTTTATCACTTGAATTGATGTGTGCTTTAATTTTGAATATGTATTTTTTTATGTAAATTTTTATGCAAATTATTTTTCCATTTTCAACTACCCACCATTCCATAACAGGAAATTCTATAGAACTGAACGTTTTTTCTCAGGGTCAACTTTTCATGTAGATTTTAGAAATGTTACAAGCTTAGCTCTTGAATGTATCCTTTTTTTCAGGAAAGGATGTGAAATTGGACTCTAAATTTCATCAGTATTTCCAAGAAGGATTTGGTCTATCTTATGAGCACCATCTAGCATGGGATGAAATAGTGTAAATGCCCTACAGAATATCACAATTTGGATATTTCTAGCTTTTCTAGATCCTGAGACGTATTGGTGGTCTAGTCAATTTTAGCATTTTCAATTCCAATGAAGACAGCTGCACCCAGTGGCCTGCAAATTCGTCTAACTTGACCCCAGGATAAGCATAGAATAGATGGCAATGACCTTGTTGACCATAAGATCAACAGATCAATTTAGCATAAGCTTACATCGCAAATTGATCCCCCTCTAGAAGGGGGGGGGCGCTGTTAAAAAAAATAATTTTCTCAATATAAGAAGTAAATGCTTAAATTTTCAGCCCTTTAGCTCCATTTGTGCAGCCTGTATGCATCATACATTCATAGCTAACCAACTAAACCAACATGAAAAATGAAGAAACCTTTGTTGAGTTTTGGAGACAGTCTTTAATTTGTAACAAACTAAAAATCAAACGGTTTTATCTTGCAGAAAAAAACAAAAATAGTTTCTAAATCAGTGAAAATATACTACACATAAAATACACTAAAAATCCAAACTGATGTAAATTCTTTGTTAACCTTTGGTTCCTTTTTATCACAACAACTAGTGTCAATGCACTCTTCATCATCATCATCATCATTATTATTATTATCATTATAATACAACAGCAACAACATTTTATTATTGTTTTTTTTTATCATAACACTCTTACCAAGGCTCCAGACAAACTTTTTTCACCTCCATCCTGGAACCATCCCAAAATAAAAATGTTTTTAATTTACTTTAATATTATCATCTATAGTTGTTAGTAGTATGAGAAAAATACTGTTAAAATGTTGAGTGAATAAATAATGATGTTTATTTTGCTCTATTCAAATAAATTGGTTTTAATCAAAACTGAAGAATAATCTGTAAACTATGGAGCTGCAATAATATATTCATTAGTTAACTATTAGATTAATCACCAAAATAGTCCTCTATGACAGTAAACTGAATATCTTAGACAAAACAAGACATTTGAGAAAACAATGATTGACGATTTTCACCATTTTCTGACTTCACCATCATAATCATATATAAAATAATTATGTAACTAGTCGATTACACTGGAGATTAAATGACAAGTAGCCTCCTTAAAACACCAACACTCTCCTCAGTTCTCTTGCTGTTTCAAGTACTGCTATTGTTTATTCTGGATTCTTCCTCAGATTCCCGATCCAACAGCTTTCTCTCTAGGTTTTTCAGGATCAACAACAACTGTCACCTTCCAGTTCCAGAATTTTTCTTGTTCTTTGGTGAAGTTCAGTTACCCAGACAGCTTTTTACTCTCCTTCAATTTCACTCTTGGGTCTACATCAAAAGCAAAATCCACTTACTTACATGTTTTCTTCCGCCTTGTTCACAATTATTACATCTGGTTTTCTTGCCTGGATGGGGTGATTCATTCGGATCTTGGAATACCAAAGGATTTTGTGTTTTTCATTTTTCATTCTCTAAGACAAACTTGTGTTTGTGCATATTATTATCTAATTTGGAAAAATTTCTTTGAAAATTTGTTTCAGACAAAAAGCAATGACCCTTTCAGTGCAGCCGTCTCTCCCGACTCGTACCCAAATACGGGTGCAACAACCTACCCTACCAGCCCCAAGTCATGTGCAAATGTTGGCAAACTCAGTCCAGGTGGCAGTGGCCAAACCAAAGCCTGTAGAAAAGCCTCTGCCACGAGAAAAACGATTATTAGCCATTGCCAATCATCAACGTGGTGTAATGTCCAGTCTGGCCTCTCTTTGGAAAAGTGGAAAGTTATGTGATGCAAGCATTGGCAATGGATCATCCACTGTCAAGGTAAGTCTTTTTTATCTTCATTTCTGAGATGAGGAATTATCATGATTATTGTACACTGATTTATCTGGACCAGTCTCCTCATCTTGGTTCTTATGGGCACTTCAATTGTCTGTAACTGCCTAGGAATTACTTACTAAACCCTTTATCTTATCCTTTGGGTAAATTGCTCTCATTGTGCTGTTCAAGCCAGAGGATATTTCACATCAGTAAATTCACCCTAGCAATGTCGCTTGTCTGCTTCCTCCTCTGAGCCAGAGTATATGAGGGTTTTTTGTGTACTACCTGACCCAGGGATCAACACATGGTGAGCCTGTAACATTAAACCCTAACCTCCCAACTCAGTTGATGCAATTCTCTCTTAGGTGTGTAAGTTTCTCAGCTTTCTAAAATGAATAACATCTCTTAACACTTTGATTAAATCAAATTGAATATCCAAGTGACTCATTATCAGTTTTAGACTGCAGAGAAATAAAGACCCTTATACATTTTTCGCTGGGATACATTGAAAAATTGGATTCTGAAAATGATGAAAATGAGTCAGAGAGTGAATTCAAAACTGAATCAGGGTGAATTTAATAATAATGAATTATAATCCCGAAACCTCGATTGAATTTTATTGATTTATGATTATGCATTGAATGTTTTTGATTTTACTTTTTGTGTCTATTTTACTATATCAGTTGGAATGATAGATTTTGTTGTGAGAAAACTGGGTTGAGACAAATTATTTTGGTGAGAGAAAACTTTCTCTCTAACTCAACTGCTGGTCTAGTAACTTTTAGGAAATTGTACTGGTTGGTCACGACCACCAGACAGGTAAACCAATTCTTCTATCCGCTAAGCCATCTCCCCTCCAAGTTTCATTTAACAGGTTGTACAGGATTTCATAGTATTAGCAGCACTTGACTGAGTATAAGTTATGTATGGATGTTGTGGAAATGCCATGCTGGACTTTTGACCGTCATGACATCTCAGGGGAAGGGGGTTTACTTTGCAGTGCAATTTTCCTCTCCAAATGGACAGAGCACAAGGAGAGAGAGATTCATTTCTTTCTTAAGAGATTAGAATGTAATCATACACGGGCCTAGCTAGTATTTTAACTCCTTTTCCCTTCTTGATAACTGTAACACCGCAATTTCAAGGAAGAGAAAATATAGCCAGGCATGTGAAATGTTTTTTTTGAAAATTGCTCATCCAGAGCACCTTTATAACAACTGACAGCCATTCACTGTTTGCAAGAATTCAAAACCTTGGATATTTGATTACAGACTTAATGACCATCATAAAGTAGTCAATGTACAATA
Source organism: Thysanoteuthis rhombus (assembly GCA_963457665.1). Taxonomy (NCBI): domain Eukaryota; kingdom Metazoa; phylum Mollusca; class Cephalopoda; order Oegopsida; family Thysanoteuthidae; genus Thysanoteuthis; species Thysanoteuthis major. Next base: position 21,769,766 of record OY735216.1, on the reverse strand, counting down.
AAACAGCATTTATTAATTTATTGTTTTTCATTCATTTTTTAAAAGGCTATTCTGTTCACTCGGTGAGTTCTCTTTCTCCCGAATGAATTCGTGGTAATGAGTGTTACCAACCTGGCATGTGTACCTAAACTGTTTATTTGGAGAAAAAATTGAAATCTGAGTGATTGTAAATTAAAAACCATTAACCAAAACTGTCAACATCAACATAGGTTTCTTTAGTTTTTCAAGTGGTTCTATCTGGCTGGCTGATCATATATGTTGTGTGTGCAGATCGCACCAATGGAGCCAGAGGGCTGAAAATTCAAACAATTCTTATTGTGTGTAGGAAAAACAGTTTTTTTCTAATCACCCCCAATAGAGGTTTTTAGTGGGAGGTTCAATTTCCAGCGGAAGTTTGTCATATAGATCCATTAGTTTGTGTCCAGCAGTGTTCAATGCTTGTTTTTTTGAAAATTCAGACTTTTTAGTTGTTACCCCCAATGGAAGGCTAGAGAATTAACTGAGTCATTGATCACCTCTTTTTCGATTTCCTAATTGATTGCCCCCAACACAGCATGCTGCCGAAAGACGTTGGTTATGTGATTGTTTCTGTTGTGTGACTAAATAGATCTGTTTTAATAGTAAATATTGTAATATAGTCATGTTAATAGCTGATGATTACTTAATGTAAATCATATAATACAAAATATTAATTATAATATTAATTAATGGTTAATTCGATTCATTTTTAGTCAATATCAGGGTTAATAATTTTGTCTGAGGAAAGACTGATATCAGAATGAATTTAATGTTATATAGTTATACTATGAGCTAATAAAATTCAATATTTGTATGGTCAATATTGAATACTGTAATTCTCTTCACTGAAGATGCTATTTTTTCCTGAAATAGGTCTCAAATATTCACTCTGCATCTTACTGGCTGAAGGTTACTTTCTTTGTAGGCCTATCCCAACCCCAAAGAAAAGTATTCTACGCAATACAGTCATCTGAACTCAAATATATGACTTCTGAATGAAGTGCATAGATTAAGTATAAAATAGTACATAAACAAAAGTATCATAGATAATTTTTTCAAATAAATGTAATCACAAAATATTATTCGCATATTGGTATATTAACAGCGTTGTCAGCATGAATGATATACATAAATACTGCACTCTTTATTCCAAAAACATATTATTATTTATCATGATACAGATATTCCAGTGCTTGCTCAAAGACTGGATTGTGGAGCTGGAGTATTGTAGTGTAGGTACAGCTCTATTGTGATTATTTAACAGTAGGCTAAGTGTGAACTTTGAGTGTAAGCTTACTGTATCTCCTTATTATAAGTGAAAAAGTAAAAACCAAACCCAGAACATCTTAGTAAGGTGGGAGAAAGTGTTGAGAACATGATTTTATATTTATTCTTTTTCTAATTCTTAATTTTTACCCAAAGTAAAAATTATGATGTGTTCTCGAAGCTGGAGTTCTGTCAACACTGGGAAATATCATAATTGTAATTAATATTGCTTCATGTAAGAAAGTCTATATAGTACTACCCCTGTCCCATAATAGTTTTTACATTTAGAGAGTGAAAATAATATGAAAATGTGACAACTATTATGGGATCGAGGTAGTATTACATAGCGATACTGTTATTTTATTTCAAGCTTTACTTCAAGAAATATACTTCCCTCTTTTCTTCTGTTTTCAGGTGCATAAACTTGTTCTCTCTGCTGTATGCCCGAAATTGCTTTCCGTGTCCAATATGGACAGAATATCTCACAAGTTTCTACAAGTGAATTTCCCAGGGGAGGTCAGCACGGAAGCACTGTATGCCTTTGCTGAATACATGTACAATGGCATTTTAGATTTGGACCATGACATTTTGGGACAGTTGAAGATTATTGCCAAGAGGCTGGACATGAAAGAATTTGAACAATTGTGTGATAGCCATCTTCCAAAGCACATGCGCCAACCTACTCCTGCTGCTGCCGCTTTGTTCACTAATGTTCCCTTGTTTCAAACAACTATGCCAATGTCTCTTGCTTCACTTGGTTCCACGGTCTCTAATCCAATGCAGTCTTCTCTGTCTGTTTCTACTCAGGTCATTGATATCAAGCAGGAAATCTCTGAAGCTGAATTGCCCCAAGTCAAGAAAGAAGCGCCTGCCATGTTCAGTCAGGAATCAGAGGTGGCATCGCTGACTCCAAACAAGTCCTGCAATAATGCCAGCTCTGTCATTAGTCCTACCATAAAGACAGAACCGGTTGGACCCGAAGATGACAAGTATGGCCATTGGGGCGATAGCAGCGGTAATCAAGCATTCACTTCATCTTCCTCATCATCAGCATCATCATCAATCGCAGAGGCAGCAACAGCATCCACATCGATTGTATCAGTTCCAGCATCATCCACAGAATTTGCCATTCCTTTCTCAGACGCAACAGATCTAAAATCTACCAAATTAAAAGCCCCTCACTCTTATGAAGCCCCTTTTGTATCAGACTCATACCCTGTTTCAAGCATTGTTGGAACGGCTTGTTCCCAATCACATTCCATGAATGAAGACTATTCTAAACCATTAAGTCAAACATCAGATTCCCTAATATCAGTTGACCTCGCAATGACATCAAATAGCAATAAAGCAGTTTATCCTGTCAGACTTTTCACTGCAAGGGGAGACAACTTACCCCTGTTAACAACACATTCATCCGATGCCATGACAGTTAATACATTTATAACGAATGAAAAAACTTGATTTCATGCTTCTTGCTCATCAAATTGTATTTTTATAAAATCATCAGATTGTAAATATTTACGGGTGTGTTTATTTTTATTTTTTTGTTCAATCATTTAAAAAGAAATGAAAAATAAAAAGAACAATAATGTTTTCCCTTTGTCCTGAGGTTGAGCCATAGAAATAAAAATATTATATTACATTTTAACTTATTTCTGCTCAAATTTCTCCCAAAACATTTCTCCCAAAACATTTCTCCCAAGATTTCTTTGATTTTGTTTTTTTCAGATTGTTGACAAAGAAATAACAATTCTCAAGCATTTGATGTTAACAAGCCTTTTTTTTTACAGTGTTTTCTTCTTATAACACAATTTTGTGAACAAGCACCCCAAGGCAGTCTCTGCCCCCTTTGCCAGTCGGTTAAGTGCAACGCCAGTCAGGCCATTGTTGACTGGTCACTGTATCTCTGCTTCTAGTCGCCCTTACCTCGCCCATGTTTTGTTCAGGTTTGAGGAGGTATGGCCGTCGTCCAGGTGACTCTGCGGTGCTGGAACAAAGACTCCCGGAGATGTCACAAGTTGAAAAGGAACAATCGACTCTGGGCATAAATATGCAACAAGGTTTATATCAGAATTACAGGATGACTGGTAAAAATATATGCTGATGCGGTTGAGGACACTATGGAATGACTATCAGTCTGTCTTTCAGGATATCTATTTGATATCTCCTAGTATGACTGTTGGTATAGCTTCAACAAAATTATCGAGTCGAAATTATAAGTCGTTCGGGGAATCCACTTGATGTCTCTTGGTATGGTTTCACCAAAGATATAATCTTCTGGAGGTCAGGGTATTGTGGTGACAAGAACATGGAATTCTATACAGTTCCCGGCAGCTTTTCTGCACTCTCTCTGCTGCTACTCAAAAATAGCTGGCTTTATATAATATTTGGCTCCCTTTGTGCATGGCCAATGGCTGAACGGTTTATGATTGATTTTTTTTTTCCCTGCTCAGACGGTAAAATTTGAAATTGTACTTGCCTAAGCAATCTTTATTCTGATCTTTCCAAATTTTGCTTCGGAAATATGCGTAGGGGATAGGTGGTGCCAGATCCTCTGGCATTCAATTTACCCGCCCAGAAACTAGAGATATTTTCCTAACAAATCCTCTGGCAATCAATTTACCTACCCGGAAACTACAGATGTTTTCCTTACTCATGGATTTTTAAACCCCTCTAACAAAGGCGATTAATCATACATCTGAATTCTCTTGAAATTCCTGTAGGTAAGTACACTTAACCTCACAAGGTTATCTTATATCCACTTTCAGATTTTTCGAATTAACCCATCATTTTTATAATGTCATTTTTCTAATTAACCCCCCATCTCCATAGTGTCACATTTGTACTAAATCCCTTACTCATTTGATGAACATCTTTATAAAAAGGATTCAGTCTGCTCCTGCGTGAGGGTGAGATGTGACATGTTCAATAAATTTGTATGTGGGTGGTAGCTCAGTTTTACTGGCTATTGCAACTGGTGTCAGAGTCTATTCTCTCACTCTACCCCATTAGTGGAATCGGAATTTACGGTCTAGGAAACGGTCTGCTTCTGAATCAGACATAAATAGTTTATAGAGAATGTTACTAACATTGCAATTATTCTAATGTGTAAATGACGTGATTATATAGGTTACATCATTTTTTACATTCAATTAGAATTTATCACTTCGGTAATTTTGATTTAGTAAAGTAAATACACTTTACAATCACAAATATAATTAGATTTTAGGTGTAGTAAATAATAGTAAATAAATAGTTATTTAATAAGTATACCTCACTTATGGCAGAAGGCTTCTCATAAAGAGCACCCAGTTAGGATTGAACTCACTACTAGACCAGCTTGCTAAGCCTTACACCACAGCAAAGTGCTCAATATATGTCAATAACATTCCAGCTGTTGTATCCTCTGGCTCTCTTCTGGGCCCTGTCATATTTGGTAACCTCCTTGGAATTTTGAGCCGAACCCATTATTCAATCCACAGGAGTAGATTGTTCTCATTCCACTATCCATGCTTGGACTTGATTTTTCCTAGTGATGCTGCTTCTGCTATGAGTTTTAAAGGATGGTCAGTCTCGCCTTTATATTTCTTTCCACATCTAAGTAACTGACCAGAGCCAATTTATCTATTAGATTAGATCATGACCAAGAACTGTGTGTATACCATTCCATGCAGTTGTGGCAGGAAATATAAAGGCAAGACCTATCTACATTAAAAAAATATCATGTGTCACTCCTGGTCAATAAAACTCTACTGTGTATTGAAAATGGTAGTCACATACATAAGATTTGTTGTACTTGGTAGCTGAGGTTTAGAATGATTTTCAAGACAGGTGAACTCTCCCAATTTGGAAGATTGTTCCAACACAATCTTCCCATCCAATTCATCCTCGCTTAGCATTGTGCCAAACTTAGTTAAGCTTTGTAAATGATCATGTGTAACAGGTTAAAATTTTCTGTTTTGTGAATTCTAATATGAAAAATAGAATAATTGACGAGACAGAAATACTAGTAATAAACTTTTATAATGGTTGAAAATGCTCCATCTAATAAAAATTAATGAAAATATTACTTGAAATAGGTGTAACATGAATTTCACCCACAGTAAATTTTATGTAGTTATTTTTATTTTTAATGTTCAAATTACTATTACAGATGAATATAAGTTTTGTATCAATTGTTACATCTGTGCGCCCCCCTCATCACTACCACTACCACTGCCAGCAGCCAGTACAATCCAAGCTGTCTGTCTATCGCCACCATCTACAAGCCGTAAGCGGCTACTCCCTCAGACCACTACAACTACATGGGCTAAAACTTCAGGTGAGCAAGCAGCCAACTTGGATTTGATTGTTCACCTTTCCAGGAGACCGTACCAGAAATAAGTATTTAATTTCTCCGTATCAAGGTGTCTCTGCATATGTTTGCACAATCAAGTTCGTCTCTGGTGTGCCTGCAGTCGTCTGTGATACTGCATCAGCCCCTAATTTCCTACATCTAAACTCGCCCAATGGAAAAACTGGCGATAACCTTATTCTTTTTCCACCCGAAGGCCTTTGCCACTCACTCACTTTCAAGTATTTAAGGAGTGATATCACTCAGTTAAGTCTCTTTTTCCTGCTGACAAGTTTTCTCCCTTTGACTCCTGTTGACTTAATCCCACCTTTATGGAGCCTGCTACAACATTAAGCATTTTAATGCTCATTTCTCTGTTTTATTTGTGTTTGAATATTGAACTACCATAGCCACCAAAGCTGGCAAAGAGTTGTATTCTTTTTTTATATGTTTGTTCATGTGTTCTAGCATTCATGGTCATACTGTTTGTCAACAGACTTGGAATTTGATATCAGTACTTCCTTAGACCCTTTCTAATATGTATTTTTTAAGATCTTTGGAAGAAAAGCTTTTTTGACCATTTAGAGGCTTTATTCTGATGAGTTTATTAGTAATGTCCTTATTCTCCAGAATGTACATGTTTAATTTACAATATTTTAGATGTTTTCCAGCCTAAAACATCACTGAGGTCATAAATAGAATTTATTCTGACCATATTTATTTTTCAACTAAATATTCCTACACAAGTTCAAAATTTGATGGTACAGTTGTTCAATTGTTGACTGTGATGGCGAGTTCATTACTTTTTTGAGTTCTGTGACGTATGACTAAATCAAATGATATGCCGTGTGTTGGTTGGTCACTCTGTCACGTTCGATCAATTTTCCATTTTAATGAACACATTAATGGAAATAATAAACGATATGATGAATAAATGTAATTGGAAAAAATATAAAGCTAATGTTGCTTTCATGAATTAATTTGAAATATAATAAATAGAATACTAAAGCAGTGTTATCGTTATTTAATCCTGTGTGTTGTGATTATTATCAAAACACGTCGCTCTGATCATCATCTCTCAATGCATAGTTACTTTCCACAAATTATTTGTTCAATCAAACTACCAAACGCGTTGTCACTGCTGAACATTTCCTAGAAAAAAAGAAAAGTTGCCAGATATTTGGAGAGGTTTCTTGCCAAAAATAGGCTGAAAATGTTCAAATGCCAAAATTGTTTCTGAATGCAACCATTTCAATGTTTCCTTTTATTTGATGACGTATTGTAAATGATATTTTTTTATTTATTTTTATTATTGCTACTTACTTTCTTATTTATTTTTCAGTTGCTTTGTCATTGCAACATTAAAATGGCAACCCGAATAAGATTCAGATGGAGGTAGATAATAGCAGTATGACAAATGAAAAATTGATGATTATGACTTCATAATATAATTGCGGTACTGCTATACACATGAACACACACACACAAAAAAAAAAGAAATTATTAAAAATGCCACAGTAACAAAGTCAAAATGGACAAAAATTCAAATAAGGCCAAACCAGAAAGTTCATTGCCAAATGGTTTTTTTTAAAAGACCAGATTTGTCATATTTGGCCACAAAATGGCCAACCCTGAATTTAATCGTCCAAAAAAAACTTCAAAAGAAGAGCTCTTCCGGAAAGTCTTACAAAGTTTCTTTCCCGCACAGAAGAGTTCCGATCATTCATTAATCTGAAAGTTGTTTTCTACGAGCGCTGAATTTTATGTGTAAAGATTTTCCAAATAAATGTTAAAACGAGAAAATGTCAGAAGAAACTCAACAAGAAAGGCAACGAAGATTAGCTCGGGAAAGAAAAAGAAGGCAAAGAGAACGGCAGAGTTCGAGCGAGGCAGCCGCTGCGAGAGCTGCAGACACCCTTCGTAGGAAACTCCGTTTGTCACAGGAAAATGAATACGAACGGGAGATCAGGAGAAGAAACGAGTCTATGAGAAAGCGTATGCAAAGACTTAGGGCATCGCAAGGAGAGTTGCTGGAAAGGAGAAGGATAGAAAGAGAGAGAATTGCAGAAAGAAGAGGACGATTATCGCAAGAAGAAATAGAAGAAAGAAGAAGAATAGAAAGAGAGAGAATCGCATTCAAAAGACGGAATTCATCGCAAGAAGAAATCGAAGAGAGGAGAAGGATAGAAAGAGAGAGAATTGCAGAGAGAAGAGACAATGAAACTGACGAAGCTGCTCTGCAGCGCCGACAGAAAAATGCTGAAAATATGAGACGATTGCGAGCAGGAACAAAGATGACAAGGAATGCTTCTGCAACTGTATCCTCTGTCAACTCTTCGAGTCAACAAGATTCCTTGACCCCAACAACTGCTGCCAAATTTCGAAAGAGACCTGGAAGCCAAGTTGAGAATCGATGCTTTGAAAACGGAGAGTAAGTATTAAATTTAGAGAATAGAATGTGTTTCTGCATGGATGGGTGTACAGGCAATTCTCCCGTTTACCGTTGTTTCGTTAGAAAGTCCTTATAGAAAATGTCTCATATTTTCACAAGAGTTACTTCCCTTATTTTCAGTGTGTTCGGCTGGTTAGTTTCCAACTACAGTGTTTGTTAATCTATTCGTATATCTATTTTCTTATCGTGAATAGTTGGTAGTGTAATACAGCGGTAATTGCCAAGATCTTTATCGTCTTTTTTCTTGAGTGGTAGGATCGCTGCTCCTAGAATGGACTATCGCAACTATTTACACAATGCTTACGTGAAAATTAAGACAGATACATCTTCAAATATATAAATGAGGGATGTTCGTCTGTCACAGTAAAATGTAAACCTAAACATGGGTGCAGCCCGAACGAACCTGCATGCCTGTTTAAATGGACCTGGGTGGAGATTTTGGAACAAAAATTTTTGAAAACAGTATTTTTAAAGGGTTTTAGAGGGGGTTCTATTTATTATGTAATTTTGATGCCAAAGTAGAACTTACTTTCCGCTCATATACATATCTTTTTTTTCTTTTTTTTTTTTTTTTCAATTTTATGCTTGTATATAATCCTGGAAGGGGTCAAAATTGAAGGAGACGTTTTTTTCTAAATTGAAATTAAATTTTAAAGTTTTAAGAAAAAAAAGCATATTAAAATTGTTTTAGGGGGTTGAGTGTCTATCTATAATGCAAAACTAGACCTTTACTTTCTGTTCAATGTATATATATATACATATATATTTATATATATACACACATACACACTAGTCGGGTAACCCATCCATGGGATGGGTATTCAGCTTGTATATCCAATCAAAAGTTTTCATGTATAAAGTAAATATCCTCTGTTTGTCCTATAATCTGTTTTTTCTCAATCCTAGGAGTGTCTATTTTATGATAGCTTGTTAACAGGTTGTAATAACGTTCACTTAGGTTCATTTTAACCCTATACTGCATATGATGCGAACTCAAACCTAAACATAAAAAATAGAAACATAAACACATTTTTCCATGCATCTCTGACCTGACCTAAGGAATTTAGAAAAATAGTTACTATAAATTTGGTTCCAGTTTGGGATAACCTGTGCTGGTCAAGGCATTTTAGAATAGAATTTGTCATGCAGCTAAAATAAGGTAATTCAATGGTGCTGATTTTGAATTTTGCTGGATGACATTCAGCATTTTTTGTTGTTATTACAGGGGCTCACATTCAAAATCAGAGCCCAAATAGCATTTTTATGCTGAATTGTATGCCAGTAATCCTGAATGTGACAGCATAACTCAGGAACCACACAATGGATCCCCTTTAGATTTTCTGGGTGTTCAAATTGGACCCAATGTTTTTAGCATGTTAGTTTTTGGATATTCCTGAAGGATTTCAACAATAATTTTTTTTTGTTGAAAATTCAGACTTTTAGTGATCACTGCCCAACAATAGGAGAGATAAACCACTTATTTATTGATCAGCTCTTTCTCCTGGTTTTTAAGTGATAACCACCAACACAGCTTGTTGTCAAAAGATGTTGGTCATGTGACTGATTCTATTGGTTGACTGACAAGATCTGTTGTCTAGTCTCAAGAAATTTTTTTCCAAAATTCATTTCAGACAAAAAGCGATGACCCAAACATTGCAGACACCTCTCCCTACTTGTACCCAAATGCAAGTGCAACAACCTGCTCAAACAGCCCCCAGGCAAGTGCAAGTATTGGCAACCCCAGTCCAAGATGCAGTGACCAAGCCAAAGCCTGTAGTAAAGCCTCAGCCCCGGGAAAAACGATTATTAGCCATTGCCAATCATCAACGTAATGTCATGTCCAGTCTTGCCTCTCTTTGGAAAAGTGGAAAGTTATGTGATGCAAGCATTGGCAATGGATCATCCACTGTCAAGGTGAGTCTTTTTTATCTTCATTTCTGAGATGAGGAATTATCATGATTATTGTACATTGATTTATTTGGACCAGTCTCCTCATCTTGGTTCTTATAGGCACATTTTAATTGTTGTACCATCTGGCCTTCAATTGTCTATAACTGCCTAGGAATTACTCACTAAACCCTTTATCTTATCCTTTGGGTAAATTGCTCTCATTCTGCTGTCCAAGCCAGAGGATATTTCACATCAGTTGATTCTTCAGAGTAACATCACTTGTTTGCCACTTCCTCTGAACCAGAGTATATGACTTTTTTGTACCACTTGACCAAGAGATTGAACTTATGACCTCCAGGTAGGTTACTAGATACACTTAACCAATGCTCTTATCCACTAAGCCATCCCCTGTCCAAGTATCATTTGACAGGTACTGGATTAGATGATATCAGTAGCAGGGAGGAACCTTTCAATTGACTCATTATAAATTGGGGGTTGTTGGGATGTCATGCTGGACCAATAACCTTCATGATAACTCAGAAGGCAAGGGGAGTTACTTGGCAGTACCTATCTCTTTTCCAAGTATTATTTGTTAGGTAGTCCTTGATTACATGGTATCATCAGTGGAAAAAGAGCTTTATTTGGATTTGAGCTCTGTTCTGTTCTCCTAAGTGCTACTCCTCAGTTTAAGGAAGAGAAAGTATAGCAAAAATTTGGGCTACCTATGGGATCTTCTTATAGCAGTGTGCTCACATGACTTTTTAAAAAATTCTCAGAATCCAGCCCCTTTAAACACATTATACCTCAAGACATATACTATTTCCATTACATGGATGTCACTCTCAAAATACAAACCTAACATTAAAAAATACTTCATTGTATACACGAGAACTTTCACTACCGCTATCATTTCATACACAAAGCTAAAAGAAAATCATGCAGGATACACTACACCTTCTAGAACAACTACACTACTACACGACCTGACAAGTATATTTCACTTTCTACTTAATCACAATTCACTATAATCACCAACAACATTCCAAGACAATCAAAGACCTCCTTAAAAAAACACAAAGAGAAAATAAGTCTGAGTCTTGCGTATATGCAATCCCTTGTCTGGATTGCCCGAAAATGTATATCAGAGAAACTTCAAGAACAATACAGTCATCCACTTAATCAACTTCACCACAACTCACAGATCACTTTACACCACTAAAAAAAAAAACAGTTTCTTGTAACTCCTCAGTTTTTGACAAAGCCTGGGTACAGGCAAAACATTGGAATGAAGAAATAGGGTGAGTGTATGCTAAATTACACCTTTATTTTTCGTCTGGCAACACACACACACACTTGTTTTTTTTTTTTAAATCGGACTTTCTAGTAACCACTGCCCAACAGAAGTAACTTATTCAATTCATTGATCACTCTTTTTTCCACTTCTTTAATTGATCATCCCAGTGTGTGTGTATATATATATATATATATATATATATATATATACACACAGTTTTCTTATATATATGTATATACATAAGAAAAGTGTAAAAAGAGAGAGCCAAACTCTTTAGTTATGATTTAGAGATGAAATAGTTTTTAATAAGCCTTATTGAGAACTATTATACCTCAAAACCATAACTAAAAAGGTTGGCTTTCCTTTCTTGCACTTTTCTCAAATTTATACAACCCTTATTGAGTAGTTTACCAACCCATTTTCCTATATATATATATATATAAGTATAATATACACAACCTCTGCATAAAGTGTATAAATCATACTTGTATAAAATGTGAATTAAAAAAGTGTCATAAATGAATTAATAAATATTAGTAATCACAAAAATTCATTCCTGTATAGAAATAGTGATGGTGTTGGCAGTATGAACTATCTCAAAAATAATGTAATTTTTATTCTAAACACATATATAATTATCGTTATTGTTGTTATTTGTGATACAGATATTCCAGTGCTGGTCAAAACAATTGCTTGGTCAAAGACTGGATTATTGTAGTGTAGGAGCAGCTCTTTAGTATGCATTTATTAGTAGGCTAAGTGTGAACTTTGGGTGTAAGCTTACTGTGTCTCCGTTTTCTGAGAGAAAAAGAAAAAAAAAGAGATAAGTGGTTAAGAGGAGCTACGTGTCATTATACCAACCATGGAATATTTTGGTAAGAAAAGTGCTTGAGAACCAAATTTCATATTTATCCCTTTTTTTTTTTTTTTTTTTTTTTCATCCAAATCCAAATCGGGGTATTTCCTTGAGGCTGGAGAGCATTGGTTGAGTGCAGGAAATTACCGTAATTCTAATTGATAGGGCTCTATGTTAGAAATTATACATAGTACTACAGTCTTACAGTAGCTATTACATTTAGTGAATTAAAATATGTAAATATAAATACTATTATAGGATAGACCCAGTTATACATAACAATAATGCTTTATTTAAAAAAAATATACTTTCCTTTTTTTTCTTCTATTTTCAGGTGCATAAACTTGTCCTCATGGCCATGTGCCCAAAATTGCTCCCAGTTTTCAATATGGACATAATATCTCCCAAGTTTCTTCAGGTGAATTTCCCAAAGGAAGTCAGCAAGGAAGCTCTGAATGCATTTGCTGAATACATGTACAATGGCATTTTAGATTTGGACCATGACATTTTAGAACAGCTGAAAATTATTGCCAAGAGGCTGGACATGAAAGAATTTGAACAGTTGTGTGATAGCCATCTTCCAAAGCACATGCACCAACCTACATCTGCTGCTGCTGCTTCATTCACTAACATTCCTTTGATTAAAATGACCATGCCAGTCACTGCTGTGACTTCATCTCTTGCTTCACTTGATTCCACCAGCTCCACCTCCGCGCAGTCCTCCACGTCCATCATCACTCAGGCCATTGATATCAAACAGGAAATCTCCGAAGTCAAGAAGGAAGCGGTTGCCATGTTTGGTCAGGAATCAGAGGTAGCTTTGCCAGCTTCAAAAGAGTCTGGAAATGGTGCTGGCTTTGTCATTAGCCCCAGCATAAAGATAGAACCCGTTGGACCAGAAGATGACAAATATGGCCATTTGAGCGATAGCAGTAGTAATCAAGCTTTCACATCGACCACTTCATCTTTTTCATCCTCATCAATTGCAGCAGGAGCAGCAGCATCTACATCAATAGCATCAGCTCTTGCATCATCCACAGAATTCACCATTCCTTTCTCAGACACAACAGATGTTAAATCTACCAGATTAAAAGTCGGTCACTCTTATGAAGCCCCTTTTGTATCAGACTTATACCCTGTTTCAAACATTATTGAAACAGTGGGTTCCCAATCAAGTTCCATGAATGAGAATTCTTTCAAACCATTGAGTCAAACATCAGACTCCCAACCGTCTGTTGACCTCGCAATGACATCAAATAGCAATAATGCAGTTTATCCTGTCAGACTTTTCACTGCCAAGGGAGATAACCTACCCCTGTTAACGACACACTCATCTGATGCCATGACAGTTAATTCATTTACACCTAGTGAAAAAACTTAATTTCACGCCTCTTGCTTACCAAATTGTATTTTTGTAAAGACATCGGATTATAAATATCTACGGGTATTTTTATTCTCATTTTCTTAATCAAATTGAAAGAAATAAAATTTTAAAAAATGAAAGTAACAATAATGTTGTCCCTTTGTCTCTGGGGTAAGCCATAGAAAGAAAAAAAATGTCACTAATCTATTTATTTCTGCTTAAAGAATATTGCATTTTCTCACATCTTTGATGTCAGAAAAATGTGCAGATTTTCTTAATTTTGTCCTTTGTACAGGTATGAGAAAGAAATTACAACCCGCTACTATTTGATTGTCACGATCTTTATTTATTTCATTTGATGAAATATTTAAAGTCATTATTATACTTCAGCTACTATTTACCTTCATCTCAATTTTTGATGCATTTTTTTTTTCAATTGCTTTTATTATCAACTGAATTCAGGCGGTTCCACTTTGGCAATGAGTAAATAAATTAGCAGCGTGAATCAGAATAAAGAATAATCTATCGTTCCTGGTGAAAATTGAACTCATGACCTTTTAGGCTCAAATTATGCCAAACTGCTCTTACCACTGAGCTACAGGAACTAGTGACAACCGCAAGTCCAAATCAAACATTTAGACTCTTTCTCCATCCTCATCCCTTCTGTGCCAAGTTTTTTAATAACTGAGAGTTCCGTATCAATAATCCAATATCGAAAAAGAACCAAAAATTGATAAGGTAAATCCAATTTATTTATTTCATTAGAATAAGTATTGTAAAACTATTTTTAATTTTTTAGTATAGCGGATAACCAGGATGATAGTGCACTCATTGAAAAAAAGCATGAAATTTCTAACACAGCTACCAAATTTTCAAAATGTCCATTACTCATTCATTATTCATTCATGGCAAGTTCATTCATAAGTTTTCTGTAATGTCAAGTGTGCTTGATAACATATCTAAATTCTACCACAGTCTAGCCACAGGAAAGATTCAATTTTCAAATTAAATCTATGATAGCCTTAATGGATGGTTATGAAAGAAATTCCACCCTACCCCCTAAAAGATCACAAGAAAAGGTTCCTTAATAGTCTTTTGTACTATCAGGTGTGCTTCATGACATACTAAAAGTCTAAAACGGTCTGACCACTGGAAAAGTATGAACATGGAATTGGGTACCATAATTACATGACTAGAATGAATACTGGGCATTTAATGATTTGGATATCATCTTGAAAATGATATCTACACAATGGCTAGACTGCAGTAGACTTCTGATGTGTTATTTAGCACACTTTTTATCTGCACACCATGGCAAATATGACATGGAGTCAAGTTTAGGGCTGGTGCCTGGTATGTCAAAAAATGGCTGTACTCTCTGCAGTTACTGTTGTGGGGCTTTACTTGATCCCTGGTGGTTTATTTGCCAACCCCACAGCAGCAAGTTAAGTTCAGACTGGGGTCATGGCTAGCCCCAAAATGGCTCTTGTCCCTACAACTAGTGTCATGGAGACATAAGTACATGCTTGATTTAATCATGGGATAAGTCCTGGGTAAGCTTGACATAGCTTGTGATATTATTGCTCACCAACTGTAGTATCTTCACTCATATTTAGATATTCATGTATGCCGGTTGTATTGGAAATTGCTAAGTCATAATCACATGCAGCCTACATGAAAGAATATTGCTCCAAGTTCACAATTTATATAAGGACAATTGATGATACTTTGCAAGAGAGATTTTTATCCACAATATTTGGCCAGTGGAAAAACTATTGAAGCTACCAGCTCAGGGGGGAAAAGGCTGGGGTATACCTCCTCCTTTTTTAGAGACACATCAACGATACAAAAGGTCAGTAAGCATAATGGTAATCATATTAGTGCAATGATTTCGTAAGGAATGAATCAGAAAGTTAAACATCATAAAGAACCTGAAAGCTATCACATAAATGCCAAGAAAAATAATCAGAAGTACTAGACAAATCGAGACAGAGCTAACGAACTACCTCATACTCTTTTTTTTTGAGAAAGCAAGTGAAAGAGCAAGCTCATGGCTAAATGCACAACCAATCAAGGAGCCAAGCCTTGAATCCAAACAAAGAAGAGTTCAGAGATGTCCTGAGGCTGTTCACAATCTCCCTCTCAATGGCAAACTCATTGCATATGAGAGGAAATATTCATTATATCACCTTCTTTGTCATGTAAAAATTGTGGTTTTATAGAAGAGAGGCACAATAACATCTGAGATGTAATAGTGCTATAAAATGAAGTGTTTTTCACCTAAGATCAGTAAACATATGTGAGGTAAGACTTGACAAAGCAGGCAGTTTTTAATGTCATGGACAAAATGCATTCTTTGACACTCGAGTAACGTATGAAAATTCTATGACTAACCAAAACAAGAGTACAGAAATCATAAAAACTAAAAGAAGAGTGTACACTCATAAAAGAGTGATTGATATTGAGCAAGGCACTCTCATAACACTTACTTGTTTTGGGAATTAATGGGAAACGAATGTAGAACTTTCATTAACCAACTAACTAACTGGCGATCAAACTTGGTGAAAGATATGAAGTTGTGGTACGGTTAAGGACAAAAAATTTTCTGAGATATCAAGAGTTGCCCTTTTATGTGTTGTTCGAGGCTCGCACACACCTTTTTTCAATGTCTGCAGTGCATCAAGGAGAGGAACCAAACTGGATAACTTCAATTCAAATTTCGTAGAGGCATTTTATATTGCTTTGGAAAAAAATCAAGAGAGCAATACTGGGGTGTCATATACAATTAATTTATTTAATTTAGGTTTCTGGCTTAGATCTGTTTCTTATAATATAGTTTTTTCAAGTTAATTGTACATTTTATTCTAAAATAAATTCAAATCAAGAGACGGAAACGCCATTTGATTTTTACCTGAAATTTCTACAATATGTAGTATATATATATATAATATATATATTGCCGGTTATCCGGCCTTAGTTTTTAGTTACGTTACCAAAGAGATAGACGCTAGAGTTTATATTTCACTGTAAATAAAAAATGAACTTCTTTTCATACATGACACGACGAATTGGACACAAGGTCGCGAGTTTAGTGTGGGATCCTCTATATGTATAAGCAATCAGTTCTAAAAATCTCCTTAGTCCCTGCATCTGATGAGGACATTAGAGCAGGTTTGACTTGGTCACTGGACGAATCCTAAGGAAGCTGGACTTGGGGACCCGGGAGGAATACCGGGCACTGCTTTTAAGAATTCACTGATCAGGCGTCGTCCAGGAGGGAACCCGGCATAAATCAATGTGAACTGGAAGAGCTCTTCCCGAAAAATTCTTACAAACGTTGTTTCAGGCACAGGAGAGTTCCAATCTCCCATACTGTCAATTCGAAAGTTGTTTACTACTTACGAGCAGTGTATTGTATGTATAATTCCTTTTCAAATAACTGTTTAATGAAATCAGAAAATGGCAGAAGAAACTCGACAAGAAAGGCAACGAAGATTAGCTCGGGAAAGAAAAAGAAGGCAAAGAGAACGGCAGAGTTCGAGCGAGGCAGCGGCTGCGAGAGCTGCAGATACCCTTCGTAGGAAACTCCGTTTGTCACAGGAAAATGAATACGAACGGGAGATGAGGAAAAGAAAAGACAGAGAGAGAATTGCAGAAAGAAGACGAAATTCAACGCAAGAAGAAACAGAAGCGAGAAGAAGGAGGGAAAAGGAAAGAATTGCTGAGAGACGAAACAATGAAAGTGACGAAGCTGCTCTATTGCGCCGACGAAAAACCGCTGAAAATATGAGACGATTACGAGCCGGAACAAGGATACGAAATGCTTCTGCAACTGTGTCTTCGATTAATTCCTTGATTCGACATGATTCCTTGTCTGAACCAACTGCTGCCAAGTTTTGGAAAAAAACTGAGAGCCAATTTGAGAATCAATGCTTTGAAAACAGAGAGTAAGTATAAATCTGTGTTATGATTGAGAAAAAAAAAAAAGACAAATTTTAACGAACTTTTAAAACACACTTTATAGCAGCTGCTGTCCTGTAGGATTATTCCGGGGTCTTCAAACATAACTTTGTAGGATAAAAAAGATAATCCCCTGATCAGCTGGGCATTATTTAAGCAATGAAAACATTACCAAATCCTGAATATACCGTTTTTTTCTTTATTCTCTATCGGTACGTCTTTCAAACATTGCAGTGTTTACAGGATTGGAAATCTACCCCTTGGCCTTCTGAACATTATTTAAGCAACAGTCTTGACCAAATCCATATATTTATCGATTTCATAAATATCAACACTCACAGTGAAAATACTTTCACATTAGATCCGGAATGGATTAGAAATGATTATTTGTTGTGTTCTGAAATCCTGAAATGAAGTTTTTAGTTATTCCCTTTATTCAATGACCTCCGTTCTGTTTCCATAGACGATGGAATGTCACCCTGGGACACATGCCTGAGCGAATTGTATAGGGATTCGTGGGATGCCCAGTCGTCTGAATAATCTCCCTCTCAGCCTTGCTAATGTTGTCCTGAGGAAAGCAGAGAACGATATGCCTGGCATCAGCATATCTGTACGAGCTGCCAGTAAAACGTTAAGGGGGCTCCAGTCCCTGGTTGGGAATCAGAGTGTCGTAGACTGGTTGCCTTCTCAAGGCTAGAGAGCCCAATCTGTTCTTTCATTTTACTCATAACTGGGGGAAGAAGAGATGGATCCATGCTTTCCCCAAGGGCATTAGTGCAAAGTGAAGATAAACTGCCTTGACCGGAGTTTGAACTCTGGTTGCCAATCCAATTGTATAAGCCATTAACAACTATGCCAACCACACATTCTATATATTATCCTAATAATTATCATTTAATATTGTTTCCTCCATATAATGAACCGAAAAGAAAGAAATATGTAATAAATCAAAAGTTACCTCCCTTCGTTGTAGTTATATGTCCACACCACATAATATTACAATCTAAATTTTATGTCTGTGCATACAATATCTCCAAAAGTTCTTTATGAATTTCCACATAACTTTGTGGAAGGATTGGCAATGGACTACAGAAGAAATGACCAAATTTTGGGACGGATCCATGTACAACTACTTCCCCTGTCGATGATGTTGGCAGAGGTGTGCATCCTGTTGGTACTTCCTAGTTATTTTTGCTTTTTATCACGGCACTCTTACTAGATACACTTTTCATTATTAATATTACTGCCTCATCTTTGTGAAAAAATTCATAAATATTTCTTGATTCCTATGAGACTATTATTTATTATTAGTCCTATTCCATCATATTGTTGATTTTTATCACAACACTCTAGGTCAATACACTCTTTAACCCTACAACGAATAGCACAAAATTAAAAACGGTTACAGATTTGAGCTCTGCTTTTGTCTTTGGGATGGGTATATAAGGAGTTATTGTCCTTATATTGTATGTGTGGGAGAGTAGATAATAGCTGTTGGCTAGATGTGGTAAGAAGATGTAATCGCAGACACAGGATTTTGCTTCCACGTTGTTTGGTGTTAGTGTCGACTTCATTAGAGATGTGGAAGGAGGAAGGGATGTACAAAGAGAATTTGTGCCAAATATGAAGTAGATGCAGAGATGAAACAAAGTAAAAAGGATACGTACAAGTATTTGGATGGACAAATAAAACGTACATTTAATACAGGAATAGTAATGACAAATAATGAATGAAAATGAAATACATGTAATGATAATATTAATACAATTGATCGTGTAAAGAGATGAGAAGAGATAACTAAAAGTAGAAGCTGTGTTGTTATTGTTAGTATAGGCATCGCGATTGAGGCGGAGGTGTCTGAACTCTTTTGGAATCCATGTGGCTTGGAGCGTACCAAGGAATGATAATGGAGACCGGGTTCAGTGCATGTGCCAAACTACCAAGTTGCGTGTGTGACTTTAGGGTTATTCTCTGACGTTGGTAGACACTCAATGGACAGACCATGAAAGACAGAGAACACAGAATTTTATCCATGTGTGTTTCCCAAAGTAAGGGGAATTAGTAGAGATCGCCGTGACTGTCAAATAGTAAAAGGCATTGCCATTTCATTCATGAGAATGAGAGGTATATACATGTTTGGTGCACGTAGTGAGGACATGGTTGTGTAGCTGTATGTATTTGAGATGCCTTTAATATTGGTGAAGTGAAATGGGCAAAGTTAGTACAGAGATAGGTCACTGTGAAAAATGGTCAAGATCGGATCAGCCAGGAGGTCAGCGAAATGATATTGATCTTGAGGAGAAGGGGAAAGAGAGAAGGCGTAACCAGCTAGAAGTGCCTGTGCCAATGAGTGTTTTACCATGTATGTCCAGAGCTCTTATAGGGGTTGTCGTAGAAAGTGATGTTTTCGATATCTAGCTAAAAGAAGGATTTCATATTTAATTCCCAAGCAAAAGCATAGAAGGTGCTACAATTACTTTTTCTTTTAGGATTTCTAATTCTTCCTGTCTTTTTTGTCAGGGTCTTCAAGACTGCTCCAACTGCTCCTACAAGGATGGATATAACTATCACCTTCATTTTTATTTTTCTTCCTTAGCAAAATATTTCTTCAGTTTCACATTATGATCTGCTGGAACAGTAACATCCACTTCTGATCTCTAGGTCTTTACCTCTGGATTTAATAATTCATTTAAATTTTCGAACACTATGGAATTTTTATCATTATTTTTCTCTTGGACAACTTCTGGTTGCTCTTGTTATTATCATTGTTATTGTTATCAAGATGATCTTCCTCGGATTTCCTGTTCCAAAAGCTTCCTCCCTAGGTTTTCAGTATCAACAATGATTGGCACCTTACTATTCCATAATTTCTTCAGTTTTCTAGCAAGGTCCAGATATATATCCAGCTTTTCACTTTCCTTAAAATTTACCGTGGGATCTGCTAGAATAGTGAAATCCAATATCTAGCATGTTTTGTTTTTTTTATTTTTTATTCGTCTTTACTATAATTAGATATGGTCTTCTGGCCTGGATTGGGCAATCTGTTTGAATCTTGAAGTCCCAGAAGAGTTTGTATTTTCCATTCTCTAAGACAGACTCTCTTTTGTGCATATTATCATTACAGTTATTATCTCATTTGAAAATATTCTTTTTGAAAATGCATTTCAGACAAAAAGCAATGATTCGATCAGAGCAGCCAATCCTCCCAGCTGACACCCAAATCCAGGTGCAACAACATTTGCTGGTAGATTCCTTGACTCCTGCTCCTACCCTACCAACCATAAGGCAAGAGAAAATGTTGGCATCCTCTGTCCAAGTAGCGATGGCCAAGCCAAAGCCTGTAGAAAAGCCTCAGCCCCGGGAAAAACGATTATTAGCCATTGCCAATCATCAACGTGGTGTCATGTCCAGTCTGGCCTCTCTCTGGAGAAGTGGAAAGTTATGTGATGCAGGTATTGGCAATGGATCATCCACTGTCAAGGTGAGTTGGTTATCTTTGTTTTTTTGTCTGAATTTCTGAAATGAGGAATTATTATCATTATTGTACAATGATTTACTTGGTCTAATATTCTCATCTCATAGCTGAACGTTTTGCTTGATTGTTGTACCTTCTAGCCTTTTTTCAGATGTCTGTCATAGTCGGTAACCTTCTGAGAATTTTCAACCAAGCCCATTATTAAATCCATAGGAATTGTTCTCATTGCATTGTCTATGCCAGAGGCTAGATAGTATCATTCAAATCTTTCATCGTTAATTCATTCCTGAGAAGTCCTTTGTTTGTTTCTATTGTATGACATGGATGGGTAGTTGATAAGCTAGACCATTGCTTTTATCCACTGGGCCTTCTCTTCTCTAAGTATCATTTGACAGGTAGCATTGGATTACTTTGTATCAGCAGTAGGAAAGAACCTTTCACTTGACTGAGTTTAAGCTGGGGGTTGTAGGGGTGCCATGCTGTACTTTTAATCTTCATGACATCTAACCGAACAAAGGGAGTTCCTTGGCAGTGTCCATCTCTTTTCCGAATATCATTTGATAGGTAGTCCTTGATCACTTGGTATCATCAGCAGAGAAAGATCCCTGACTCTTTTCGATCAACCAGGTTGAAGTACAAGTGACAAGCCCTTTGTCAAGATGTATGACGATGGGACAGAGCATGGGGAGAGGTGGATTCATGCCTTTCCCCAAGGGATTTAGTACAATTTAATCATACACAGGCCAAACCAAGATTAGACATCTGTTCCATTTCCTTCGGTGGTAACTATTACAATTTAAGTAAGTTCTCCAAGGAAAGTAATGTATTGCCAGGTATCTAAAATATTTCTTTCTGGTCTCTTTTGGCATGTTATATCATCTGACAGCTTTTCATTGTTTACAATGGGATTACAGTAATTCATAACTTTGAACATTCCTTTACAGACTTGAAGACAAAGTTGTCAGTGTGCCATAAAACAACGGACAATAATTTCTGTTTGTCACTTGTCCTTCCTTCCATCGTTTCTTTAATCTCTGTCATTTTATTCTTTTCACTCTCCCTCCACCCTCTTTTTGTTTTCACTTGAGGATTGCTTATTTGTATCTCTTACTTTTACTGTTTTAAACATGTTGATATTACAAATACTAAAACTGCTTAGTTAAAAGGCTCCATTCCCTTTAATCAGAGAATTCTCTTCCTCCCCAATGAATTCTTGGTAATGAGTGTTGCCAACCTGGCATCTGTACTTGAACTGGTTATTTGGGAAAAGATTGAAATCTGAGTAATTGTAAATTTTGATAGTAGCTATTGTAATATAGTCCTATTAATAGTTGATGATTACTTCATGTAAATCATTTAATTGATATTAATTATGATACAATATTAATTAATGGTTAATTCGGTTCCTTTTCAGTCAATATCGGTGTGACTGATTTTGTTTGAAGAAAGACTGATATCAGAGTGAATTTAATGTTAATATAATATAGTTATATTATTAGATAATAATTAATATTGAATATCGTATTTCTCTGTTGAATTGCTATATTTTTCCAAAACAACTGAAAAAATTTGCCCTGCATCTTACAGGCTGAAGATTACTTTATTCATAGGCCTATACCAACCCCAAAGAAAGGTGTGCTATGCTAGAAAGTAATCTGAACTCAAGTATATGAAGTGCATAAATTAAGTATAAAATAGTAAATGAATCATTTTTTTTTAAATATGCTTGAAAATTCATTCTCACAGTGTTGCCAGCCTGAATGATCTGCATCAATTCCATGCTTTTTATTCCAAACAAAAATAACATTATTAGCTGTGATTAATGTTCCAGTGATGATCAAAACCATTGTTTGGTCAAAGACTGAATTGTGGAACTGGAGCATTGTGGTGTAAGTGTAGTTTTATTGTGTGTAATTATCAGTAGGCTAGGTGTGAGTATTGAGTGTAAACTTATCCTGTCTCCATATTGTGAGAGAAAAAGAGATTATAAGTGATCAAGAGGATCTACATGTCACTAAACTACCAGCAAAACATCTTGATAAAGTAGGCAAAAGTGCTTAGACCTCAGTTTTATGTTGCTTCTTTATTCTCCTATATTTTGTGAGTCAAAATGAGACTGCCACCTTTCTTGAGATCAGAATGTTCTTAATGCTGAGAAATACTTTAATTGTAATTGATAATACTCCATGTAAGAAATTCTAGATAATGCTACCTCTGTCCTCTAATAGTTGTGGGATAATTGAGATTCAGAAAATAACATGAAAATGTGACAACTATTATGGGACCAAAGTAGTATTACATAGAAATAATGTTTTATTTCAAGCTTTATTTCAAAAAATATACTTTCCTCTTTTTCTTCTATTTTCAGGTGCATAAACTTGTTCTCTCTGCTGTGTGCCCGAAATTGCTTTCCGTGTCAAATATGGACAAGATATCTCACAAGTTTCTACAAGTGAATTTCCCAGGGGAGGTCAGCACAGAAGCACTGTACGCCTTTGCTGAATACATGTACAACGGTATTTTAGATATAGACCATGACATTTTGGGACAGTTGAAGATTATTGCCAAGAGGCTGGACATGGAGGAATTTGACAAATTGTGTGATAGCCATCTTCCAAAGCACATGCACCAACCGGCTACTGCTGCCGCCACTGCTGCTTCATTCTCTGATGTTCCCTTAATTCAAACAACCATACCAATCCCTACCATGACTTCATCTCTTGCCTCATTTGGTTCCACGGATTCCACCTCCATTCAGTCCGCTCTGCCTATCAACACTCCTGTTATCAATATCAAGCAGGAAATCTCTGAGGACGAACTAGTCCAGGTCAAGAAAAACTCTGCTGCCGCATTCAGTCAGGAATCAGAGGTAGAATCAGAGGTAGCATCTCTGGCTCCAAGCAAGCCTGGAAATGCTGCTGGCTTTGTCATTAGCCCCAATATAAAGATAGAACCCGTTGGACCAGATGATGACAAATATGGCCATTGGAGCGATAGCAGTAGTAATCAAGCTTTCTCATCAACCACTTTATTTTCCTCGTCCTCATCAATAGCAGCGTCAGCATCAGCATCATCCACAGAATTTGCCATTCCTTTCTCAGAAGTAACAGATGTCAAATCTACCAGATTAAAAGCCACTCACTCTTATGAAGCCTCTCTTGTATCAGACATTGTTGAAACAGCACATTCCCAATCCTGTTCCATGAATGAAAATTCTTCGAAACCATTAAGTCAACCATCAGACTCTCTACCGTCTGTCGACCTCCCAAATAGCCATGAAGCAGTTTATCCTGTTAGACTTTTTACTGCAAGGGGAGACAACCTACCTCTCTTAACAACACACCCATCTGATGCCATGACACTTAATTCATTTATACCAAGTGAAAAAACTTGATTTCACGCCTCTTGCTCACCAAATCGTATTTTTGTAAAATAACTAGATTGTAAATATCTATGGGTGTTTTTATTTTTATTTTTTTGCTCTATCATTTGGATAGAAATTAAGAAAAATGAAGGGAATGTTGTTATCCCTTTTCTATAGAAAAAAATGATACATTTCAATTTATTTCTGTTTGAGGAAAATTGCATTTTCTCCCATATTTGATGCCCCCAAAACGTGCAGACTTTTCAATATTATCTTTTAACAACACAATTTATGCTAAAACCCTTATCTCCTTGATGAAAACCTCATAGAAGGGATTTAATCAGCTCCTCAATGAAGGTAAGATGTGACATGTTCAATATTTAATATTGAAGGTCACCAGGGATCGATTTTGAATTAAAATAACTCCTATTCTTTCAGCCAAATGAAAAGATCAAGGGCTGAAAAGAAAAATTGTTTTTTTCTGTTTTATCTGTGAAATGTTGTGCAATCCTAAAAAAATGTTTTCAAACAAAAATAAAAAAACAAACAACCTATTCATCTTGGCACCCAATTGAAGAAACACTTTGTGTTGTGTACTCAGAAGTACTGTCAAACTATGAGGCTACATCATTCATTTTGTTTTGTGCATCAGAATATTTTTCTTTGTAAAAGCTACTTTTCCATGTGTAAATAGTGTAAATAATCTTTTTTTTCTTTTTTAGTGTTGTGTAAGAAGAAATTTATTAAAGAACATATTTTTTCCTATGTTGTCATGATTATAATTTTTTTCCCAAGCTATGTCTGGTATTCTTGCTAGAGTGTAATAATGTTGTTATATAGGTTACACTATTTTTTTTTTACTCTTAATTAAAATTAATCTCAATTGGATAATTTTCTTTTTGGAAAATATTATCAGATTCTTAACTACTTGGTAGCAAATGACAAATTTTAAATTTTGATTTCATTTCATCTGGTGACTGATCCATCAATTATGGCAGAATCAACATTTTTTTAGTCAAAAGCTTGAAAACAGCTTTAGTATACTCAGAAATTCTCTGAGTCCACAAAAGTATTTTTTCTTTTTCTTATGACTAACATTATTCTGTTTTCTTGCAATTATACACAAAATAAAACTTTCTTAGAAAAGTGCGTAGTTGATGCTAGTAAAAAAGAATATACATTTTATCAATAAAAACCATAAATTTCATAAAACTACAGTGCAGTAATTATTTACAATTTTTTTTCTTTCTTATTTGACTATTTACATTCACCTCAATATTTTTGTTGCTTTCTTAAAATTTTCATTCAGTTAGAGAAAAGTTATTATAAAAAGCAACAAAAATATTAAGATGTAGGTAAATAGTTGTATGAAAATCTAAGAATTATAAATGATTATCTATAATATTTCATCTACTTAGATATAAACAAATTTATTGACAGCACAGCGAATTGGAAAAGAAATTCAATGTAGATAATCTAAAATACTTTTCAACTAAGCGGATTGTGAGTTTTCAGCCACGTTTGCATTGTTTATAATAAATGAATCAATGACACAAATATCATTATGATGCATTCATGATTTCCAAAAACTTTCCACATTTTGTCTATTCTGCACAGTATATCTTCTTTGATGCAGTTTTTATCTGTATGCTGCAAAACTCCTCTCAAAATTCCCAACGAATTATTCAAGACTTGACTGCGAATTATCGAATCCATGAATGGAAAACCCACAAATAACAGGGGATAACTGTATATATACATATGTATATAGATGGACGATTTTATGATTATCACATATATATGTAATACTATATATAAAAATGACAATGCTTGCATGTATGTCTATTGAAAGTTATCTATTCAAATCCAATGGTTTGCTTTCATGTGCAAACTACTAAGACAAAGAGTGAGCACATGAGTCCTCAGTTTTGAGAAAAAAATTTAAGGGTTGGCACAGACCTGCTCAGGATTATTCAGGCCAAACTGAGGATGCATGCGCAGAAAATTCTACTACAGAGAGTTCCACCCAAGTTTTAAAAAAAAAATGATACGATAGCCATCACATATCCCCCAAGTGTTTGATATGATATTACATTCAGTTATAGACTAAGTGTGATCAGAGTGTTGTTATTTTTACCATATAATTTAAACATAAAATATATATATCATGTGGTGAAAAAAGTGTTGTAAAAACTAACGTTTGCTCTTTCCACATTACTAAAGTATCTGTCTGCAACAGGTTAAATATTCAAGGAGTAAAACGTTTGACACTTCAGAAGAGGGAAAAAGTCTATCTTCAATTTTGACCTCTTTAGTGGAAGGGAGTGAGCTTTCACTTTTGATTCCTTGAAGAATTATATATTTATACTAATATTTGAGCCTTTCATTTGTTAGTCTGTGCCTCTTTCACACTGAAACTACAAGGCCTATCGACCTAATATTTGACATGGAGAATCAATGAAAATTGATGAAGGCTAATCTTTAGGGTCATCAGAGGTCTTCCTCTAAACATTGGAAGCAAATAATTTTCATCATTCATTCTTCTCATCAATGGCACAAACATTCCTTTAACAAGTTTCCTGCATTTTTTCCTCGTATTCACACAAAATCATCAACAATGTAAGCAGTAGTAAGACAGCTTTTTTCATATTCTATGATCTCTTTTCTTACCTCTTTCAAAGATAACAGCCAAAGCCGTGATCAGATTCTATCACCTCTTCTCTTTCCTTTTCCTTAACAAATAGAGCCCCCCCCCACAATTTTGCTTTACAACAGAAGTAAGCGAGGTACTTCATAGCCACACTTTTTTGCAACAGATGGAAAACAAGGATCACCAACCCCCATAAAACAACATTTCTTTTCCAAAAATCACTTTCATATAAGAAATGCAAACATTTCCTTTAAAAAATTCTTCTTTATTCAGTTTTAGTACTTCAAAGGTCAAGCACCCCACTTTTTTTCATTTTATGAGATCTCTATAGAATATTGCTTGCTCTCATGTGTAGTTTCCCCAGGTAATGCTGGGTACATCAGCTAGTAAACATAAAATAAAAAGATATGTATATGTTTACGTATATATTGAATCTAAAATAAGGGCTCAGTTCAGCATTATTGTTACATTGTAAATGGAACCCACGTCAATAATTTTTTTTTCAAAACTTTTCATTCCAAAATTTTCCTCTAGGTCCATTGTATATATATATATATGTGAAATCTGGTAGGGCTGCACCCATGTTTAGGTGGTTTCTATAACGTGACAGACAGATAGATGGTGTGTTACCTCTCACTGAAATATACTAAGAAGATGGTATTGATATACCTGTTAAAGTCAAGCTCAGAAATATCAATGGTGGAAATTGAAAATGAAGATTAGAAGGGTGCACCTAGTGATCTGGACCAAGTTCAATATCAATATCAATATCAAAAAAGATCTGGTTAAGAAAATTGATATTTAGCATTACTAGTTGTGGTTGTGAAAGCATAAGGGAGAAGAGGATTGTTCACCGAAGGTCTGAACCAAATTTCATGTCAATCCAATATGATATGACTGAGAAATTTGATATTCAACATATCATGGTTTGACCGACTGAAAAGTGTCTCTTAGAGACCATCTAAAAATAGTGACAAAATTTGGTAACGCAAAAGATTTTGAAACATGCAGTAACTCTATTCAACTTAAAAGATTTACTGTGTTCCGTAATGAATAAAATACAGTTATTGCTAAGTTGAAGGCAAAATGTTTTCTGTTACTTAATTTTGTCAACATATTTTACTGCTTTAAAAAATCTTTACCTCAAGAAATGAAATGGGGGGGGGGAGAAAAGATCTGAACAGTCATGTTTACAATGTGTCCACTTCAGCAGAAACTTCCATTGTAAATTGAACATCGGAGGTCACAAAAACAGGGTGCAGTTTTACCTTACACCTACCTCCTAAACTGATCACCCACTTGAGCCAATTTATTCACTTGCCCTATTACAGTTACTTTCTCTCTAAAGCAAAACATTTACAGAAGAAACTGAGGTCAGATTCAGTCAAAGCAGTTCATAATGCATACAAAATACATTCTTCATAATTTTTTTCTATAATTTGTAAAAGGCATCTTGACCTGATCAAGTTATCGATACTTACGTTACCATGATATACGAAACTGTGGACTGCTAATCCTCCTGTATACGAAAATGACACCGATCAACACAAATAAATACGAGCTTGTGAAGAAGCCGGTTTAGCACCGGTAGCTTATAGTGAGATCCTGTAGAGGTGAAGAATGGAAGCAAAAGTTTTCTGTATGAATATGAACTGAAATGGTCGATTTATTTCAGTATTTGATGGAAATTCGATCAAAATGTTTGCGATTATTCTTCTTTTTTTTTATTATACTTTCAAGTGTTCGATATTTACGTTACTCGAGGTAACGTAAGTATCGCATGTTATTTCATAAGTTTCTCAACTCATGATATTAATGAATAAAAACAATCCCTCCTAAGCAGCTAACTATAGTCATTCTTAAAATGATTTAATCGTCGACCAACTAGACTGACGCACAGGAAATCATATTTGTCATCCAATTTTTGTTAAATCAACTTGATCAAAAACAAACTTTTTTCGCTAGAATTTTTTGAGCTTTTAATCCCTTAAACCCTCTAGAGCCTTTCGGAAATTTGTTGGTTTCTTTTAGAAAAATAACATTTCTCCTCCGTTTTTGTGAAAAAAGCAATCAGTTCAAGTAACCTTCTGTGTTTTTCATTGAGTTTTTCTTTTCGAAATCCTACGTTCTGTGACAGAAAACATTTAAACCATTGCCCAATTCGATTACGGATGCACGAAAAAGAAAGGCGATGGCTACTGATCAAACATTTAAGCAACGAATTTACATAATTCACTTTGTAATTTTTACTATTTCTTCTACTATTTTTCATTGATATTATCCTATCATATTTATCATGGTTATAACAGATAATCTTATCGAATTGAAAATCTATTTTTCTTTTATTAATTTTTCTAATTTCTTTTCATGTCTGCCGTTTTTATCAGTGACTGAGCGAGTGTGTGAAACTTTTCCTCACAACTTTATGACGACAAGGCTTTTACTGTCTTGCATTTTCTTACAGACACAAAAATATTTCCCTTTTTGTGCGTCCGTAGTCGATTTCGTCAATGGTTACGTTTTCGTTACTGATTGCCGTTTTTTTTTGGGGGGGGGGGGATGAAGGAGCAGTTGGGCCCACACGATGAATTATCTATCAAAGAAGCCTAGATAACAACCTTCGCAGCCGTATTTCCGTAAAACGGACGGAAAGTAACGATCTAGTTACCGTTACATTTTTTACCTAAATTTAGCCGTTTTTCTTATAAAGCTAGCTGCTTTTAGCCATTCAAAAAGGCTATTGTCCACTGCGCGTTATTCCAAAGATTACTACAGCTACATTGTAAATAAGACCCCACTAAAACCTTGAAAAATAGATTTTTCTAATCTAAAAAATTCCAGGGAAGTTCTATTGAAAAATTTTTTTTCTACTATGTAAAGATAAGTAAATCTTAAAACCTATTTCCATTCTATTTCTACTATTTGAATAAATATTATCGTAATATGATATAACCTTCCTTTTAGCAACCACTCTGTAAATTGTATTGTAAATAAGGCTGTACAGGGTAACACAGTTGATTTGTTCCAATTGTGACGTAAGTATCTATACTCATCTAACTTCTGTATACTTTTAGTTTCTGAACAATGGTACTTACCTCTGTGGTTGAAATCTAATTTTCAGGATGCTTATGTCAAGGGCTGAAATGCAAAAGGCATACTGGGCAAGGAAAGCTGCAAGTGATGTGAATTAGCGCAAAAAAGAGTGTAAACAAGTAATGAAGAATTATGTATTAGCAGAGAAAATGCCCAAATTAAAATTGAAGAAAAGGAACCATGACAATATGCTCCACAACAGATTGAGTTGATGACCAAAACAATACGTAAGTATCAAGAGACACTGATCTCTGTATTTGTGATCCTAATGTTTTTAGCAAACCAAGATATATGTCTGTATCATTTTGAACTTGGGTGTATTAGGTCATCAGTAGAGGTAAATCAACCACACGAATGGCATTCGAGAACTTTGATTTTTTCAATCTCTGGATATTTACCATATGTTTCTCATAACTGAGATAGGGTGTGAAATCTGCTGAAAATGTTTTTTCTCAGTTGCAATGTATGAGAAATTTATTTCATTTTAACATGTGGAAAACTAAGCAAGTATTTTTTTCCAATCAAAAAATTATACTAAAAAATAGGTGTGTTCATGGGACTTTTTACATATTTTTTTAGCTTATTTTGGAAACACATTTAGAATTTTGAAAATATTGATCTGAAGTTTTTTCTTTTTGCTCATAAGAAGAATGACCAAATTTTTGTCTAAAAAAAAAGAAAAACAAATTTCATTAAGTATAACAAGAATTAGCTAGTTTTTAAATGAAAATATCAATCATTATGCAATAATTAGGTGTTGACAGAAGCTGTCAATCTGTCAATAGCTTTGTTCTGGCTGCTGTTGGATGTCAGACAGAAAGGTAGTAATTATTAGTGTCATTAAATTTGAAAGGTTTTTATTGAAAAAAAATTACAGGAACAAACACTTGAAAAACCTTATAACAGCTGAATTGACAGTTATGTCTAGATTGACTCATTTAGTTAAACATCAAACTGAAAGAAGCCAGTGGATTCAATTTTGATTCAACTGGCCTGCCATAAGCAGCTACCCTATGGTAGGTTTGATTCCTACAGCAGACCGATTTTCTTTAATTGTTTATTCTATTTACATTGTCTGAATTGAATGATATATTAACCGTGTAACGATGGGAGATCATTTTAGATAAGTTTTTATGTAATATAATGCAATTTATAATTCATTATATTGGACCAAATATGTCCATTCCTTAAATACATACTGTCACGTTGAAAACAATACTTATTTGCTTAGTTTTTGAGATTGATATTTTTCATATCATTTTTCAAAAATTCATTCAACATTGATTTAGTTCATTTGCAAAATACCATTAGTGTCCGAATATTAGAATAGAATTCTTAATCATTCGAAAAATTTAAAAAGCCTGCAAAAAATGTTGAGTTTTTTTTTTTTGAAAATAGCCTTAAAATATAATCTAACAAATGGAACTAAAAATTTGAGAAATGTAATATTTTTCTCATTTTTATTCATAAGTAATGCTTTTGATGGCAGCGTTTTGAACTGTTGGAGAAAAAAAGAAAATGAAAGCAGAATTTATTTTTCAATGGACTCATGTTTAATATGAGTAAAAATCATTAATGCTCCAAAATTATAAGTACACTATAATCACATGAAAATGATAATTGGGAAGGGGGATTTGGGGTGGAAACTCCTTAGAAAAAAAAGTTGTCATTTTTCATGTAAGTTCTGAATATTTTATTGAAATCTAATGATAAGTAGATTTTTGGTAAAATATTGAAATTGAGGTGTTTTCCACATAAAAAATTTTGTACATATTTTTGAACATACCTCCTGAGAAAATCTGCAGAAAAAGAGTTTCAGACAAATAAAAAGTTTTTTAAAATTTTGCAATATCTGCTATCATATTGTGTCTATCGTATGTAACTTATGGCTTATTATGTATTAAAATTGAAGCAAATTGAAATAAAATAATTTAATCGAGCATGAAGTGTGTGGTAAAAATTCTCGAGTTACCTCCCTTGGTTTTTGTTTTTATCTTCTTCGCTAAGATTTCTGTATGTTTGCAAGCACCACGGGCATAATTTTCAACTGATTCTCACCAAATTGAAACAGGACACATATTTTTGATATATATTTCAAAGTCCTTTCTTGGATTTCATGGAAAAACCGTTTTCCCAGGTTATATGAGGAGGGTTCCATTTATAATGTGAAACTTGTCCTTGACTTTCCACCATAGTTTCAAAATTAAAATTGCCATGTTAAAAAACAATAAAAAAAAAAAGTTTTAGTGACATTGAAGAAGGGTGAAAACTTTATATCCTTGAAGCAGAAATAAATTGAAACTCACCATCACAGTCAATAATTGATCAACTGTAGTATCAAAATTTGAAGACGTTCAATGTAAAGAGAAATTCCATCGAAGAATAGATATGGTCAAATTAAATTCTATTTATGACTTCATTGGCGTTTTTCATTTGAAAACATCTGAGATAAATTTTTGAAAATACCTAGAAACGTTTAGATTCTGGAGAATCTAGGCGTTATTAGTAAACTATACCCATCAAAATTAGGCCCTAAAAAGGTCAAATTCTTTAAAAAAGTTTCTTTTATAAAGGGTCTTGTGGAGTACTAGTGCCAATTTTCAAATCTGTTGGAGCATTGGAACACATGCTCTTATAAAAAAATAGGGCCTTCCACCACCTTTGGTAGCTACGGTTGTTCAAGGTGCCATTTTTCTGTGGCTTATTTTAAAGACAGAGGAACAACATTATTCTTCTTTTTCTTTATTTTTCATTCATTTTTTATAGTATTAAACAAAAACAAAAATAAAAATAAAAGCCATCATAGATATTTATAATCCTATAAATTTACAAAAATACTATTTGGTGAGCAAGAGGCGTGAAATCAAGTTTTTTCACTTGGTATAAATGAATTAACTGTCATGGCATCAGATGAGTGTGTCGTTAACAGGGGTAAGTTGTCTCCCCTTGCAGTGAAAAGTCTGACAGGATAAACTGCATTATTGCTATTTGATGTCATTGCGAGGTCAACTGACGGTAGGGAGTCTGATGTTTGACTTAATGGTTTGGGAGATTCTTCATTGAAGGAACATGATTGGGAACGAGCTGTTTCAACAATGCTTGAAACAGGGTATAAGTCTGGTACAAGAGGGGTTTCATAAGAGTGATTGACTTTTAATCTAGTAGATTTAACATCTGTTGTTTCTGAGAAAGGAATGGCAAATTCTGTGGATGATGCTGGAACTGATGCTATTGATGTGGGTGCTGTTGCTGCTATCGATGATGCTGAGGAAGATGAAGTGGTTGATGTTAAAGCTTGATCACAGTTGCTACTACTAAAGTGGCCATATTCGTTGTCTTCTGGTCCAACTGGTTCTATCTTTATTTTAGGGCTAATGACAAAGCCGGCAGCATTTCCAAACTTGTTTGGTGCCAGCGATGTTACCTCTGATTCATGACCAAACACAGTAGCTGCTTCCTCCCTGACTTGGGCCAGTTCGACTTCATAGATTTTCTGCTTGACATCGATGACAGGAGTGGTGATAGATGGAACAGACAGCATAGGGGTGGAGACGGCTGAACCAAGCGAAGCAAGAGATGAAGTCATGGCAGGGATTGGCGTGGTCGTTTGAATTAAGGGAACGTTAGTGAATGAAGTGGCAGCAGCTGCAAAAGTGGGTTGTTGAGTGTGGTCAGGAAGATGGCTATCACATAATTCTTCAAATTCCTTCATGTCCAGCCTCTTGGCAATAATCTTCAGTTGTTCCAAAATGTCACGGTCCAAATCTAAAATGCCTTTGTACATGTATTCGGCAAATGCATTCAGAGCTTCAGTGCTGACTTCCTTTGGGAAATTCACTTGCAGGAATTTGTGTGATAAAATATCTGTACTGAAGAGGGAAAGCAGTTTTGGACACACAGCAGAGAGAACAAGTTTATGAACCTGAAAATGGAAGAAAAAGAGTGATGCTTGAAATAAAACAACATTATTGTTGAATACTACCTGATAGTCGCCATAATCTCTGCCCCAAAATAGTTGTTACATTTAGTCTATGAAATATATATACAAATGTAAAAACTATTATTGGACAGAGATCGTATCATTTAGAATTTCTTGCATGAAGCATTATCAATTACAATTATTCTATTTCCTAGTGTTAAGGGTGCCTCTGCTTCAAAGATGTATCCCAATCAGAACTTATTAATTAAAGGAAAAAAAAGAATAAACTCATAATTAGTGTCTCAGCATTTTCTCCTACCTTTTGGAGTAGACTGAGTGACGAATAGATTCTCTTGACTGCTTATAGTCTCTTTTTTTTTCTCTTTCCCTTACAATATAGAGACACGGTAAGTTTACACCCAAAATTCATACCTAACTTACAGGTAAGTACCAATAAAAGGGCTGCACCTACACTACAATACGCCAGTTCCACAATTCAGTCTTTGGCCAAGCAGTGGTATTTTTTTTTTTTTAATATTTATGTCACAACCAATAACTGCAATATTTGTGTTGGGGGGGAGGGGGAGCATAATATTCATGCAGATCATCCATGCAGGCAACATTATTAGTATACCAATAGGGTGGGAAATTTTTTTTAAAAATCCTAGATAATACTTTTGGTTATTTAAAATTCTATACCAAGTATAATTCATTAATTTTATTCAGAGGTCATACACAAGAGTTCAGATTTAAATTTGAGTTTACTTTCCTCTGGGGTTCGCATAGGGCTATAAATAAAGTACCCATCAGTATGAAGAATGCAGATTAATTTTAGAGGTCTAAAATAGTGTCTTCAATTCTGAAAAGTACAGTATTTAATTTCAACCATGATAATAAATGATATTTTCTATTACCTAACTGATATCAGTCTCAAACCAAATTATTCACACTATTCACTAACAATGAACTGGATTAACTGGATTGATTAATATATAATTAATATAAAATACATAATTTTCATTAAGTAATCAATAACTACCATCAAGATTTAAAATTCCTCAGATTTAATCTTTTCCTGGACAATCAGTTAAGGTATATACATCTACAAAGAATTTCTATTAACATTTTGGAAACAGTAAATCATATTGCAATAAAGTGAATCTGTTTTAATGCAACTGTCAGGTCGGTAATACTCTTTACTGCAAATTCATTGGGGAGAAAGATAACTAACTAAATAAAAGGAATAGAGCCTTTTAACAAAGCAGTTTCAATAGTTGTGAAATCGACGCATTCAAAACAAAGACTAAGAGACACATAAATTGATATTGGTACGTCACATAAATGAATCAGTGTGTACTAGAACTTATCAAAAAATAGGTAATTTATCTAAGATTATCTAAAAGAAAAATACCAGAACAAGATTTAGGCACCCAAGATCCAAAATGACCAAAGACACCTAAAAAGAACTCCTGGTGGTCAAGTATTCAATCCCTGGATAGTGCAAAAAAGTCATATACTCTGGATAAGAGGGAGGGAAAGACAGGCAACGTTAGTAGGATGGATTAACTAGGAAGAGTCAACTGATACGAGATATCCTCTGGCTTGGATAGCAGAATGAGAACAATCTACTCCATGGATCAAATTATGAGTTTAGTTTGAAATTCCCAGGTTACGGTTACAACAAACATCTCTAGAGTGAAGAAGGCCTGAGGGTACGACAATGGAAATGTGACTGTAACCAAGATTAGGACACTAGTCCAAGTAAATCATTGTATAATAATGATAATTCCTCATCACAGAAATTCAGACAAAAGAAAAAAAAGATAAGCAACTTACCTTGACAGTGGATAATCCATTACCGATACCTGCATCACATAACTTTCCACGTTTCCAAAGAGAGGCTAAATTGGACATGACACAACGCTGATGGTCGGCAACTGCTAATAATTGTTTCTTGGGAGGCTGAGGCTTTTCTGCAGACTTTGGCTTGGTCTCTGCTACTTGGACTGGAGGTGCCAACACTTGCACTTGCCTTGGGGCTGGTTGGGTAGGTAGCTGCATTTGGCTATAAGCTGGGAGAGATGGCTGTACTGAATGGGTCAATGCTTTTTGTCTGAAAAAATATTTTCAAATTAGATGACAACAATAATTACACTCCCATCACTAACAATCAGAGTTTGTCTTAGGGAATGAAAAACACAAAATCCTCCGAGATTGGGATTCCAGGATTCAAACAAACCACCCAAACCAGGCCAAGAGACCAGATCTAATTGTTGTGAACATGGAGAAAAGAACATGTTAGAAAGTGGTTTTTGCTTTTGTAGCAGACCCTAGAGTAAAATCAAAGGGTAGTGAAAAACAAGATGAATATCTGAACTGAACAGAATGAGGAAGAATAGAGGCCATCCAGACAATGGCAGTACTGAAAACAGCTAGACATCTGGAGAGAGTGCTAGAGTATTGAGTAGACTTGTTGTCACTTAATCTCCTATGTAATCCAACTTAAATGGCAATGGGTAGGCCATGTTGCAAGAATGGCAGACAACTGATTGACATCACGACTCACAACATGGATCCCCAGAGATCATATGCAAAACCGAGGCCAGGAGAATACAAGATGGAGAGATAAACTAGACAAATTCAGAAAATACTGGCTCCGCAATGCTCGTGATAGAGAATTTTGGCGGATCCTCAGGAAGATCTATGTCCAATGACAGACAATAAAAGACTGATCATGATCTAGTAAGAATGCTGTGATGAAAAGTTACAATAATGAGATGGAGTAAAACTAGTGATTAAATCCATTTATTTAATGAACGCAGAGTGTTTTTCTTGGTTCTCTCTCCATAATACTGGATTCTTCCACTCAAAAGCAAAAATTTTGCTGATGAAAATAGGTTTTTTTCAGTTTTCAAGTTGGTCTGGCTATGTATGTATTTATGTATCACGCTGACAGTCTGCACCAATGGAGCTCAAGAATTGAAATTTCAAATTTACTTCTTAATTTGCTTTTTGAGAAATTCTTCCAATAAATAGATTTTGAGTGGGAGGGGGTCAATTTGTAATGAAAGTTTATACTAAATTGGTCCCTTAGTTTGTGTCCGACACACATTTGTTTTTTGTAAATTCAAACTTTTTAGTAATCACAGCCCAAAAAGCAAGAGAAATAACTCATTTATTGATCATCCCTTTTTCCAATTTTTTAATTGCTGCCAATAGACGTTAGTCACATGACTAACCATACCTGTCTTTATCTCTGTTGTTTTTCATAAAATGTTTCAGTCAATGTACTCCTCAGCCTTCTTAGTGTTTGCATAAGTTTTGAGATGAAATGATTTCAGTCTGAATAATATATAGAATAATTAAAATACTTCATCACAGGATTTTCAGAAAAGAACCAAAAAATCATTTTATACATTCATTCAAAATCTAGTAAGGATTGATATTTGTAGAATTAATGAAATCCATGAATATATAGTTTTGGTCAAGGTTATATTGCTTAAATAATGTTCAGGAGGGCGATGGGGTCAATCTCTTATCCTGTAAACAAGGCAGAGTTTGAAAATGTACTTAGTAGGATAGTTATTGCTATAATATTAGTTCATTGAAATTGATAGGGAATAAAGACAAGGGTATTTTTTTAGGATTTGTTAAGCTTCTCTTGGTTGAATAATTAAGTCAGCATAAATTTCTAATTCTGTCAACAATGTTGTGTTTTGAGATCCCTTCTAGCCAATCCCCTCTCCATTCTTTTTTTCGAGGTGGACTAGTTATCAAATAACAGCGTCAATTTGGGATTCAACAAAAAATTAGTTGCTAAGTTAGGATGGCAGACAGACAGACACACACACACACACATATAAACACACATCTTATTTTTTCCATTTTATACTTACTCTTTATTTTCAAAGCCTCGATTCTCAAGTTGACTCCCTGTTTTTTTCTTGACTTTGGCAGCAGTTGGTTGCGACAAGGAAGCACGTTGACTCAAGGAATTCACTGAAGACGCAGTTGAAGGTGCATTCCTTATCCTGCGATAATTTCTCATTGTTCGTGCATTATTTTTAAAATTTGTCCTAACGGCTGCTTCAGGTACACTTCTACATATATTATTAAAAATATCTCTAATTGATTGAAAAGAATTTGCGGACTCAGTTTTCAGCCTTTTCTTCAGATTTCTCATTTCAAAATCATATGCATCTGGGCTATGGTTATGTTCTCTTTGTAAAAAAAGTCTATCTTGGCTCTTTTTTATGATTGCTGATGCTGAGCAACAAATTTTGGAGGCTAAAATACATGCCAGGTATACTTTTTCACTGGATTCTCTTTTCTTTGAATAACAAAAATTTTCACTCATAAATAATTTTGATTCCCTTCTGAGACCTTCTGTTATTGTGTATTCATGTTCAGTGTTCAATAGATGTTGGCCTATAAGAAAAAAAGAGTATATTTTAATATTTATCATTAACATTGACTTTTAAAGTTTACATCTTCTTAATAATGTAATGATAAGTTGAAAGAGTATTATAATAGTATATGAATATCTATCAAAATATCAGATACATAGAAAAAAAACAATCCTTGATTAATGAACATCCAAGAATAATCAAAACATGCAACATTATGAAAGGTAAATACACTTCAAACAAGACAAAACCTTTAACTGTTGCTAAATTTTAGTGTTGAATGCTAAATGTCTGGAATTTCATTTTATAAGGAATGAATTTATCCCAGAAATACTGGATATATTCAAGATTATACAAATATCCTCAGTAAGTTAAAGACCTAAGAATGACAATAAACACTTCAATTTATCATAGCTAATGTTGCCTTCATAAAATTATTCCTATTTTTTTTTGTTTAAAGCATTTCAGTTACATTCTACAATTTAATTCATTATGAGTCAGCCAATACTTTTAGATCTAGTGGTAATATTATCACCATTTGAAATACCTAGCGATGCTAGACAAAAAAAAATAGTCACAAGAACAAAAATTTGAAAAAATCATAACATAGTATATATATTCAATTTATTGAATAAAATTACCTTTATTTTCTTGGTCCATTTTTTGACGGTCCATGAGAGATCAAAAGAATTTTGCTCTGCAATTATTTCTGCATGGAATTATTTCCCTCGTGGAATCATTTTCTGGATCCTGTGTTGACCAGGGAAAATAGAAACAAATTTATTAATTTGTTCTCATATTTGTTTTAAAAAGAAATCAACTAAAGGTTCCGAAGTTAAAGGAGAAGTGGACATCTGAATTTAGATCCAACTACATGTGTAAAAATGTAGGAGTCACGAGTAGATCTGTAAAAAAAAAGGTCAGATTTAAATAGTTTAAGCAGTAAAAAAAACAACAAAACAATAAATATGCAATAAATCACAAAAAGATGGCAGTACAATATTTAATGCAGATGAATGATTCTTTTTCAATTCTGTCATTTTCTTTTTTTGGGGAAACACAAAGTGGAAAAGATGGTAAAAAGGTTTTTTTTTAGTTAGAATATACGAAAAATTTATCACTGTAACATTCTAATGATAACTAAACAAATAAATACTCTTTCCAATCATCATGGCCTCATGACAACAAAACATCAAGAAAAATAATACTGAAAAAAAAGTCACAGGAAAAGAGTTTCAAACAAATAAAAAGTTCAGCAATATGCACTATCATATTGTGTCTTTTGTACGAAAATTATCATTTGTTTTGTTTTGTATTAAAAGTAAATCTAATTAAAATAAAATAATTGAATTAAAATCAAAATGTAAAAATTGTATTATACTAAGATGAATTATAATTTGTTGTATTTTGCAAGGGATTTTTTTCTATGTGCTAACTCCACTGCTAGTAATAGTAATAGTAATAGTAATAAAATCAGTACCAAGACCAATCATTGATTCATTTGGTATCAAGAATATGAGGGTACTGATATGATTCTATCATTACTTTTACTCCATCTTATTATTATTCCTTTTTATCACAACACATTACCTCAATATACTCTTTATCATCATCATTACTGATTTATTATTCTTGCTTTTGATCACAACAGTCTGGTAATATACACTCTTCATTGTAAACATTATTCTATTACTTGTTTCACTTCATCTTATTGTTGTAACTTTTATATAGTGATAGAACAATAATAGTGAAAATGCTTTGTCTAAATGATTTTATAAAAATCATGAAGTGAAGTTACATTTTTCAAATATTCTAAAAAATTATATAACATAAAAGTGTCTTAAATACTCAGAGGAAAAGCATCAGGAATACTGGCAAAACATGCTGATACCTGTAACAGAATGGCGTCAACATTTATAGCTCAGTCCAGAAAATATCCACACCATTTGATATTGATGGAAAAAAAGCCCACTCAGGGGAATGGTACCTTAGTTTCCTTTGGAATACTCCCCTTCAGACCCAACACACTTCTCTTAGCACCCCATCAAGTTTTCGAAACAGTATGCAAAGTTCTCTTTTGAGATTGCCTTTAGCTATTTGATCACATTCTCCTTAATTTCGTCCACGGTCTCGAATTTTCTCCCTTAGATTGGTGAAAAGCCAGAAGTTGCAGGGAGTCTAATATGACCTGTAGAGATGCTGACAGACCTGAGTGATCAATGTCCTGCCAAAACACCCTGCACAAAATGTGAAGAAGGGACTGGCTCGGCCATAATGTGATAGTCACACAGTACACAAACTGAATTAATACTAACCAGTTTTTCTGAATTTTTAAACAGTTCAAAGAAAGGTATTTCAATCCAAATAATGGCGCACAGTATAAAATTCATCAAAACAAAACAAGGTAAAGATAAACTGTGTCATGCCGGATACTATTATACCAAAAATCGGATAGGTAAAAACACAACTTATTGGCGCTGTGCAAATCGTAATTGTTGAAGCCAACTTCTTTTATGTTAGTACACAGAAGTGAAGAGCATAAACATACAGGAATTGTTGAAAGAATTGATGTTCTTACTGCTCATGAGAATATGAAGACATCAGATACAGCTGCCATCGTCACTGGGATATTTGGTGAATTACCAACTTCATCATCCCAATTGCTTCCTTCTACCTAAAATTCAAGATGTATTATCTGGAAGGAAAGAAACAGACAACTCCCTAAACGCTGTCCGAGATAGATGTCTATGATAATCTTGAACTACACTTAACCTAGCATCATTTCACCAAATATGAATGACTGGCGGAATTTTTAGTTTGCCAAAAGTTCATTTTCCTGAAAATTCATTGACTCCAAAAAATGAAGAGAGAGAACGTGAATAACTGAATGGTCCTATCTTTGATACTGTATCATTAACAAAAATACCCGTTAATTTCTTTCCCCATAATTAATGTATTGTAGATTTGGTATTTATGATAATGAATTTATGACATAAAAACAACACTCCCGTGTATTCACCTGAATCTTCTTAAAGATTATCAAAGAATTTTCTTTATTAAACAACCATTGAAAAAATCTGTGTGTGCACACCCTGATAATTTGATAAATAGCAGTTGCACAAAGTTGACATTCTCCATTAGTCAGTACGCAAGGCAGTGCGGTGTTGAGAAAATGTAGGAAAAAGAAATAAAACTTGCCACAATAGTCAATAATTGAACAACTGTAGCATCAAAATTTTAAGTCATATTGAATAAACTCGGTTGAAGAATAAATATGGTCAGAATAAATTCTGTTTATGACATCACTGGCATTTTTACTTGAAAACATCTAATATAGAGTAGAAAACAGCTAGATGGTATTATCAAAATAAGGCCCCCAAAAGTCAAAAATGCTTTTTTTTCAAAAATCCCCAAAAAATTTATAGAAGGGGGTGTAAAGGAGTACTGATGCAAATTTTCAAGTCTCTAGGCAAAAAAGTATGGCCAGGAGCACTGGAACACTAACACGTATATGTTTTCAAAAAAAATATCAGTTTCGGTGACTATGGTAGTTCAATATTAAACATCTTTCGTGGTCTCTATGAATTACCTCCCTTGACTTCCGCTCACTAAAATTATACTAATTGGCAACAACGAAGTCACCGGAATGCGTCGAAGCCTCAGTTTCGTACGACGGACAGAAAATTATTTTCCATGACAGTTGAGGCAAGCTGCTCCACATACCATAAAGTTCACCCCCCTTCCAAACATGCACCTTTGGAACATTGCCCAAGTATAATAAATTAATTATCTTCATAGTTTAAACTTTTTAGTTCTATTTCGTATGATTACGATTTTGAAAAAGAAAAAGGGGTCAAGATTTACGTGA
This sequence comes from Thysanoteuthis rhombus, assembly GCA_963457665.1. NCBI lineage: Eukaryota > Metazoa > Mollusca > Cephalopoda > Oegopsida > Thysanoteuthidae > Thysanoteuthis > Thysanoteuthis major. The sequence goes on along the minus strand of OY735216.1, from coordinate 21,727,559 downwards.
TGGGAGCGAATTCCCGATGAAGAAAATGTTTTTTCTTCTCAATTTTACGAGCTTTCAACCCTTTGACCCCACAACCATCCGGATATTTGTTAGGTTTTGAGAAAAAATATTTCTTTCAAGGTCTTCGAGAAGGGTTTCTATTTACAATACAACTATAATGCTATTGTCGGCACTTACTTTCTGCCATCTTACCGGAATTATACAACGGAGTTCATATTGTTTATTTATTAATGTATGAATATTTATTGACAAAAACAAAACAAATTTATTTGAGTACTTGTCCAGGCCATAATTCCGTCAAAATACATGCACAAATATTGTATAAAAAAAACTTTTTAAAGAAAAAGTTGATTTAATAATCTTTTTATTCATTTACACTTTTTTTTACATTATTCACTATTTATATATACTTACTTATATTTATTTATTGAAATATTAATGTTAATCATTAAAAAAAAAAAGAGACGAAAAACAAACTCATTTAAATATTTGTCCCACAATTCCAATGGTTACAATCCACTAGTACTCAAAACCAAAGATTTCCAACTTTCTTTTCCTCTATTCAAATCCCAAATCGTTCTTTGCTTGCGAAGTTAATATTGTATTGTTTATCAAAAAAACTTTTTGGGTCATTCTTCCTAACTGTGTTCCCCACAACACAAAATGGAAGAGATTTGTGAAATAGTCTCCTCGCAAAAAGGCTGCGACAAGTTAATTGTACGGGGCTACCTAATGGTGAAAGATAAAAGTTTACGAGATAATTACTATTGGTGCTGCAAGAACAGACGATCGCTTGAATGCAAGGGTCGGATAATAACCAAAATTTCACATGGACAGCATGTACTCAAAAAATTCGTAGACCACAACCACTCTCCCATTACATGTGCAGCGAGTGTTTCCAAGATTATAGAAGAAGTGAAAACTCAGGCAAAAAATACAAGAAATCTCCCCTGCCAGATTATTCAATTGTGTACAACTTCTGCCCCTACAAACATAGCGCCGTACCTGCCTTCAAAAAGCGCCCTTCGTCAAAAAATAAATCGAATTCGAAAAGCTCAGCGACCTTCTGAACCAATAGAGGTTCCCACCAAGTTAATTCGGGATTATGAAGCAGACCCGATCGAGATTCATGCTCAAGGACATGCAAATAAGGTTTGTTTTACTTGATTTCATATTAAGATTCTTCTTTCTCTGTTCTTTTCACACTACGTATTAAATAAGGGTTAAAGTGTTCAATTAGGCCAAGATGTGTAAGTGCTTTTAAAAGTACCATTAAAACTTAAATCTCACTTAAAATCCTTTAAAAACAAAGGTAGGCAACTTAGAACACTGAATGGTTCTTTCTTTATCTGATTAAAAAAAAATAAAAAACACCGGTTAATTTTTAATTCTGAACATAAACACCTTCACTTTTTTTTTGTTTTTGTTTCATGAGTGTTTGTTTTCCACCGCAATTACTTTAAAACTGGAGTTTCGCAAAAATAATTTGCGGACGACCAGCTCTGCTATTGACTTGCAACATTTGCATAATTGTAAAACTCTTTCATGCCTTAGTTTTGATAACTCGCAAACGATTCCTGGCACCTCGTAAACGTCTACTATTTGGATGTGGTGCTTTTCCGGGCTGCACTTCCAACATTGAGACAATGTCTCGTTTTATAAACCAATAATAAGATGGAAAAAAAAATGATCTAAAAAAAATAAAGCCGGAAGAATACGACTTCAATTCAAAATATGCGTATTGCAAGGCATACGGAGCCTTTTTTCTCTATCAATTCAATTAACAGGAAAATTGATGTAATGTAAGAATCACTAAATTTATTAGCTGTCTATTGAATGATCCGATCCCGAAATTCTAAAAACTGAAAAGCTCCAAAATCTTCAATTTTTTTTCACCCCACACGATTACAACGTGCCCGTTGTGGCGGTAAAACACATCAACACAACAATCCATTTCTGACCCACATGACGCCAGTCGAGTGGTATCTCTGTTCCTCGCAGGGTGATAATTTGGTGAGTTATTTAACGACCTTAAATACTTGGAATATCAAGAAGGGCTTCAGATTTCTCTATGGATTACCGTAGGAAGCAGAAAAAAAGCCGTTTGCCATTGTCGACGGCACAAAAGGTAGAATTATTACAAAAGCTTGATCGTGGGGTGTCAGTGATGAGGCTAACTGTGGAATACGGTATTGGAACTACCACCATATATGACCTAAAGAGACAGAGAGACAAGCTGTTGGATTTATACACTGTCACCGATGACAGGAGGAGACTGATGAAAAACAGGGAAAGACCTCATAAAGCTAAAAAGGAAGATCATGACCGCATGTTGATCGAGTGGGTCGTCCGACAACAAAGGCGTCAACGTGCACCTTTGACTGGTTCGATTGTCATTAAACAAGCGAGAAAGTATCACGAAGAACTGAACATTCAAGGCGAGTGTGAATACACGGAAGGCTGGCTGTACGAATTTAAAAAGCGTCATAATGTAAAGTTTTTGAACATCTCTGATGGAAGAGCTCCTATTGAATACGAAACCGCTGAAGAAATGAACAACTTCACTAAGGTAGGTCGGCAGAGGTAGTGGTAAAGAATTAAAGAAAAGCACAGTTGTATCGATTATTCGTTGTTTGACACTGACCTGTAGGATCTCTCCTCAAGCTTGTGTTGCAAAGTTGTCTTGTTTAGTGTTTATTTATTTGATACATTGGCTCTAAATTAACAAACCATTTGTCACTGAAACGATTGTCATGAAGATGTTAGTAGAAAACGTCCATGCGTCCGCCCCATTATTGTTTACAGATTCTGGAGTTACCTCCCTTGCGTCGTTTTCTGTAATAGTTAGCGTTATTTGAATTACACACCAAGATCCAGCCCTTTTCCCTAGTTTCATAATTATACCCTGTGGATATAGCAGATTTTAAAAGCGCATTTTTGTACTGAGAACGAGCGTGAGAGTATTTTATTTACTGACAGGGAATTAAAATTTGAACTGTAGTAGCTACAATTGGGCGACAAGCAAAACAACCAGTCGATAACCGGATTGGTCGACAGACAGGCAAATTCTGAATTGTAGCATGCATTAGAACGAACTGTTTGTAGATTTACTTGTATCCCCGTTCGTTTTAACGCCCTACAATTTGCTTCCCTCTTGAGCCCTATTGATGGCTGAATTCGTATTATCAAAAAGAAACAATCACAAACTTGTCTACAAAAAATTTATTTACACCAGAGACAGAATATGGGGGATTAAAACCTATTGGAAATGTCATTTAAGGTCAATATGTAATGGCAGAGCCGTGTCAGTCGGCAGTGACGATAAAATGAAAGTTCGGATAACTAAGGAACATACACATGCACCCCGACACCAAAGTGTAGCAGTGGCAAAAGCTAAAACCAATTTGAAGGTTCGTGCCTCACTCGGTTTAAACCTAAAATTATATTGTCTTTTCTGTACTCTTTCTCTCAGTAGTAGACGAAACCAATTGCATTAATTGGTATTTTTCTTTTTCAAAAAAATGCTGTTGAACAGATCTGTAGTTTTTCTAAAACCCAGCTTGTCAAATCCTCAAGTCCAAGAGAAAAACAAAAAACAAAACAAAAAACAATTTGTCTAAACTATTATAAATCTGAATTAGTCAACTATTTCGTGTTAAAAAACATTGGAAATTGAATAATTAATATATCTTTAAAAATACCCTAGGATATATTTTGATTTTGATTTTTTTATTCTTAGGAAATAGAATTGATATTTCTCACAATTACATAGGGTTATTTTTGCAAAATTCTCATATTTTTATATCAAGACACTGTTATTACATGAAAATAACATATTACATAACAGAAATTTTAATAAATTTTCCAATGGAAAATTTACGTCATTTTGATGTTCACAAATTGACATCTTTTCACATCGTTAATTAGATTGGGGAGGATCTTAAATAATTTTTTTTTTTTCAGTCTTAATTCTTAACAGATTTTGACGATTAAAGAATCCATTGTGCATGTTTGAGGTCCTTTCTCTCAAAAAGAACTGGTGTCAAGTTCCGAGTGAGACATTTTTGGCCTTGCTTATATATAATTAGTGGAGGTACCCGGCGTTTCCTCTGGAAAAGTAATCAATACTTGAAGGTCATGTGGTAAATTCTGAGCGTTTCTCTAAGTAGGGAACGCGAACCGTCAGGCGGGTCGAAATGCCAAAAATTGACTTTTTTTTTTTTTTTTTCAATGCCCAAATTGTCATAACCTCTCAGAGGGTGACTGGATATCAGTGCCACCTATCCTATGTTCATTCTTGCGTCAAGTTACCCATTTACACAAATTTGCAGCTGTTTCCCTTAGGTTTGAAAACGTGTAAATTGACCTTCAGAAGTTGGCGCCACCGATCCTATGTTCATACTGTGGTCGTTATCAATGTAAATAGACTTGGTGCCCAGAGGATGCAGCCGGGTTAGTTAGATTTGAGAATGACAAAATTGACCTGATCCCAAACTGACCTTCAAAGATCATAGCCACCTATCGTATGTTTTTCCTGGGTCAAGTTTGCTTACACTGGTACTCCAATTTTGCTGGCTGTACCATGCATCTGTCGCAGTAAGATATGAAAATGTCTGCCAAAATTGACCTGACTGTAAAATGACTTTTAGAAGTCAGCACCACATATCTTGTGTTCATCCAGGAGTGGGCAGAGATACCCTTGTATATAAATTAGCTGCCGCCTGTTTTAGATTTGAACATACTAAAATTGACCTGACCTTAAATGGAACAATAGGGGTTAGCAACACATATCCTATGTTCATCGTGTAGTGAAGTTACCCTCATACACAAATTTGCATCTTTTGCGTGCAGCCGTCTGTGTTAGATTTGAAAGTGCCACAATCAACCTGGCCCCTCGAGGTCATCGCTATAAATATTATGTTTATTCTGGGATCAAGTCACCTATGTGCACACATTTTTTTCTCCTCTTTGGTCTTTATAATATAAAGCAACTAAAATCTACTTTTTTCGTTTCCCTCTCCTGCTCAATGAAAGCAACTATATAACATTTTATTCTACAATTTCCAATGTTTTTACGCGAAATTGTTGTGAAAATCTGATTTAGCACTCGGAATAGTTCAGACAGGCATTGTGGTTTTGAACATTCTCTGGGCTTGGACAAAAATGAACGGTCACCATCCGGGCATTTCGGTTTTAATGCTTAAAAAAAAAAAGAATTTTATCTCGATCTATAATTTTTCAACCATTTATTATCGTTCAGTTTTAATTAACTTAATTCAGCTCCTGTGAATTGTGATGCTGGTAGAGTTTTGAAAGTTTGTCCCTGGATAATGAAATGCTTTAGGGACTATTTACTGGCAGTGGCAACAGATCTGCGGTTTCACCCCAAGTGGCGATAATGGCAGCTTATCTCAGAAAAAAAAGAAGTGTTGTTTGGCTGATTAAGATTCTGTTGGTCCCCTAATAACTCATGAAGTGTTTATTCATTTGCAGGTAAATCCCAGAGAAAAATCTTTTCGATTCACCCCAACCCATTCCTTCTGCAGATTTTAGTATTGGTGGTGGCATATATTGTTTCGATTCTCTCACCCTCATTACCAACTCCTTGTTCTTGATACGGATCAGTGGTATCTCTTCTGAAGCATTTGTTGTGAAGTTGATTTGTTCAGTGTTTATTTATTCTATATATTAGCCTAAGCTAACAAGCTTCTTCTCATTGATACAATTCAATTATGGTGAAGATGTTGATAGAAAATGTATGTAGTCCCGCTCATTTATGGGTCAAAATATTTGGAGTTACCTCCCTTGTGTCGTTTTCTGTAATTAGATCTATAATTGATAGTAGGTAACTAGTTTTTGGGTTAATGGAATTAATTTCCCAAATCTACAAAATCTCATTCTTTACTTCACAATTATACACTGTAGCTTGTGAATATTTTAAAAAAGCGCTTATGTACTTGCAACAACCGTAACTGTATTTCATTTATTAACAATTAAAATCACTACTTAACTATTCGGCGACAAACAACCAGTCGACGAACGTATTGGTCGACACAGGCAAATCCTGAATCGTTACGTTGCGTGCATTTTTAGTGCAAGCTGTTTGCTCGTGGCTGTGCTCTTTGCTTGTTTGAATCCCAGTACAAGTTGGTATCCTAAAAATTCGCCTAATGGCAGAATTCGTATTATCGAAAAGAAACAATAACAAACTTGTCTACAAAAAATTTATTTACACAAAAGACAAAACACGAGGGTTCAACACCTACTGGAAATGTCATTTAAGGTCAATATGTAATGGCAGAGCCGTGTCGGTCGGCAGTGACGATAAAATGAAAGTTCGGATAACTAAGGAACATACACACACTTCCCGATATCAAGGAGTGGCAAAAGCTAAAGCAAATTTGAAGTATAAGGTTCGTGCCCTACTCGGTTTAAACCCAAAATAATATTGCTTTCTGTGCTCCTTTTCAAACGCTAAACCAAATTAATGCATTCATTTCTTTAATTGATGTTGTCTGTTTTTTGTTGTTTTTTTTTTTTTAGATTTTTCAATTAATGTTAAATTTGAAGATGAACGAAAGAGTTGTTTTAATTTTAGCTTCCCTTTTTCAAGTATGTTGAAATTTTAGTTTTCATTTCTATTGCGCTTATTTTCGGTTCATGTGCATTTAGTCGATACCCAGATTGTCGAAACTATTATAAGTACTGAATCTAATTTTGTCAACGGTTTTGTGTAAAGAAAAAAAAAGAAAAAATACTGGTAATTGTGACCTTTCCAGTTTCAAAATGGCCACTGCTCCAGCTGTAGTGGCCAACTCTGATGTCAAAACTCAAAGAAACAGACCGTAACTATCGATACTAGTCATAACACTACCCCTTAAAAACGCTAATCCTGCTGCTGAAGCGGCGGCAATTTTGGAACGGGAAATAACGGCTGAATTGATGAAATAAATTAAAAAAGTGAAATTTCTTTGTTTCATTAATTCTTATACTTTTAAATTGTTAAAGCACTATAATTATACAACTAGCATTATTAGTTTTACGGCGCGACTGTCATCCATGGTAATAGTAGAAGGTAGAACAAGAGCAAATGAACTTTCTTTGAGTCAAGTGATTTTCATACTGGTAATATATCGTGATATGAAAGTATTTTGCGAGTTTTATTTTCAATAAAAATCATAAACAGCCATTATTTGTTTATTTATTTTTTCAAATATAAAAATGTGGATCTTGGATACTCTATTATGAAATCATTAGCTGCTGGTTAAAATAAAAACAATAATCAGAATAGATTTCTTTTGATGATGTCACCTTTAATGACATCCCACCGCCTCCTTCATTCTTATTTCTATTATTCAATTGGAACTGAATGACAGACCAAAAAGTGTCTTGAGAATTATGGACTCATTTAAAAATATTTTCTATTACAGAAATCTTCGAATGCCAAATTCATGCCATTTTAATGTTTGCAAACTGATAACTTTTCATGCTGTTATTTTTCTGTAAATCTCCAGTTCTATAGATCTCTTTCTGAGAAAGATTTTATCTGTTTTAAGAGAAAAAATATTCTCTATTTAATCTTTTTCCTTAATAATTGCAAAAATATCTTGATGGTAAAATCTTTTATATATGTTTGAGACTTTTTTCCCTGCTTCAGGTGTTGATTTTTCTATTCATATGAAAGGCCAAAGACTTTAGCAAAAACTCTACTATCTTTGGTGTTGACAAAGGGAATGGTCACTTCAATGTTGAGCTATAAATTTCCAACCATATAATATCTATCACTTTCAATTTAAGTGCCTGCAAATAATGGTGCTGCTTGTAGGGAGTTTTTGAAATTTGTCCAAGTGAATGCAAGAGCATTAAGGAAAATCTCTCAATGTTGGGACAAGAAATATGCAGTTGAACCCTTAGTGCCCTGATAGCAGTTTATCTCAGAAAAACAAAACTAAGATATGTTGCCTGTCAAATGAATTGAGATTCTGCAGTTCGTAGATACATTGATTTTGAGAGTATTTATTTCATTGTGAGTAAATCCTTGGGGCGGGGAGAAGGATTTATTTTTTTACCCCCCCCCTCCCCATTTTCTTTTCTTTAGTAACACTGTGATCTGTATTTGTTTCTATTCTTCCTCTTATTTTCATCATTTCCACCTCCTTTGCAAGGGTCTCCAGAGGGGGGATGTTCCAAGTGTGCCAGTGATTATTGGCACTACCTTCAAATGTTCATCAGTTTTAAAGCCCTGGTTATTATGGAATCTTCTCGATGGAAATCTCAGGTGGTTGTTGCTATAGATCAAGTGACAGCAAGTCTGTCTAAATTATACTGTAATCCGACTTCTCATTCTTCCAATTTGTTAGCAAGGTCCATGGGGACTGTTCCTAGTGCTTCGGTGATTTGAGCACTACAATAATTCTTGTTCTAGATAATTTCTGCTCCTCTGTTGTTATTCAGGCTAAAGTTATCTGATAATCATTGCTGAAGATCAAGTGGCAGCAGGTTTTCTTTAAATCTTCAGAACTCTCCTCGGTATTCTCACCAATATCAGGAGGGTGTAAGAAGTGATTAAGCTTTCTATAGAATATGCTATGGGAACTACCATCATATGACTGAGATGGAAACAAATTATTAGAATTCTGTAATAACAATGACCCAAGACTGATGAACCATAAAGAAAAACTACATAAGGCGAAAAAATTGTATTGTTTAGTGGGGTTTTTTTTTCTATACATTAGCTAGTAACAAATCATTTATCACCCTACGATTAATCATGGTAATAATGTTCGTAGAAAACGTCCCTCCTGTTATTGTTTCAAAATTCCAGAGTTACCTCCCTTGTGTCGTTTTCTGTAATTGTATCCATAATTAATAGTAGGTAAACTAGTTTGAGTTATTTGAATTTAACTTTCAAAAACTAAAGAACTCAATTTTTTTTCTTCTTAGTTTACAATACCAACCCGTGAATGTCAGGTTTTAAAAGTGTGTGAAGGTGATTGCAACATGCGTTATAGTATAGTTTTTATCAAGAAATAAAAATTAGTTGCTAACTGGGCGACACAACCAAGCAACTAGTCGACAACCGGATTTGGTCGACAGTCAGATCTAGGAATTTGACTGTTTGTAGTTTTGTTTGTTTGACCCCAGTTCGTTATGATATTTTACAATTCACTTTCTTGAACCTTCTTGATGGCTGAGTTCGTAATATCCCAAAGGCACAAAGGCAAACTTGTCTACGAAGAATTTATTTATACAAGAGACAGAACACGGGGGAGTAAAAGCTATTGGAAATGTCATTTAAGGTCAATATGTAATGGCAGAGCCGTGTCAGTCGGCAGGGACGATAAAATGAAAGTTCGGATAACTAAGGAACATACACACACTTCCCGGTACCAAGGAGTAGTAGTGGCTAATGCTGAAACTAACTTGATGCACAAGGTTCGTGCCTTACTCAGTTCAAATCTGAAATAATATCGCCGTTCTTAATCACTAAAAGAAACTAATTGCATTGATTAGTCTTTTGGGTTTTTTTTTTTTTTAAATTAAAAAAAAAAAAAAGTTGAACGCGAGGAAGATGAACAAGAAGTTCAGGTGGTTTCAATTTAAGCTTTGTTCAAATCTCCGTATCAACTGATAATTTTCAACCATTTAATATCTACCTTTTAAATCAATACTTAATTTAGCGCATGCAAATGGTATTCTTGCTGGTACAGTTTTTGAAGTTTGTCCGCGACAATTGAATAGGATGCTTTGCATAAACGAAAGTCTATCAATATTAGATCAAAGGTCAAGAAATGTGCAGTTTTGTCCCCAGTGTCAGAATAGCGGTTTATCTCCGAAAAAATGACTTGTTTGGCTAATCAGTAAGATTCTACAGCTTTTAAATATATTGTAACTTTGGGATTAATCATTTGTGAGTAAATCCAGGTGTGAAAAGCTTATTCCACCTTACCATTTTTTTTAATTACCAGATTTTAGTGGTGCTGTGTTTTTTTTTCGATTCTTCCTTATATCTAACAATTGTAATTCCTTTCGAGTGTCGTCGGGGATGGGGGAATGATCCAAGTGTACCAATGATTACGGGCACTACCTTCGCACTAATTTTCGACAGCTTTTTTCAGTCCTCATGTAAGGTCCCGATTAATTGTATCTTAACAGTGTGGTTATCGCTATGGATCAAGTGACAGTAAGTTTCCTTAATATACTTTCAATGTTTCAACAAGTGCTGTGATCAGAATTATATCAATTCTTCCAATTAGTTTGCTAAGTCCATAGAGACAGTTCGGGCACGACAATCGCGCGTATATTCTGGAACTCTTGTTCGAGATCACTTTAGCTTGGTCCTCAATAGTTTTCCATATCGTTTCCTGGCCAAATATATCTGATAGTCCTTGCTAGGGACCAAGTAAATGACTACAAATTTTCCTCATATCTCCTATACTCAGTAGTAATATTCGCGACGATTTTAGCAGTGCTGTCATCTGAATTGTCGCTATTTTCCCTCTGAACCAAATCTGTGAATTATTTTTTAAACGATTTCAAAGTTTTACGCATCATTAATTTTTTTTCTTTTCTTTTCTTTCACCAATGATGGTATTTACCTGCGATATTGTACGAAATTATTTAGACAGACATTTCATAGGTACATATTTTTACCTAATTCATTATGGCGTCCATGGTGACCGTTCATTACTACACCGTCCTACACCCAAATAGTCTACAACCTTGAAATTTTTAACCCTTAAACCGGTAGTTCTCAAACTTTTTTAGTATGGGGTGTATTACGGATCAAGTAAGAATAAATTATGGGCACACTTCACATGGAGAGTAAACTACGTTTCGAAAGTTAAAATATGAAAGAAAAAAAAAAAACAAACTAATACTAGCGTATTTCATTGTGCGTAACGAAACATTTTATGCCAAAATAGAAGTGTTATACGAGAATGTACCTAAATCTTTTTGTTATCAAAATGAAGCCCATTCGATAAGACGAGACAACTCCTTATCCCACCTCCACTAAGAAATCTATTAGAGTTATGCAGCTTACGAATTTTAAAGACGAAATGAATTAGACAAAAATGGACGAATTTTTCAGAATCATTTGAGCTTCACTCTCTCCCCAGGAGCTCAGGCACAGGTTAACAGGGTGAATAAGGTTCGAAATGAATAATCATAATATTTGAGTACCTCAATATTTCCTACACACACGCACTTTGTCACACTAACATCCAAAACATAACTTAAATAAATTAAAATAATTGAATGAAAAAAAAACAGCTAAATTTATATTGTTTCATTTGATGAAATTAAAAACCATAGTTACAGTAACCACATGGAAATAAAGGTCAATACTTTACTATTTATTAAACATTATTCTTCTTCATTGAATATTTTTGGATTTCCATCAGACTACTCTTTAAGTTTGATTCTCAAACCACTATCAACAGATGAAGTAGCCAGTTCTTCTGTTGATGTCAAATCAACATCATTTGAAATTTCAATGAAAGGGTTATGAATCTAGTCAGAATTCTCAGGGTTTAGCAATGGAAAGTCACAACTCAATCTATCTTAGTGCTGTTATATGTTCCACTATAATAAGGATCATATCATATATATGACTCTTATTTTTCAAAGGAAACATTTCCAAATTACTGTCTCCAGCCTTTCCTTTCCAAATGAATATTTTTTATGGAATGCTTTTTCTGCTGGTAGATGAGAGAATATTTCCAATAACACCTTGCACACTTCTGTTCAAATTAATGAGGTGTGGAAATATATCAGTGAAATATTGTAGCCTTGAAATCTTAAATTCACATTGTAAATTTCTACAATGCAGGAATTCACAGAAGTGTTTTTGATTAGATTCTTCCAAAAGAGAAAGCAGCTATTGTCAGAGCTCATGTACATAGCAGAATACTTTTCCCTTAGACAACCATCTCACCTTGGTATGTAAAATTAAATGCTTGTGTTGTGAATCCATATCAATACAAAGCTGCTTGAATGAACAAAATTTTAACTGGTATGGTTTTGCTGAAATTTACCATTTTGATAATTTTATCTAAAACTTCCTTCAATTAATCTCCCAGTGTTTTTGCTATTAAGGCCTCTCTATGCACCCCCCCCCAAAAAAAACCCCAGTGTATTGTAATAAAAACCAAGTTTTGCTTTTTTACAAGACCTTTTAGAACCTGCCATTGATGGATCACTATCAGTACAAATCCCAACATGCTACTTCCATGATAAGTTCCATTTTATGTGAAAGTCATTCAAAATATGGAAAATACCTTCTCCTTTTGTGATAGCACTGCAGTTCTTTTCAGCAAAGGAACTAATTTACTATTTGATCATATTGTTTTATTGACATTGTGAAGAGTGGATGTGAGGTGTTATCACAGAATGTTGATGAAAATGGCAATAGGAAAATGAAGAGAAAAAATTTAAGAGAAAGTAGATGTTACATCTCAAAAGCTTTTATTATCATGTGGGCATGTTTCAATGCATTTCAATAGTTGCCTGCCATACCATTGTAAGTTTCCCTGAATTCCAATTGTCACTTTCATATACTTGAGGCACTCCAGTGCACTTAGTTTAAAAACCAATGTTCTAAACTATTATAATTACTAAGTTTACTTTTTGAAATTGCAGAATTAATTTTTAAAAATTCCTTTAAAAACATACCCTTGATATTATTATCATTTATTTATTTGTTTATTTTTTGATTCTTATATTCTATTACGTTGAGACTTAGGAGATTCTAGAATCAGTAAAACAAAAAATAAAACTGAATTTTTTTTTTTCCTTTAATTGTATTGTTGAAGCACTATTATACAAAAATATTTGTAAAAAAAATTGTCTTTTTGATATTTACAAATGAATAACTAATTTTCTGTAAATCTCCGTACATTTTTCTCCGATTGTATCAGTTATGTTTTTTGTTTTTTACGATCTGTTGTAACAATAATACAAATACTTCGATGATAAAGAAAATTTTTTACACATGTTTAATGCTTTCTTTTTCTCTTATTTTTTTTTTATCTCGGGTGTTGAATTTTTGGTCATAATCATAAACTTGTGGAGAAAGAAATTGACATATATAAATAATTTTCTAGGAAAAATAATCTTGTAGAAATTCGAATAAATCCGTGAATATTTTCACGGGGAATAACTAGTGATTCAATAATAACAAGCACGCACGTCTAAAAAAAAGATAAAAGAAAGTGGAGAATGTGAATCATATTGAATTTTTTATAAGTTTTCGACCTTAGTGAAGACTAAGATATGGATTTTCAAGGATGCTTCAACTTTATTTATAGAAACTCCCGACTTAAGTAATATGCAACTTACGTAAACCCACACTTACGTAAAACACTTTATCTATTCTATGTCACGTTGTATTGATTTGCATAGAAAAAACATTTCGCGATAGTGCTGCCCTCTTGCGGTGACCTCAAGCAACTGACTCAGATGGCGCTTATTAAAACTTGCTTTCATGTCTTTTTCCCCCCACTCATTTTCGAGTTAAAGAGATTACCAGACAACTGATAATCGTGCTATATTTGTGTGTGTTTGTCTAATTAAGTTTCCTTTTTGTTCGAACAAGTTCTGTAATCATGGTCGGCGCAACAAAACAACGAGATGGTAAAAAGAAACCCCATCCAATTCGTAAGCGCACTAAAATCGATTTGGAATTGAAAATGAAATTGATTTCCAAGTATGAAAGTGGACTGAGTATGTCTGCCGTTGCCCGCGAATTCGGCCTGTCGGTGTCGACTGTGAACTCGATTGTCAAAGATGCCGACCGTATTAAAGAACACGTAAAAAAATCGCCAGCCCTTCTCAAGTCGACAATAATTACGAAGCGGCGAGCCGGCGCCATAGACGAGATGGAAAAATTATTAACTGAATGGATAGATGGCAAAATGAAAAAGCGGATTCCGTTGAGGATAATAACGATCCAAGCAAAAGCCAGGCATTTATACGAGAAAGTAAAGAAAGAGAAATGTCCTGATCTGCCACAAACTTTTATCGCAAGTACCGGATGGTTTAACCGCTTCAAAAATCGCGCAGGGTTGAGTGTTAGAATCAGTGGCGGATATTTAAGGGGGGACATTACTAACACAAACAAAATGTCTTCAAGTTTATCAGGAGAAATTGCGAATAAAGAGCCTTTTCCGACCTACTCGAATGATAGGATGAAGGTAAGAAGTCCCTAAAATGTGCTGTCTTCTTGAATATATTTTCTAAAAAATTCCATAGCACAAAATAGTAAAATATCGTGTTACATTATGCCATTTCCCCCAATATATGAATATGTCATATATTTTTAATGATGTATACACGTCACCCAAAAGTTCGGAAAATTATAAGAATTACTCAACCTTACATGACTAATTACTAATGATTGTATAAAAAAAGTTATTACATGACACATACGTCTAAAATATGCACACACACGATAGATATTGTAAATTATTTGTTTATAATGGATATGGGTAGCCAATGCATTCCTGTTGTGCGATGCAGGCCTTGTTCGACTTACGTGAGAATTGGACTTCAAATAGTGACTGTAGAAAAAAGTGACTCAGCTGTGTTGAGTCAGTCTTGTTATTGAACATGCTATTACTACTACAATAACACTATTAATATCACTTCGATTTCATGTCTGAGAGAAGAGCAAGTCGAAAGATTTTTTTCTATTATGTCCATATCTTGGGTAGCGTGTTTCAATCATTTTTTTTATCTTTTTAGAAAGAATTTTCGATTTAGAAATCCAAGCCAAACTAGTAAATAGTGAACATCTGATTCGTTTCGTATGTTGTTTACTAATACTTTGATTTGTTGTTGGTTTTTAAAAGAAATATTTTTATTTTTTGTTATAATTGAATAGTAATTACTGTTATTTCTACTAGTTATTACCCGTGGAAAATCCACGGATATATATGAATGCGATTCATTTTTAGAGAAGAAACTATATCCTGGAGGCCGTAATGCATTTAATAATCTAATATCTACCCGTGTTTTTTGTGGCGTTCGATATGATTTCACACGTTCTCTTACTCAAAGAGTTCACTATTACAAAGATATTAATAGTATAAATGATATGTTGGCGGCTCGGCTATTTCATTTTGGTTTTATTAAAAATTGGTTGAACGCGTCGAGGTGGAAGAGTCCAGTGTCTCAAATGGTGGTGTTGAGAGATTTTTATCAGCAAAATTGTTACCTTTAATTGGAAGAGTTCATCATTACGGGCAGAGAAACGGGGAGAAAAGTCACTATATGTATCAGTGTACAGAAGTATACATACCTGGAGTCACAAAAGTAACGCCCGATTTTTGAGCTCTAAGGGAAGTAACCAGGTGCTGACCAGGCTCGTCGGGAACCGGTGTAACCCCACGTGATTTGGCCGTAACCTCCATATTAGATAATGGCTACTTATCGTCTGACTTCTGAACAGCGAATGGCTGCGGTGAGACATTACTATGAAGCTGGATGTAATGCAACAGAGGCTGCCAGGCGCCTAAGCTGCGAATTCAATATTCATGTGCCTCAAGGACGCAACATAAAAGCAATCGTGGAGAAATTCAACCGCACTGGAAGTATCGTAGATTATAAGAAATCGGGAAGACCCATCACAGCTACCACCAAGGAAAAGCGTGCCCAAGTGTTGGAGCATCTGAAACAAACCCCTCAAGCCTCAACGCGACGTCTCGCTGCCGAGTTGGGTATTAATCGAATGAGTGTTTTCCGATTAGTGAAACAGAAGCAACTGGTCAGTACTTAGTTATTTCCCTTAGAAAATCGGGCGTTACTTTTGTGACGCTCTCTTTATTTAGATTCCTTTTTTTTTTCTTTTCTTTTTTTTTGCAAAGCAATAATGTATCTACTTTTACACGTGTTTTGGGGGTATGGGCGGTTTCTACGCATTTTCTTTATTTGAGATTCTATACTTCAATGCTGTTAGTGTCTAGTCTTGGCAATTCTAACTTATTATTGAAAATTCGCCAAACTCCTTCAAGTGGAAGAGTCCAGGGGAGTCTGTAATTTCGGGGGTGGGGGGATTTCTTTGTGTATATTGCGGGAAGACTAGCCCAGAGTTACACCAAAGGAGAATCCCTCACAAAATTATAACGGTGCTACCGAAAAATGTATCCATGTCGAAAAAAATCCCTTATTCATTATTGCGAGAATTACTTCCCCTGACAATGGCGCTGGCAGGGGTATGCGCTCTCTGGATGCGTTTCAGTTATTATTGTTGTTTTATTACCCCTGCTTACGAAGTGAAAGAGGTTGCGTCTTTCTGTCCGTATGACGTTGGCAGTGATATGCACTCTGAGTTTTTTCCAGTTTCTCTTAATATATTTGGTGTCTATTTTTTAGTGTTTTTTTCCACCTAAAGCAACTGATAGCTTTCACTGGAGATCAAGTGACAAAGCTGGTTCGGGCAGTGCTGACATCTGAATGGTATTTTTTTTCCTTTGGATTTACAGTCCCTTCAAACTATTTGACAGGCTCTTTTTCGAGACTGTTCCAAGTTATGATGAGTACCACTGTTCAGCTCTCACGCAAGGTCTAGATATTTGTCCAGCTTTTCACTTTCATAAAAATTTTACATTGAGGTCTACCAGGGCAGCGGCATATACCACATTTTTTTTTTTCTTTTTTTTTTTTTTTTTCTTTTTTTCAATTTTCGTATCGACCCGTCCAAGGAAATACATGGTAGAATGAAATGAGACTCACCTGGTCTTAGTGTTTGAATTAAGCCTGGAAAAAATGTAAATCAGTTCGTAGTTAGTTTCATTGTGTGCTAAGAACTTTTATGAAATTGTTTTTATTTTTCATCGAGTCGGACTGATATTTTTAGCACGCACTAGATCAAGAAAGCGTAATAAAATTTTTATAAATCGGACACCCTATCCCACCCCAACCCATAGAAAAAAAACAAACCTTGGCAGTGAGGTGGGTTTTTCCTTAATTTTTGTTTTCTTTTCTGATTCAAGATTCATGGTACATTGTATAAAACTGGAAACTTGTTGATACTGCTTCGACTCACTTCGAATGACTTAATCGGAAACTTTCTTCCACTTTTTTATTAATTTATTTATTTATTTTCATTTACAAAACAAAACACAAATCGAAGAACCTTGACATCTCTTCGTGGGTTATCTTGTTTTCGGGCTGTCTGTCCGATGCGGAATCAATGTCTCGTTTTAGTACCTACTGTGACTACCATTTAGTGCTAGTATCCCCCTCCCCCCTGCGCCAACAGCTGTTGCACAGTAAACAAAACTGATCGCTACGCCAGTGGCGCCACCATCACTTAGTGGCCAGTTGTGTAACTATAGGTCCGTTAAACCTGTCACTACACGAGTTCAATTACCTTCCTAAGAAAAAAAAAAATTCTATAAAAAAATAACTTTCAATGAAAAGTTCATTACTTATAGTAGTTATTATTTATATGTATACCCTGTATAATTGAATTTATTATAGACTGAAATAAAATGAAGAGATGGGCAAAGTAACAGCTGCGAAACTATGGGTCATTATTCTGTTGCCGACGAACATTTAACTTATCTGTTAATTATTAAATGATGATCTCTTTATTTCCGTAAACCAGCAAATATTTGGCCACCTCCTCGTGGAGTAATGGTTACCCAGTAATCTTACAGATTTGTGAATTCGATTCTTACAGAGTGCCCCCTTTTGTGTGGCTTCGAGTCAGACTAATTTGAAGCTTAAAAAAAAAAAAGACCAGTGAGAGCAAGGTACCCGATTCTGGCTGTTTCAAGAAAAAAAAAAGAGACAGGATTTAGTGCAAATTGCTGTTATTTATTTTTCACTTTTGATACACTACACAAACCTGGTTGGTGGGGCCTGGAATTCGACAGGGTTCGTCTGTCTATTTATTTATTCAAAAAAGTATTCGTAAGAAGTGAAAACTCATGGCTCTACCTGTCAGAAGAAGGATGAAGTACGACGCGAGTTTCAAGCTCCAAGTGGTCGCTTTTGCAAACTCTTCGAATAACAACGCGGCCGCGCGGCGCTACGAAGTCAATGAGAAATTGGTTCGCGACTGGAAGAAACGGGAAGCCTTCCTGAAAACGATCCCTAAGAAAAAATACGCCTTGAGAAGTGGAATCTGTCACTGGCCTGAACTGGAGAATTACTTAGAACTCTGGGTCTACAAAAACCGGAAAAACGGCCACAAAATCACCCGGAGATACATCCGCTATGAAGCACTGGAATGGGCCAAAATACACCCCGACGAAGCCAAAAATTTCAAAGCAACAGTGAACTGGTGCTCACGCTTCATGAAGAGGAAAAACTTAGTTTTGCGGCCAAGAACTAAACTTGTAAAAAATGCTTTCATGTTCATTTTTATGGATCAGTAATTTAAAAAAAAAAAATTTAGTCTAGCTCATTGATTCTGTTTATTTCTATTGATATTCGGACCATCCTCATCTTGGTTGTTTTTCATACAACATTTCGGCTGTTGCACTCTACGGCCTTCATCAGGTATCATCTGGTAGGTGTGGGGAAGTAACGAACATCAATAGTCCGAATGGACTGCATATCAATAGAAATAATAATAATAGCTCATCTCAAAAATTCAGAGATATACTCGTTGATTCTAGTAGAGTATTAATTATCATAACAGAAAAAAAAAATAATTTTCTAAATATTAAGGCTTAGCTTCCCCCTCAAAAAAAAAGGGAAGAGCAAAAAACTGTTTCAAATTGAGCCAAACAAGGTCACTCTATTAATTAAATTTACAATACTCGGGATCTAAATTCAATTTCAACATCATGGGCCTATTCAGATTCACCTCAGCCTGTCTTCATTAAAAGTATCAGCAGAAATATTTGACCCCTGTTAAAATGAGCAATATTTTGTAATGTTATAAAATTGTTACCTGTAAGAGAAGAGGTGACATTCATTTTTAATAAGTTACAAGACACCTTATTAGAGAAATTGGTAAATGGACTGAAGTGATTATTGTTTTACCACCAGTTTATTTTCATTTATTTCTCTGCAAAAATTGATTATTTATCAGTATTAATTGTTTGCGGTATTTTTTTTATCAGACTATAAATTTCAGACCGTTACACCAAAAGAATCTGAACCAATATATTGATCATAGTCTAATTCTTACAAATATATGCTTTACAGTAATTATCCATTACTTTTTCTACATGAAACATTTGGTAAAAATTTGCACCTTTTCAACAGACTGTACACTTGTGTTGTAAAAAAAATTTAGTTTCTACCTTGATTATTTTAATAAAGATAATTCTATAATGCAAGCTCATGGCAGCCGGAGTTGATTGAAATTTTGATTTGTTTGCTATCTATTCCTAAAAGAGAAATGTTCAATTTCTATCGAAACTACTGGCTATGATAAAGATACTATCATCTTTCTTAACATTTTGGTTTTACTCCCTAAACCAGACCCTGAAATTCTGTACCAAAAACTATTTCTCTTTTGTGAATTTAAAAGAAAAATAGCAACTGTAAAGTTTTATTTCTAAAATCGTTGAAATCAATGCATATATTGACACTTGGAATAGTCATTAAGTAAAAACAAAATGGTTTCCCTTCTCCAGATTGTTAGATGAATAAAGATAGAGGATAAAATGAAGATTGATCTTACAGAGTGAACAATCTTAAATTTGCAATACTCCAAGTATAATTAACTTACTTCACTAAATTGAATTGGTTCCTCAATCCTTTTCTTAGTCTGGTACTATCTGAAATTTATCGCTGTATAAAATTATCCAATATTCTTAGAAGCAGCATTCATTGTTAAGGATTAAGTTTGAGACTAGTGTTTCTTTCATCCTAAAAAAGTGAGAGAAATACTCGTTAAAAAATTATTATTGTGTGTTTTGTTAGCCAGAGGTTAATTTTCTTGGTACATACCTTTGTAGGAGTGAGCACTTCCACATTTTCAAATATGGACTGATCCTTATTTTCAGTCTTGTAAGGCTTAGTTCAAAGTCTGTGGGAAAAATTTGATATTTCCTATTTTATCTTATTTTCATGTTTGAAATTGCCATGGCTAATACTAGTGCCTTCACATGATTGATGGAAGACCTATAGTTAGTGTTTCAATGTGGTTATTCATTTTATGCATACAGTTTATTTTTTGTTTTCTGTGTATACTAGGCCATCTTTTATTTGATCATATGAAATAGCTATCTGAAAAATGATATTTGAGGCCAAGAATTTTATTTTTCTGCATTTGGTATTTAAAATGAACATGAAAATATTTCATATTTGATTTCTGTACTTTTTGTGTGATTGGTTCCATTTTACTTGTTGCTTGCTCCTCTGATTATATCTTCAAATCTATTAGTAATTTAAAATTTTTCAAGCAAAGACTGTTAAAGCACCGGGTTGTGATTATAGTGTTTTAGACTGGCATACCTTCATATTGGTTGTATTCATGGTGATATTCACTTGTATACATGAGCAGTAGCATATATTTATAGTGTTTTAAACTGGTGTACCTTAGTACCGATTGTATTTGAATTGAATAACTTTTACACTAACAGAGATATAGGTAAAAGAAACTTCTTTTGACGGGGAAAATATCAAAAATAAATTTTGGTTAATGATTCAGTATAATGAACAATTACTACAGTGTTGTGAGTAAGACCCTCACTGGGTACTCCACATTTCTGGATTTGTGTCAAGGCTAAGTGTAGTAAATACCTGCTGTGGAGTAATGGATTGCAAACTAGTGTAGTGAGTATAATCTTGATTAAGTGTGGAACGATTGTTGAACTAAGCAAAGTAAAAAAAAATCATAAAATAAATTTTGTCCAAAGACTGTGTCCTACTTGCATATTAGTATGCTGATACTTTATCAAATTTGAACAGTATTTACTGTTTGGATATTAGAACAGGTGTATGAGACGGGCGGGTGGGGGCAGTACCTCCAGACTGGATCTATGAAAATGTGATACCTGCAGCCATCTCTAGAGATTGAACTTGATTAGCTGAGTTTACCTTTTGATCTGTCATCCACTGCACCAGTTAATCACTTTTCTTTTGTGAGTATTAAACACATGCAGAAAGAATGAAAGAGAAAATGGTCTGATGAAATTTTTTTTCTTCTTTTTCAGACTGAACCATCATCTCAAGATTACCCTGACAAATCAGAAGCGACCACCAGACCCAAACCTGCTTCTGAAACTTTATCTTCTGCTAATTCTTTGATTCATCATGATTCCATGTCTCAACCATCCTCTGCAAAACTCCAGAAAAAAACAGAAAGGCAATTTGGGGACCAGTTCTTTGAAGAGAGACGGTCAGTATTAACAGATGTTTGTTGTTCTGAATAAAATAATGTGGGGTTTACGTTTGCGCTCTCCCCAATTATTTCCATATATCTTTGTAATATTAAGTCACGTTTTGTTTATTTGTATATGAACTCTGAGTAGCCGAACTGTTGCATCGTATGAGTTATAGAATTGAGCTACCATTAAGAAAACAGTTTTGATCTCATATTAGAGCCGAAGGTGTAATTTAGGACTTCCACAAGAACTAGTTGGAAATCTTGCAGGTTTTCAGTTTGTATGGATAATATAATGTTTTTATTTTTATATACATAGAATGGTATTGAAGATTAAGATGTGTTCAGGATGTAAAGCAAGTGTTACAAGCAGAATAGGCCTTTTATACATGTGACATTATCAGGAATTGTATATGTAATCATTACAATGAAAGTTTCAATGTAATTACGAAAATGAATCCTACCTGCGTGATCACACATTGCATAAAAAATTAGTAATCAATTGGTGTGAAATTCCTATTTTTAAAGCAAATGTTTCTTTAGGAGCCGTAAATGACTTTCAAGATTATTATTTGAAGATTATTACTTCACTTCTAATGACTTCTATTTAATTGAATATTTTTTTTTTTAAATTAATTTATTTTATTTTATTTATTTTTTTTTTTTTTTCCAAATAGACAAATGGCTTTCACAGAATCTGACCTGATGGCTGCCCCACCACTCCCAACTAATACTGAAATGCAAGTGCCACAACACTTACAGGTGGCTGCTCCACCACCAGCTCCTGCTCAACAAGCCCCAAGGCAAGTGCAAGTGTTGGCACCCCCAGTCCAAGTAGCAGTGGCCAAGCCAAAGCCTGTAGAAAAGCCTCGGCCTCGAGAAAAACGAATATTTGTTGTTGCCGACCATCAGCGTTGTGTCATGTCCAATCTGGCCTCTCTTTGGAAAAGTGGAAAGTTATGTGATGCAGGCATTGGCAATGGATCATCCACTGTCATGGTAAGTTGCTTGGTATTGTTTTCAGTGTCCACTTCATTCTGATCCCCATGAACTCTGCTTCACCCCTGATGTTTCTGGAGAAATGAAATCCATAAGCAGATAAAGAGATTGCTTTTCTTAGCTTTGTTTTAGACTCCATATTAAAATATCAAGAGTTTCATTGCATTTGATGGTAATACATGACTTAATTGTACAGGGAAGAAGTAGTGGGCTTCATTAGCAAAGAGATGAGAAATAAATCACTTGACATTCTTTGTGAATGTCACTAAAGCTGCAGCGGTTGTTTTTAGTCTTCAAAGAAACCAAAAATCTCTTCAGCCTTTTATGCTATACAAGAGATATAGGATTACAGAAATGAGGAAATTTATTTGCCTTTATTTCATTTTCTTTGTCTTGAGTTTTTTTAAGAATAAACAAGCAGTTGAAATATAACCTTTTCTTTCTTCTCTTATCTAATGACTAAAACAAAATAATTGTGCATTGTCAACTAATGATATATTAAAGTATCTTTTTTCTTTTAATATTGACCTGCAGATGAGACTACATAAGTCTTTCTTGTATCATTTCAGGTTCACAAAGTTGTCCTTTCTGCTGTGTGTCCAAAACTGCTTTCTGTGTTCAGTACAGATATTTTATCGCATAAATTCCTGCAGGTGAATTTCCCAGAAGAAGTCAGCACAGAAGCTTTGAACGCATTTGCTGAATACATGTACAATGGGATTTTAGATTTGGACCGTGACATTTTGGAACAACTAAAGATCATTGCCAAGAGGCTGGACATGAAGGAATTTGAACAATTGTGTGATAGTCATCTTCCAAACCATATACACCAACCAGCTTCTGCTGCCACTTCATTCACTAGCGTACCCTTAATTCAAACAACCATGCCAGTCCCCGACATAACTTCCTCCCTTACTTCTTTAGGTTCTACTGTCTCCACCTCTATGTCAGCCCCTTCTGTCACCACTCAGGTCATCGATATAAAGCAGGAAATCACTGAAGCCGAACTAGCCCAAGTCCAGAAAGACACTGCTGCTGTGTTTGGTCAAGAATCAGAGGTGGTATCGCTGGCTCCAAACAAGTCTGGAAATGCTGCTGGCTTTGTCATTAGCCCCAGCATCAAGACAGAACCGGTTGGACCAGAAGATGACAAATATGGCCACTTGAGCAATAATCAAATTTTCACATCAACCAGTTCCTCATCTTCATCGATAGCAGCAACAGCACCCACATCAATAGCATCAGTTCCAGCATCATCCACAGAATTTGCTATTCCTTTCTCAGAAACAACAGATGTTAAATCTACCAGATTAAAAACCACTCACCCTTATGAAGCCCCTCTTGTATCAGACTTATCTCCTGTTTCAAGCATTGTTGAAACAGTGTGTTCTCAATCCAATCACATGAATGTAGACTCTTCCAAACCATTAAGTTGGCTGTCTTCCTTCACGTCTTCAGTTGAAGGCCCCTCAACAACCACTGGTAATGGAGTTTATCCTGTGGGACTTTTCACGGCAGAAGGAAACAACCTACCTTTGTTAACGACGCAAAATGATGATGTGAAAACTATCAACTTGTACAAGACAGATTTGACTTGATGTATGTGATCTAGGAAATATTATTTAAAGAAAAAAAAATTAAAGAACCGATATATGTACATATGCATGTACATATAGAAATGTGCGCACACATACACTTAACTATTATGAAATGGTTGAGAAGCTAGCACTGCTGACCATTACTCCTCTGTGAAAAGTTAGATCCTGACTGGTTACTTGACTTTTGTTAAATTTGTGGATGTATATATATATATATATGTCAAGGTTGATTGGGAGTAAGAGTATTCAGCTGCTATTGCCTAGGCATGTAAATTAACTATGGAAAAGTTATTTATCAGTGCTCACTCACCAAATCTTTTGTCTGTCAAATGACAAAGTATATAATATGCAATGAATGATTTCTATTTTTGTATTAAAATATTGAAATGATTTTTTCTGTTCTTTCATTTTATTACCAATTGTACTCCAATTGTTGCTTTTTATCACAATATTATAATTATGATAATAATAATAATAATAATATAATAATATTATTATTATATTATAATAATAATATTATAATAATAATATTATAATAATTATATTATATTATTATATTATAATAATAATAATATTATTATTATAATAATATTATTATATTATAATATTATAATAATAATAATATTATAATATAATAATATATTATGATAATAATATTATTATAATAATATAATAATAATATTATATTTTTATAATAATATTATTATTATAATAATATTATTATTATAATATTATAATAATATTATAATAATATTATTATTATAATAATATTATTATAATAATATTATTATAATATTATTATTATAATATTATTATAATAATATTATTATTATAATAATATTATTATAATAATATTATTGTTATAATAATATTATTATTATAATATTATTATTATGATAATATTATTATATTATTATAATAATATTATCATAATAATATTATTATTATAATAATATCATAATAATAATATTGTAATAATAATATTATTATAATATTATGATATTATTATTATATTATAATACTATTATTATTATAATATTAATATAATATTATTATAATATTATTATAATAATATTATTAATATTATAATATAATTATTATATGATAATTATAATAATTATATGATTATTATTTTATATTATATTATTATTATAATAATATTATTACAATATATTATTATAATATATTATTATATTATAATGATATTATAATATTATATTATAATGATATTATATTATAATAATATATATCATTATAATAATATATATTATTATAATATATTATATATTATATTATTATAATAATATATTATAATATATTTTTATAATAATATTATAATATATTTTTATAATATTATAATATATTATATTAATAATATTATTATTATAATTTTATTATATTATAATAATATTATATTATAATATTATATTATAATAATATATTATGATGATAATATATATTATAATGATAATATATATTATAATAATATATAACATATTATAATATATATTATAATTATATATTATAATAATTATATATTATATTATAATATTATTATATTATAATAATTATATATTATATTATAATAATATTATTATATTATTATATTATAATATTATTATATTATAATATTATTATATTATAATATTATAATAATATTATTATATTATTATATTATAATAATATTATTATATTATTATATTATAATAATATTATAATAATATTATTATATTATTATATTATAATAATATTATTATATTATTATATTATAATAATATTATTATATTATTATATTATAATAATATTATTATATTATAATAATATTATATTATATTATTATTATATTATAATAATAATATTATTATATTATTATTATAATAATATTATTATATTATTATTATAATAATATTATTATAATAATAATATTATAATAATAATATTATTATAATAATATTATTATTATAATATTATTATTATTATAATAATATTATTATTATAATAATATTATTATAATAATAATATTATTATAATAATAATATTATTATTATAATATTATTATTATAATATTATTATTATAATATTATTATTATAATAATAATATTATTATTATAATAATAATATTATTATTATAATAATAATATTATTATTATAATAATATTATTATTATTATAATATTATTATATTATTATAATAATAATATTATTATATTATTATAATAATAATAATATTATTATATTATTATAATAATAATAATATTATTATATTATTATTATAATAATAATATTATTATATTATTATTATAATAATAATATTATATTATTATTATAATAATAATATTATTATATTATTATTATAATAATAATATTATTATATTATTATTATAATAATAATATTATTATATTATTATTATAATAATAATATTATTATATTATTATTATAATAATAATATTATTATATTATTATAATAATAATATTATATTATTATAATAATATTATTATATTATTATAATAATAATATTATATTATTATAATAATAATATTATATTATTATAATAATATTATTATATTATTATAATAATAATATTATTATATTATTATTATAATAATAATATTATTATATTATTATTATAATAATAATATTATTATATTATTATTATAATAATAATATTATTATATTATTATTATAATAATAATATTATTATATTATTATTATATTATTATTATAATAATAATATTATTATATTATTATAATAATAATATTATATTATTATAATAATAATATTATATTATTATAATAATATTATTATATTATTATAATAATATTATTATATTATTATAATAATAATATTATTATATTATATTATTATAATATTATTATATTATATTATTATAATATTATTATATTAATATTATAATTATATTATTATAATATTATTATAATAATATTATTATATTATATTATTATAATATTATTATATTATATTATTATAATATTATTATATTATATTATTATAATATTATTATATTATATTATTATAATATTATTATATTATATTATTATAATATTATTATATTATATTATTATAATATTATTATATTATATTATTATAATATTATTATATTATATTATTATAATATTATTATAATAATAATATTATTATATTATATTATTATAATTATATTATTATAATATTATTATTATAATATTATTATATTATTATAATAATAATATTATTACATTATATTATTATAATAATAATATTATTACATTATATTATTATAATAATAATATTATTACATTATATTATTATAATAATAATATTATTACATTATATTATTATAATAATAATATTATTACATTATATTATTATAATAATAATATTATTATATTATATTATAATAATATTATTATATTATATTATAATTTTTTGCAATTTCACAGCAGTCACCTCCAGCCCTTCTCTCCTAGGCCACAGTAATACTGCAGTTCACAGTTCCCTAGTGGTTATTGCTGAAGGCTGAGTGACTATAAGTCTTTTCAGGTCTCCAGCCAACATCTTTTCTCCTTTCGCCTATCATGCCAGTGCTGTGGTTCACGTTCCCGATTCCATTCCTCTTCCAGGTTACCGTTCACAATTAATGTTGCAGTCTTTATATTTCTAGCACTTTCCTCAGTATCCGACTAGTGCTGTGGTTTGTACAGTGTCGATCCTTCTTTTTATCCCGATCTCTTCCAGTCTCACCCTCAGTGTCTTTGGGATAGTTTCTAGTGCGCCAACTATGACTGGCACTACCCTGGCTTTCATTATAATATATGATGATATAGTAAATAGTAATTAC
Source organism: Thysanoteuthis rhombus (assembly GCA_963457665.1). Classification (NCBI taxonomy): domain Eukaryota; kingdom Metazoa; phylum Mollusca; class Cephalopoda; order Oegopsida; family Thysanoteuthidae; genus Thysanoteuthis; species Thysanoteuthis major. The sequence continues at coordinate 21,699,830 of OY735216.1, read as the reverse complement.
TACTATTATTTATAATAATGTTATGATTTTATTATCATTATAAATAATATCAGTTTCCAATATAAAGATATTTAACTTGAGGATATTTTGCATTAGTTACATAACTTTTAAAAAGGATCAGTAGCACAATGGTTACTCCATCAATGTTAGCCTTTCAAGTAAAAATAGTTTTTAATCAGAAAATTAAACTCTTTATTCAAGTGCCATTCTACTACAATGAATAATCCAGAAGAACGTATATCGTAGCGTCGAGTTACCTCCCTTACACTGCATTTGTTGAAACCAGATTCGAATTTTCCAGAGGAAGCATAGGTCGGTCAAGTGAGGGATTTGACGATGTGGCTTCCACTATTTGATAGGTATGGAATAGCACATATGGAAGGAAAACTCTACATTCACCTTAAAGGTTAATTAAACCAACAAATGAACAGGATAATCCCAAGGGGCACATGCTGGATTTTTTTTTTCTATTAAGACCACCCCTTTGGAAGGGGGGGGGGTGCAATCCTGAAGTTTATATCCAAAATAATAATGGGAATTCCATCATGCACTCTCTACTTGGCACAAGAATGCCAAGTAATACTTATAAAATCATTATTTCAAAATCTGGTTAATCCTATTACAACCCTGAATCAAAGCATCAAGCCAAATTTTAGATAATAGTCGTTTCCTAGTTTATCAAGGAAATTCAGTGGACTACTAATTATTAATGAGTTAGTTGGGGTTGTGACTCGGTCTGATTCTGCTTGAAGTTTTCTCAAGAAGGTTTTGTACTATTGTGAAACTGGATGTTGTTCATCTTCCGCAAGAATCCAGGTGGCTGTGGCTAGGCCTTTCTTGGGTAGTGATCTGAAATGTCCCTAATTCCTAAAGGCAAAAATAGCAAGGGAACTTGGAGACCCATCATCAGGAATGCTGAATACCTCCTAGTCATACTCCGAGGTGTCTAGCATGGTCTTCATACTGTTGTATTGCAAGTGGAGTGATGTGCATATTTGTCCAGGTCTCTGATAGGTATGCTGGAATGTGCCTTGTAGACTGCCCACATAGGCAGATGCTAACAGAGCATGGATAAAGAAAATCCTAATGTGCAAGGAATTCCACAGGTAGAGCTTTGTCATAGTGGTTCCGGGCTTCAAGGGCATTCACAAGGACAAGAACTATTTGGAATTGGTTGAAACCGTGCTGGGGAACAACAGTAGAATGGGCTGTAAGCCTGTACCTCTGAGTCCATATTTCTTACATTCTTTTTTATGCTTTCAAGAACATACGAGCATGTCTGGAGGAGTGAGTTCTATACTGAATGCCAGAACAATGAGAACAAGAGGTGAGATTATATTTTGGGACCTTTTTCAAGAGAGCAAATACCAATATAATCATTAATCTTGAAAAGCAAGTTATTTTCAAGTCTTTTGAAGATCTCTTGCTCAAGTGTGAATCAATACTGATATTTCAGCATTTTGTTAATTCATACCTCTTCTAGGCCAACTGATCCAATATTCAGCATGGAGAATAGAGGGGGGTGGGGACAAAAACAAATACCTAGGCTTACTATACTAACTTCTGAGGTTACAAGATCATTCTCTGACAAACTTTCTGTCATTCATCCTTTTTACAAAGGCGAACAAGTTATGGTATTTTTTCGTTATACATCATTTATTTCCTGGAAAAAAAAAAAAAAAAGAGGGGAAAAAAAAATTACAAAATTTCCCTTCAGGAAAATTGGACACAAGGTTCAATAGGGGGAGAGGGGAATGTTTTTTTGGTCATCATTATCTTAGCTAGTCTCATTTACTGACCCTATCGTACCAACATTGTTCCTTTCACCAAAACATCTTATTTGTTCAGAATTAAATCTTTCTGACTTCTATCACCAAAATTCTGCAAGTTCTCCATGTACTTTCTACCTAAAAATTTTTTATGTACAATTCTATTGAGGGGGAGGGGGAAAATGTGAAAACTGAACAAATTGAAGAATTTTTATATGAAAATTATAGTTAGTATGTCTGTATGACCCCTCTAAAATTCTAATATGGCAGAACAAGCAAGTTAACCAGCCAAAAAGGTGGATATTGCCTCTTCAGAAATGAAACAGCTCATAGCAACAGCAGCAAAAGTAATGAGGTAGTTTTGGATTCTCTTTTTGTCATGATAAAAAGTGATGGGGGGGGGAGTTGAAAGGGTGAAGTGAAGGGATACATGACTTCCTGCTGACTTATCCATTTAAAGAAGAAAAGAGAAGAAAAAAAAAAAAAAGACCTAGAATCGAAAAATTGTCCAATTCATGGTTGATATTTCCAAATCACTACCAAAGTGAGGTCATCAATCAACCACCGAGTGAGAAACATTGATTGGAAGTAGAGAGTTATCTAAGAATATTTTTTCTATTTGCTGTTAGACAGAAAAAATTTTTTTAAATTTTTTTCAATGTGTTATTAATTCTGAAGTTGGTTTTCCTGGGCAATATCAGGTATCCCAGCGAGATATTGATTAGGATTCTCCCAACCAAGAAAAAAGAAGCAAGGTGAGGGGAAATAAATAAATAAATAAATAAAATAAATAAATAAAAAACATTTTTTAAATTGAAAATTTACCAGTTGCAAGATTGGAAATATGTCAATTTCGGTTAGCAGGAATTAAGTCATTCTCTATAATCTTTACACACAAGCGATTGGAAAAAGACACTCAAAAGCCATGAATAAGGAAAATAACATTAACACAGTATCTTCTATATGTGATTTTACGTTCGGAAGCGTGTCCTATCTCATCACTATACTGATATCCTTCAGTATGGTCTCAAGAATCTACTCAAGCATTCCTATTCATAATTTCAAGAGCAACAATGTTGTTAGAGTAAAAACTGATGATAAAAAGGATATTCAAAAAAGGAAAGTTGGATTTTTTTTTTGTTACATTGTCATCAGTCAGTAAAAAGGCTCAACATACTAACAGGATCATTGATGTAACTACAGGGAGAGAAGCAATTTGTGAAAAGGAATTCATAACAGAATATGTACACTGCAAGTATGTGAAGCAACATAATCTTACAGATGATCAAAACCGCCAAATTGATCATCATAAATTGGTCTAATTTGTAATACTAGAAGAAAAGAACAAAAAAACATCAGCTTAGAATTTGTGGGAGGGAGGCATGAATACATTGTGATTAAGAGGTCAAAATACAACCCAAAAAGATGAAGTCGTGAATGGAAATGACACTCAAAAGATTCATACATGAATTCTATATCTTGGCGTATTTTAAATATTTAGCATGATTCAAAGACAATATAAATAGAATGGCAGGCAGTGTTGAAAAGAAAAAAAAGAAAAAAAGAAAAAAAAGAAGAACAGAAAAAAAAGAAAAAAAGAAAAATAAACAAAAAGATTAGTATTTATAGATTTTTAATACAAAAATACAACTTAGTCCTTATATTATCTTTTTACAATTCTTTTTTCTGCATTCAGTAATATCTCTAAGTTCACAGATATCAAGTCAAATCTGTTTTGTACAAATCAATAGTTTTGACACCAACAGTTGGTGTTGTTAGCAGAGGTAGGTTGTCCCCTCCTGCAGTGAAAAGTCCTACAGGATAAATCCCGGTGTTACTAGTTGATGTTGATGAGCCTTCGATAGAGGAAGTCGAGACTGATGGTCTATTTATTAATGGTTTGGAAGTATCCTCAGTCATGGGACTTGATTGGGAACACACTGTTTCAACAATGCTTGAAACAGGAGATAAGTCTGATACAAGAGGGGCTTCATAAGGGTGAGTGGTTTTTAATCTGGTAGATTTAACATCTGTTGTTTCTGAGAAAGGAATGGCAAATTCTGTGGATGATGCTGGAACTGATGCTATTGATGTGTGTGCTGACGCTGCTATCGATGAGGATGAAGATGAAGTGGTTGATGTGAAAGCTTGATTACTGCTGCTACCGCTCAAGTGGCCATATTTGTCGTCTTCTGGTCCTACTGGTTCTGTTTTAATGCTAGGGCTAATGACAAAGCCGGCAGCATTTCCAGATTTGTTAGGAGCCAGTGATGCAACCTGAGATTCCTGACCGAACACAGCAGCAGTGTCCTTTTGGACTTGGGCCAGCTCAGCTTCAGAGATTTCCTGCTTGACATCGATGACCTGAGTGGTGATAGACGGGGCTGACTGCATGGAGGTGGAGACGGTGGGACCAAGTGAAACTAGAGATGAAGTCATGGCAGGGATTGGCATGGTTGTTTGAATTAAGGGAACATTGGTGAACGAAGCGGCAGCAGCAGAAGTAGGTTGGGGCATGTTGTTTGGAAGATGACTATCACACAATTGTTCAAATTCCTTCATGTCCAGCCTCTTGGCAATGATCTTTAGTTGTTCCAAAATGTCACGGTCCAAATCTAAAATCCCATTGTACATGTATTCAGCAAATGCGTTCAAAGCTTCTGTGCTGACTTCTTCTGGGAAATTCACCTGCAGGAATTTATGCGATAAAATATCTGTACTGAACACAGAAAGCAGTTTTGGACACACAGCAGAAAGGACAACTTTGTGAACCTGAAATGATACAAGAAAGACTTATGTAGTCTCATCTGCAGGTCAATATTAAAAGAAAGAAGATACTTTAATATATCATTGGTTGACAATGCACAATTATCTTGGTTTAATCAATAGATAAGAGAAGAAAGAAAAGGTTATATTTCAACTACTTGTTCATTCTTAAAAAAACTCAAGACAAAGAAAATGAAATAAAGGCAAAGAAAATGAAATGAAGGCAAAGAAAATGAAATAAAGGCAAAGAAAATGAAATAAAGGCAAAGAAAATGAAATAAAGGCAAAGAAAATGAAATGAAGGCAAAGAAAATGAAATAAAGGCAAAGAAAATGAAATGAAGGCAAAGAAAATGAAATGAAGGCAAAGAAAATGAAATGAAGGCAAAGAAAATGAAATGAAGGCAAAGAAAATGAAATGAAGGCAAAGAAAATGAAATGAAGGCAAAGAAAATGAAATGAAGGCAAAGAAAATGAAATGAAGGCAAAGAAAATGAAATGAAGGCAAAGAAAATGAAATGAAGGCAAATAAATTTCCTCATTTCTGTAATCCTGTATCTCTTGTATAGCATAAAAGGCTGAAGAGATTTTTGGTTTCTTTGAAGACTAAAAACAACCGCTGCAGCTTTAGTGACATTCACAAAGAATGTCAAGTGATTTATTTCTCATCTCTTTGCTAATGAAGCCCACTACTTCTTCCCTGTACAATTAAGTCATGTATTACCATCAAATGCAATGAAACTCTTGATATTTTAATATGGAGTCTAAAACAAAGCTAAGAAAAGCAATCTCTTTATCTGCTTATGGATTTCATTTCTCCAGAAACATCAGGGGTGAAGCAGAGTTCATGGGGATCAGAATGAAGTGGACACTGAAAACAATACCAAGCAACTTACCATGACAGTGGATGATCCATTGCCAATGCCTGCATCACATAACTTTCCACTTTTCCAAAGAGAGGCCAGATTGGACATGACACAACGCTGATGGTCGGCAACAACAAATATTCGTTTTTCTCGAGGCCGAGGCTTTTCTACAGGCTTTGGCTTGGCCACTGCTACTTGGACTGGGGGTGCCAACACTTGCACTTGCCTTGGGGCTTGTTGAGCAGGAGCTGGTGGTGGAGCAGCCACCTGTAAGTGTTGTGGCACCTGCATCTGTTGAACTTGCATTTGTTGTTGGACCTGCATTTGTGAAGGAACCTGCATAGGTGGGGCAGCCACCTGGGCTGATTGGGCTGCAACCATTTGCCTGGAGGAAAAAGAAAAAGAAAAAATGCCATCAACCTTGAATTTTACAATAGCAATGATTGCGTCATTTTCTTCCACATTATACTCCGTTGACTACATAATTTAATCACTGCTGTAATCTCCACAGGGTCTCACATGAATAAATAGTAGATAATTATCAAATAAAAATCGGTGTTCTCATTACAGATGTCATTTTAGTCTTTTGCAACCAGAAGGAAAAAAAAGACAAAATAAAAGAAACAAAAAAAAAAAAAAAAGTAGCTTAGTAATTCAAAGAAGAAAAAAAAAAAAAAAAAGAAAAATCCCAGAGAACTAACCTTCTTTCTTCAAAACGTCTGTTTTCAAATCGCCTTTCCTGAAAACGTTGATCATCAAAACGCCTTTCATCAAATCTTCTGTCATCAAGCTGCTTCTTTTGCAATTTAGGAGCAGTGGGCTGTGGAGGAGAGTCATCAGGAATCAGTACAGTCTCAGACGATACAGTTGCAGTAGCTATTTTTTTCCGGCGGCTGTTTTCTGGCTTACCCGAGTAACCTTGATTCGATGGTCCAGCCTATTAACAGAACAAAAACAAGGTACGTTAGACAACTTTACTAAACTTATATGTAAACCAAATATATCTGGTTCGACTATTAAGAATTCAAATGCCTGACATTCCATCATGACTTCCTATTCACAATGAAACGGATAAAATTAAAAATAAAAATTTGGGAGGGGGGAGGGATCAACAAAAAAAAATCACAATTCATGAATTGTACCTAAAAATCTGACGAAGTAGTTTCATGTACACCCTCAATATCAAGCAAACTAAATGTTTAATATGAGAGAGAGAGAACAAAATTTCAAGTTATTACCAAACACATGATATTTTTAGAAAAAGGAGTCTCATATTCAACTCACTCCAGTAGCATTAATCCAACCAATCAATTGTTTTATCTATTGAAATAAATCAGACTTTTTCAAAGTCTTGGAAGATCTGATTTGCAGTAGGTTAGGTACTGAATTTTTGGAGAGAAAAATAAAGGGGGGGGGGGGTTAAATTGTGAAGAACAATCGATAATAAACACAAGGGATTTTCATTCTCAAAATGATTCCAACAAAATCTACTTCAATCCTTTCAAATCTATTATACACCATTTAGCAATACAACGAACAGAGAAGATGGGGGTATCTTAGTAATGAAAAGCAGTTAGTAAACCATTACAACTTGTACACAGAAGGAATTGATAATTGAAAATAATCAACTTCTCACTCATGTAAACTTATTACAAAATATTTCCATCATGAGGAAAATTTGAAAAAGCCAAAAAAAAAAAAAAAAAGAAAATAAATAAATAAAATTCATGTCTTTAATTATTTCAAGTGGTTGTTGCAAAATATGGGAAAGTAAGCAAAACAAGAATAAATATAGAAAACAAGGAAAAAAGTAACTTGAACTTCAGGAGTGATATTTTTCATTTGTTCAGAATAAGTTTGAACATATTCCAATCTGTGTACTCATGTATCTGAAAGATTACTTCTTCATTTCAACAAATGTGAATTTCTATTACTTCCTTTATTTGGCACAAGATGGCAACTGTAAATAAGGATTGGTTGAGGGTTGTTTTTTTAGCAGCATATTTCTTTTAATTTTAAGCTTGAAGTGAAACATACGCCATGAACCAATTTCTTTTAGGAATAACCACTCCACTTACAACCATCAAAGTAAAATGAGTTTTGCCCCTCCAATTTCTATCTTTTCCATATATTATCAATAATAATTATCATGCATCACACTCTTAGGCATCGTTCCACTAATAGAACTTGTTGATTTCCACTTTAAGGGGTATCAATATCAGAAAAAAATCATTGTCTCAAAGAGCAGCTCATCAGACTGGCGTAAAGAAAGGTTAATTTCAACAACTATTTTTGAGGAGTACAAATTTCAAAACAACTGCGGGTTCACAAAGCTAGTCATTTAAAAATACATCCGCACATTCAGAAGGGTTTTCTAGGCTGAGATTCATTAGATTTTTTAGAAAGCTTGGCAATTAGGTCAAGTAATCATTTTCAATGGGGCATTGTGGAAGATTTCCTGATGGATAACAAATCTGTTGAGTTGCCAATGGTATATCAACTAGTGACTGGGTATTCAAAAGATGGCTCACTCACCAAGTGATCAATTCACCGGACCTGAATGTGCTTCACTATCAACAGTTGAATTTAAAAGGTAAAGAAATGGATAATTCATTATTAATTTATGGCATATCAGGAAAAGATTTCAAGACAGATTCTAAGAGAAATATATAACCATTTCCTTCATTAAGTATTTTTTATGAATTATTAGGTATAATGGGAACAAAATGACCAAGTTTCCATTTTTTGTTTTCCCACTGAACAGACCACAATCATTTTTCAACTCTCAAATCTCGTACATTCATAATCTAGTTTGTATGCAAAGTGATGGACCTAGTTAATAGTTAGCATTTGTATTGACAGATATAACCCTTAGATTTCAACTTCCAACACACAGGCTGCAACACAATCAAGTTCGAACATGAACTACTTTTAGAGTATACTTCAAAGATTTCTGTTCGATTGAAGAAGATTTGTTAACATCATCCAGTATGATGTCACTTTTTTTCGATTTCAATCCCTATCTGTACACAACAAATGACACAATTGTGAAGTCATCCTATGTTAAAAAAAAAAGAAGAAAAGAAAAAAAAATTCCCATCAGCAACAGATATCAGAGCTCTGGCATTTTGGCTGTTAAATTCTGATAGGAATTCAATTTCCTGGGATAATTTATCATTTTCAAAAATAGAACAGGGAAAAACATTTGATTCACTTAAACAGTACATACATTTCTATGAAAATTGTTGGAAAAGAAATGAATTGTATAATAGCAAGTTTGCAAAAGCTTACAGACACCACTTGGCACATTATTTTTTCGGGGGGGGGGGGGCGAATTTGGAAAATTCTACTCCATCTCCTCGACACCCCCCAAACAAGGGAAGTAAGCGATGATGGATTGACTCCATAGAAAGCGGATAACTGCATTCAACATTCTTCAATAGTGAACAGGAATTGAACAGGCTTTTTATTTCCCGCCGTAGATTTCAACAGATGAAATAGGATTGCTTTTGCAAGCCAACGACAGCAAGTTAAAAACTTATTAAATATGATCTAGTGGTATAAGGAAAAGAAAAACTTTAGTAAAGATTAAATTCCGGGGAGATAAAACATTTTCCCATCACATGAACCAATCGACCGGTAGTCAAACAGGAAACTCATTCGAAGAAAAAGAAAAAAAAAAAAAAAAGTGGTAACTTTTCAAAAGATGTTCGATTCCAGCAAATTTTGTTAGAATGAAATCAAAATGAAAAAAATATTTAATCACAATTACGTCATTTTTGCACATAAGCCATCGGAGCATAAAAAACTCGTGTCAGCTTTTTGATGCCTCCTTGCATTTAATTTTAAAATACCTTTATTGGGGAGCACCAAGGAAAATCGACACTATAGATGTGAGCATCTGCTAAAATACTATCTTTTCTTATACGGCTCTTAGTTCAAGACATGTCACGTCAATGCTGGCAGATAATAACCAGAACAATTTAAAAAAAGAAGAAAAAAAAAGTGAAACGATTACAAGAGGGGAAAAAAAAGACAGGTACGGTGTATTATTCATTCGGCGTAGTCTATCCAATAAATCGTTAGTGTTAAATCAAATAGGAAGAGAGCTCAGGTTTACATTATGTCTTCATTAACATCATCGCCCGTCTCCAAAGATTCGTTGCAAAACGAATCTACTTACCTTTAAACTCTGAGCTACACACTTGGAATGAAGTTCAGACTTTTCATGAAGGAGCAGTTTACTCTTCCTATGACAGGAGCCCAGATCAACATTGCCCTGGACCCACGGATTCTTCAGAGACGACCTCGTACTAGAAAACCAATACTTCTGGCAGACAGCGCAACTGGCCAGTGGATTTTGGTTAGGCCGCAACTGGACTAAAAGCCACGGGTAGGTTTTCTGCAATTGATTCAGCGAACTTAATGAGCTTTTCGTGTACCTGACCACAGTGTCGGTTCGAATGGAGGAAGCACCACCTCTGGGCACGGTGACCCGGCTGGACAAAGATCCAGTATCATTAGTAGTAGTATGTCTATCATCTTTTTTAGAGTTACCGAGGCCACCAGCAACACTGCTGAGCAATGTTTTTCGACTGAGATGAGGGGACAACTTTCCCCAACGATGGTTATTGTGATTAGTAGTAATATTAACAGTATTTCTGTTGTCCATTTCATGTGATTAGTAGTCGCATCCACTGGGCCACACTTGCTTTCACTATAATGAACAGAAAGAGAGAGACACGTAGACTGGAGGCCACTGAATAGACAGATGCAGCTTGACTGCAACTGAACCACTATATATCATTTCCAGCACGAAAGAATCACTACATATAAATGGAGATTAGTTTTGCTTACTTTTATTTTCAACAGGGCCACGTAACCTAAGGCAAACTATTAAAAAGAAAACATTACAAGAAGACCATGCGTTTTTTTTTGTATTTTTTTTTTCTTTCTTTCAAGATTCACGCATAGAAAGAGACGAGTCGTTGGCTCTGCATTTTTTCTGTTCCTGCAACAAGCTTGGCGATGAGAAATCGGTTTAGCACATCACGATATCCTTCTGCGCGACTTACCCGACAGGGTTCTCGTTGTTTGTCGATCACACAAAGTTGAGGAGGAGAAAATGATGAAACTATTCGAGTTGAACTACCGTCCGGGAAATTTCCATATGTAAGCGAACGCGAAACATTGGTAGAAGCAGTAGTAGAGGTGGTCACTTCAAGAACGGTTGCAGACTGGTCATCTAATATATTCTTCCTCCTACAGCGGTCAATTATTGGCGGGATTCTGCCCTGAATATCATATAACGAGTCATTCTTGGGTAAATTCCGCTCGCAAAAATCTTCAACACCGGCAACACAATTCCGAATTTGATTGATAATGGACTTTATAATGGGTTCGCGAAATTTGTGCTTTGTTTGCAGATGCTTGGGCAGGTTTCGAAATTTACTGATGGTAACAGGGCAGAATCTGACTGGACAGTCGACTCTCTCTTCTGAACATGGCCCTTTGAATTTACGAACAAAAACCATTACAAAGATCTGCAAACAATCACCGACAATATTTAGTAGCTAAGCGGAAAAAGATCTATGGCAGCATTGTTTATATATCAGGAGTGAGAGAGAGAGACAGAGACACACACACACGAAGAATAGAAATAAAAACTAAATGTGAGGAGGAGGAATAAAAAGAAAAATAATCCGAATTGTGTTAAAGATGGCGTCGAACGTTATTTGATTAGTGCTTTACTCTCCTCTCAGGCATAAGACACAGTTGAGGGCTACTGCTACTACAATTGTATCTGGCCGTCTGTCAGTCTTCTCCGACATGAAATGATCCACTCTTATGCAGTAGCAGTATTATCAAGTAGAGTGAGGCTTAAGAAAAAAGTCGCTCCCACATAGGAAAAAGTACAATAAATGGCGCAACAACATTCATCTCATAGATTAAGATGATAATTCACGAATGGTGAACTGATGTTAAATATGAAATAAGTTTGCCCGAAACAATATTGTTGTTGAAGATTAGTCGCCTTCTTTCGGCTCCGAGTTAAACAGGAAAAAACCTTACGCCAAGCCGAATTACCGAAAACACTAGAGTTGCAATAATAAACCTACGCCGGTTACAGAACAAAGAAACACACAGAACAAAATTTTGAAAAGTTTTCATTGCCAGTTTTAACAAGTTTTTCTTTTTCGGACGAAAAAAAAACGAGCAAGGGAAGAAAAACTTGAAACAAAAATAGCCGACCCTTTCCATCGCATTTTTTACCGAGAGAATGCCTCACATGACATTATTTGTACGTAATTGTAATTTTACAAATATCATTTTTCAGCTCAAAAATCAAGATAATGATGAAATAAAGAAAAGAAAAAAAATTCCACCGAGAGAGAGAGAGAGAGAGAAAAAACCCCAACATTCGATAAATTCAAATCAAATGTTGTAGATCTCTTCAGCCTCATGAATTCATCTCGGTTGTTGCGTAAATTGTTATACAGAAAAACAATTAACATCTGTTCAGTGCAGGGAAACCGAGGTTCAGGTCATTTTATGACCTGGAGACGCGTGGCATTTGTGTTTTCAATTTCATTATAAGGATATTGCAAGTGAAATAGACCAACTTATCTTCCTGAACGAGTAAGATCTTTTACTTTTGTACGGAAATGTCAATAAAAGGAGTCAAAATGGTTATTTTTTAAATCGCTGTTCTAATCCCAGAGTTTAGATAAAATTAAAAAATGCAAATAAAATATCCTCCTACAAAAATAAAAATAAAAATTAACTAAACTACGATACAATTCAAATGTCAACTATGCACTTGAGAAATAATCAATACATGTAAAATCTTCCGTAAGAGGGGGGGAAAGGCAATATTGACGACCCAATCAATTACACAGAATTAAAAGACCAACCTGTGTGTTCTTTTTCTTTTTGTAATCATACCACTTGTGTATGTCAAATGCTACTCTACGAAGAGATTGTTTTTTTGGTAATTCCATATTGTAGATACGCAAAGTGGATACACTGGTGGTTCTCAGACAATGGTTCGTGTAATTCTGTGAACAACCAGCCTCTCGGGAGATTTCCCTCATTCGAGTGCCGAGGGTATTCTTTCCAACCGGCATATTGTCATACCAAATAATTTCATCTCTAACAATACTCTGCTTTGCTCGCTGCCAGAAGGCATCACACATGGGGTTCAAGAGTTTCACATATTTTTTAAATGAGGCTAGTGGGCACCACTTACTCCCAGGGATTTCGTACATACGCATCTCCCCATCGCCGGCCTCAGACCCATCTTCTGTGCGAAGGGTTACATAGTCTAAACCTTGAGGTGAAACGTCGACGCGGAAGTCTACTTTTGTAATCTCTCGCAGATTATCACGACCCCTGTTACATAAATGGAGCATCAAGTCAATAAAAACTTTGTTCTGTAAACCACGAGGAGTACTCTGATCCAGTGCCGATGAGGCCATAATTTTTTGCATATCTTCCTCTGTGATAGGATTCTTTCTTTTAATAGCATCTTTTCCCATTGCCCTCAACTTCACCAAAATAATGCTAAACACTTCGTTGGCCTCTTTAAATTGTTCGTCCGTTATTATATCCAAACGAGACATCCTTTTGAAGTGGCGTTGCAGCCCATAACGGAGGGTGATCATGGATTTTCTGGCGTACAGCTTTCCGCTAACCTGTCTTACTTCGGTGTAGAATTTGCGCAGGAAGCTGCATAATTCAAGAGCAGGTTTTCTCTCCAAAACAGAGAGCGAAGTGTGTTGCGATCGGCAATAGTCTTTTAAAATCTTGACAGCACTTTTAATGATATTCTGTGTGCGTAGAGATTCTTCCAAATCTATAAGTTCCACTACAGTGCCATTTGAATTAGATAGCTGCGATGCCCCCGCCTCCGATTGCTGCTGTTGGGCTGGGTTTACGTCAGATGGGCTATTCGACGCCATATTAATAATATTAACTGTAACAGCTGTAATCGATCCAACAAATGAAAAAGAATAAATGCAAAAAGGCAGTGCTGAGAAAGAAAAATATCTACAGCAAACCACTTTCAAACAGTCTGTTAAGATGCAGTATAAATCTGCCAAGCCAAAGTAGGTAAAAATAGTACTCTGTGCGAAGGAAATATCTGGAGTCTGCTGGTTTGTGGTTGTAATAAAAATAGTGCAATTGAGGAACTATTTATTTACAGGAGAATGTGCTGATTATTTTTTTTTTTAGAAAGAAAACGAAATATAGTGAATAAACAGCTTCGGAGGTGACTATTTTCTTTCACTACTTTCCCGTTCGTCTTGCTATATGTCGACGGCCATCTTGTTCGTGGCATATACTTATTCCCATGGGGAACAGTGGACTATTGACCGACACTGGGAATGTCACGTGACATGTCAGCAGCCAATGAGAAGGCTGATAGTCCTAGGCTAGCTATTAAAACAGCTGCTAAATGATAGGCAGAAGGATTTAGTAGCAGAAAAATAACAGACAGCACAGTATTTTTGGTTGGATAGATTGAAAATAGCTTCTTTGTCTCCGCCATTCGATAACTGCTGCTACTACAACAAGACAAGCAAAAAATTCATGCCTATTATAGCTGACAGGGAATATCTCAAGTAGTTGATTCTGAAATCACTGAGAAATAAGAATGTATTAAATTTTTCAAAATGAAAATTTTAAATACCAAAATGAAGCATTTCAGGACGTTACTAAAATCAGTGAAAAATGATTTTACAAGTAACTGACAAAAATACAGAAATTCTAATTAATGTATTTTCAGTAATTTTAAGATAAGTCATTCCAAGAATTGAAAAAATATATTCAAGAAAATGCATTAAATGGCTCGAATGAGTTGAAATTACGGCAACTCATTGTGAAACCTCTGTAAAGAAAAAGAAAATACACATACGGAAAGTATTTAAAAAAAATCTGATAACCTGATAATTTCCTAATAGTGGAATGGGATCTGGATGCTTCGGTGTAGGTCCGTTTCTCCCGACAAAATGAAGGCTACAGATATAAGTCCATGGCTTGATATTATTCACAGAAAAATTAACTCTGCCACAAGCTTTTACCCAACGTTCACATCGAGCTAGATCACTGCGAGGTTTTGGGAAAGGTAACCACCAAACTCCTTTCATTTCGGGTCTGTGGGGATAACGACTGTCGTTTTTACACGTACCATAACTACAGTGACGGTTCGCAACCATTATTAATTCTCTGTGGCTTGACCTAGTAAGTGGATAAAAAAATATGAATGCCTACACATGAATAAGTTCAATGATAAATGTGTGTGTGGGGGAGAGGGTTACTAATTCATTGATTCTTAGTATCAAAATGGCCAAATGGTAGGGAACTTCTAAACTTAGAAATATTTATCCCATAACCTAATTCCAAATGCAGACTTCAACTATCATGGACGTATACAATGAGGTGTTCTATTTACGTTAACACTAACAGCATGAAAACAAGAATCAATGGCGGTCGTTGAGTTTGTCCTAACACTAAAATGTAATCACGGTAATAGGACAGACTTCAGATTGGTGTACAAAAGAAATTGTACATCAAACAAATAAAAATTGTATAACATACAAGTAGACAGAGTTTGACTGGTGGAAATTCTCAACTAAGAATTACTTTCAACTGATCGTGGTTCATATTTTAAATACTAACGTAACAACAGCATGCGGTTTGTCCTAAAAACTTGTATAGAGGCGAGACAAGAACTTAATTTATGGAGGGTATTTGTTGTTTGTTTTTTAAATTATATTACTTTGATTATGAGAATGATTTCTGTCAGAGTCAACTTAGCTAATTAAGAATTTAAACCATAAAACACTTGAGTAAATAAGTAACGCAAGCAAAATAATAGATGGCAGCTTTGAGCAGGAGCAGCAGTAGCGCCCTCTCACTTCCAACAGCCAAGATAGAGACAAGCAACACAAGTGTAGAGTGGCTTTTATTTCACTACTACTAATATACTGGATAGAGTCCAATGTCGTCAAGACCGCCAATCTTTACAACACAGCAACAAAAAGCAAGTATGTTGGAGCGATTAATAACGATGTGACTCGCAAATAAAGACCAAGTTTGAAACCAATAATGCCATATCAAGATTTTTGGGTTGAAATCTGCTAAATTTTCTCCACTGAATGAATAAAACTAATCGTTTTCAGCTCAATTGATTATCAAAGAGATCACTATATACAGACATGGAATTAATAAAAATTGTACATTTACTGATGAAGTTCACATATCTGTAGTATATGACTTTCCAAAACGAAAGTTTCGGTTAAAATTTGGTTTATCGATCATGATTAAATACCTAGAAGTATTTTCCCCATGTAATGCAGTTTGTTAGACTCACCTAGACTTTCCGTTTCGTTTCTCTCTTCCCCTAACCGAAAAAAACGAACAAAAAAACTTTTATACAAGGGAAAACGAGTGAGTTAGCTCTTAAGTGGGTAACCGATTTACAAGATATGTTCAATGTAAAACTGGACTGTGCCAGTCTTCGCAACAACCGATATTCTATTTACATGACAACCCCTTATCAATTCCCCCCCTCTAAAACTGCCTAAAAATTGGCAAAATGTTATCGACTTTCAGCCAACTCTATGGCTAAGAATATTCAATATATGTTTACAAGATAATTCTTATGTATAGGTTCATCAGAAAATATTTATGTAGGTATTATGCAAGGGGGATAACTTCTCGGCAGACGTCAAATCATACCGGAAAAAATGAAAGCAGACAACTTCTTTGAAACTAAATTTCATCGAATACAACAACAAACGATAGCGTTAGTGTTATGTTTGCAATTAACAAAATAATTGGGTAGATTTAATATCCGGATAACGAAATATCAACGATAATAATTGGGGAAATTAGAAACTTAAACTAAATGCCGTATATTGGCTCTTGACTTGAGCGTTTCTAATTCGAAAATAACGCCATTTGACAAATGATAATAATCTAGCCAACTTCAAAATTTGTCTTTGTAATAGATCAACCACAGAAAATCTTGTGAAGCGTGTATCAGGGTTATTATTCTTCGACATAACGTTTCAATGTACCAATTCCAAAGAATTACCGTTTCGAGTTAGCCGACTTGATATTCCTCAGCTAATTTAGAACAAAAAACGTGATGCCACATTTCAGGTGTCTGCAATTGCTGATTTTTATTAGATAAATACGTGAAAATGAATAAATAAAATAAACAAAAAAACAACGGTTCGATCTAGCAACAGGAATGAGAATAATCTCAGTGCCAAGATAAAAAAGGTTATAAGAATGTTCATAACACTCACAGCATGGATTATTTGAAGAGTGATCTGGTCTCGAACAACTTCTGTATGCAGATTTTAAAGAGGGAGAGATTAGGAGACGAAAAACAAGTGAGATCCATTCTACAGAGCATTGCCTATTTTCACATTCCCAACGACTGGGGTCTCAAATAATCCCTTTAACGTGGTACAACTGGAGAATAGAGATTGTTAGAGTCAAAATAATTCGAGACCAGAGTCATTGGAGTATGAGATACAAGAATAAACCATTTATTGACTTAAAAAGAACCGCACATTTTAGGGACCACAATAACTAACTTATAGAGATAACTAAATATTTGGAAGATAGAAATAGAGGATTAAATAGATAAATAAAAGTGGCAAGAAGGAAAAAATAAAAAAAATTAATTCAATAAATTGTAAATAAAACATTAATAACATTCAACTCTTTTTCAAGAAAGTACAATTCTAAAGAAACTTACTGTGAAACAAAATACTTTATCTAAAAAAGAAAAAGAAAAAAAAAAGGATATATTTCCAAAGGAATTTCTTTGTAACACTACAAAACTGCTTCAATAAGGTAAGGAAAAGAAGACTTGGTTTGATCGGCAATAGAAATGTTATTTGAATTTCTCAACTATACAATGGAACACGTTAACGATATTTATAATAGTAAGAATGCTAAAGTTGTGTGTGGGGGGATAATCGAAATACAACAGTGGCTTTTACACTAAATAAGTTGCTGACTGACGGGATTAGCAATGACTAGTTCAGGCGTCTGACCTGCAAAGCGATTTGGTCATCTCAACCAAGTCAATAGTTGCCAAATCAACGAGATAAAGTCAAGAACTTGTTCAAGTAAACAAAGGTCGGCTTATCAACTGAAATGCGAGGTAGGCAAATGGAACATAAATTTAGCATTTTCTAAATTTAGAAAAAATATGAAGTGTACTGACTGACAACTATATCAATGAGTACGGTTGAAAAAAAAAAAGTGTTGCAAGACATAATTTCAATGTCGGAAGATGTAAACAATCTGGTTCTAAAAAATAACTTTTGAACAAGTTCAAAAGATGAAAATTCATGCACGTAAGCGAATCAGTTCTCTAAAAAGGTGCAATAATTACACCTAGCCCTGCTAGCAGATCATTTTAAGCATTAATTTTATTAGTATTTCTCTATCTTTTCACAAAGGTTGATGTGGGGAATTTCATGCACGTGCCTATATCCTGTTTTCCTATTCAATCCATGAACATCATAGAATCGAGGGTACCAAATGATGGCGTATAAAACCGAACTTACTTGCGATACAAATATTTGATTAACACGGCTATTTTCAACGGAAGTGATTGTAGTAGGGGTAGAAGTTGTAGCATCAGTTCCAATTGTTGTCATAACAGGATTGTGACCCCCATAAAGAATTCGGTTTTTACGTTTTCGGTAATCAGTTTTTGGAAAGATTGTCTGCGACGGAGTCCAGGGGAATATAGTGGGTGCAGGGTTTTGTGGGGTAGGTTCTGCGTCCACAAAATGCCTTGAGCATACACGGTGATGTTTTTTTGGTCCGTCCCAATCGTCACCACGCCGAATTAATCTAGTCCAAATGTGACGCATGCACGGGTTTTTTTTTGTAGGGAACGGAAAGAAACGAACACCGCGCATAAACGGATAAACGACAATGCTTTTACGCGAATCTGAATGGCACTGGGGCACGACACACCACCACTTGGCTTTGCTACGCACTGTTTCCATCCTTGGTTGGAATAAGTTACTATTAAATACAACTGGGTGATGAAAACAAGGTCAGCTATGTCAGGAGAGTGGTAAGGCAAATTTAGCGGAAAGAAAACGGAAATGGTTATGCCTTCACTTACAGCAGGTCACGTGATACAATATCAAGGGAGATAATACACTGCCAACGAGAGGGTATCTAAAACAGCTATAA
Organism: Thysanoteuthis rhombus; assembly: GCA_963457665.1. Taxonomy (NCBI): domain Eukaryota; kingdom Metazoa; phylum Mollusca; class Cephalopoda; order Oegopsida; family Thysanoteuthidae; genus Thysanoteuthis; species Thysanoteuthis major. The sequence goes on along the minus strand of OY735216.1, from coordinate 21,681,191 downwards.
ACTTCAGGATTGTGCGTGGGGCGCTTGCTTAGGAACAGATCAGCGATCCTTTAAATTGAAATTAGAGCCAGACAAAAAATGAGATTTCTACAAGTTATTGGCTGGAGAAAAAGAAAGAATTGAAATTCGAAGTAGTAGGATAATTTCTAAATAAAAACAATTAAAAAATAAATTCAGAAACTCAGCCGAGTCAAGTAAAATCGACATAACTATTAATCCCTCGAAAGGAAAAAAATTATTCCCTCTTTTTTTCCGTACCTCATTTGAACGTTTTTTGGTTCCCCTTCTTCGGTTGGGACTATAATCGAAGTTGGTTGGGACAGCATCCAATTTGAGTCTTAGTTTCACTTTGATGCCCCAACTCACCAACAGATCTGGATCTTTTACATAGCAGCTTTTCTCGAAATGATCCGAACAGAGGCTCGAGTATTTAGAAGGTAAAAAATCTGCTCTGTTCACTCGAGATAGCCATTCGGCGTGTAGCTCCGGTCGAGTCGCTCTGTCTGGGAATCGAAAGAAACTCCTTCCGCTCCCCGTCTGATTACTACAACCGTAAGCCACACAATGAACCATGAAGAATAATAGGAACTGAAGCTTACAATTTCAATAATAGAACAACTTTAAATCTTCCCAGATGAAATGATTATCTCATTAATATTTTTCTTGGCAAATCTACAAACATGGCCGACTTTGTGTTGCACTAAAATGATGTCATCGATATAAACTCATCCGGAAATTAACGGAAATACCCGAAGTAAGGGAAAATACATTTAATAAATGGATATATGCTCATAGAATCTGCCAGTGGAGGGCACTGTTCCTCTAAAACAAGCCCCCTGCTGTAGGATATTATCTACCAAGTTTCATTTTGTAATTATAGAAAATTTCACCAGATCACGATATGCATAAATGCTATGGTTTCGAACAAAATTTGGACCCTGTATCAGCTATAGTCAAGACGCTTCTTCACACTTTAAGAGGTGAAAATGACACAGAATTTACTTATATTTTTCTCTCATGAATCCACTCACTTTTTTTTTCTTTTTAATTAATTTTTAATTATGCACTTTTTTCAACAGTGCCTGGGAGTTTCATACTAACAAAAAAATATTAGAACTTTTTCAGCAACATTTAGTATGGTGTGAAAAAAAGTCATGTATAAAAGGAAAAAAAGAGTTCCAAAAGGTTTATTTTGATCTCGCCCTTAAAAACAAAACAAAACGAGGCCGAAAGTCAATTCATCGTCAGTTATTGCAACATCACGTAAAATCTTTCAGAAGAAAGCGAAGAATCACCATCAGAATACATAAGTTATAAAAAATATGTTCAAAATCTTCAATTTTTAATTATCACAAATCACAGCTGAAGAGAAATCAACAGCATTCAACAATTAAATATCCTTCACATTAATTTTGCATATCAACGCAAAATAAAGTCACTGCAGTTTTCTACCAGAGTAACTTCTGATCTGTATAAAAATCAAGAATTGAAATATCTTGTTACTAATAAGCAACATTATGTACTTTTAAAATACAATAATACTCACTTTACTAACTAGTAGGATACCTCAAGTTTTCCATACATGCCTGATTATACTAACTGAACTTTAATAATAAAAAAAAAAAGCAGTGATTGGTACGAATATTCATCGTATTTCCTAGTAAAACTTGGACATTTTCTGGCATGTACTCCAGAGAAATGCGTAATTAAATAAGACAAACAAATTAATTGAGAGGATTCTATGAATAGAAACCTTAGCCTTCGTTCACAACGAAAAAAGGTCTCAGAAATAAGTAGCATAAAAAGAAAAAAAAAAAATTGAACCATACACTGATGAATCTTCAGGGTAGAGAGAGAACTTGACCAAGAAACCAGACAATAAAATGGAACAAAGCCACTTATACAGTCTGATAACAAGCAGACCATAAGCGACTTTTTTGAGTGGGTGTGACAGTTTCAACAAAAAATACAATAAGAGACTGTGACACTAATAAAAAACAAAAAAAAAACACATTACATTAGCTTTTAAAGGAAAAATTAAACCCAACTCCTATTCTAAATAAAAAAAAATTTGAGGTCGTTTTTCCTGGTATAAAAGGAAATTTCTACATTCATGCATAGCAAGAAGAATTTTTTTAAAAAGTTTTACAGCAAGAGAAACTTGAAAATTATCTCGAACTGAAGTATTGAAAATGTTACTGAAATCCAATAATTTCCGTAAAAAGGAAAGGAAAGGAAAAAAAAAAAAAGAAATGTATTATTGGTTTTATTTCTTTGTCCGTCCAAATGATATCTCCCTTTGGAATTAGGTCGAAGGGTGGGCAATGGGGTAAGAAAGAGGGGGTGAAATTTGGGGCCAGACCCAGGAATTCTTGCCTGATAGTAAAAAATATCTGGAAAAATTATCTTTTACATGTACATATACACTCAACCCTGCTCCCATCACAAATTAAGTAAAGTTTTGCAGAGGGATGGACAAGAGGTGACAAGTGAGAACTGATCAAATTTGGGAGCGGATCCATGTACAATTATCTCCCCTACGCCGTAGTAATAAGTCCAAGCCATACCATATTGACAACAATTTCATGTCTGTCGAAACAATATTTCCGTAAGTTTAATGAATTTCAATAAGATTAAGGATGAACAACAGACTACAGAAAACTGAATTGAATTTGAGTGGATCCATGCCCAATTACCTCCCTCACATCGGAATTTTGTGTCCAAACCCCTTGTCTACCAATGCAATATCTCAAGTAATTAATGAATATATACGATAGTTTGTCGAAGTAATAAACTTCAGACGAGATCCAGGAATTTTCCGATAAATTTAATAGAAAAACAGAAACAAAACTATACATAGGAACATGATGTCCACACAGTATCTCAAAAAGTTCCCAAATGATTTGTTTGAAATTATGTGGAGGGGTGGACAATGATAGCTACATGTTCAAACTATAATTTCATATCTGTCTACATGATATCTCCAGAAGTTGTCAAATTTCAAAGACATTTTATGGAAGGGTGGATAAGGGCTACGGGAAAACTGATTGAATTTTGGAACAGATCCATGCACAATTATCTTATTGTAGTTTCATGCTCAAACCATATAATATCATAATTTCATGTCTATCCACACAATATTTCTAATAGTTCAATAAATTCCAATGATACTTAGCAGGGGGGGGGAAGCACAATCAGTGATTTAAAAAAAATTACCAAGTTTTAGGAGCGGAAAAAATGCATTTCCCCTGAAGCCAGTAGACCAAGAAAATAAATTCCCTTGAAAGACATCTTCAGCTAAAAGCAAGGCATTGTATTTCTACTGCGAGTGTGATTTTGGGAAGGCAGATGGAACAGAACGTGATGTTAGGCAAAGACTTGACTGGGTTTTAATAGCAGCAGTAGCAGTTGTCGAATGAGGAGGAAGAAAAGGTGAAGCAGGCAGACAGGGAGATCATAAAATCAATACACGTCAGCCTTACAAAACATCAAGACAAATGGCAGAAGAGGAAAGAGGAAAAAAGGAAAAAGCTTCATTGTTAGACAGAAGAAAAGATGTTAGTCAGACATTTATAAACTAATGACATACATTGAAAAAGCTATATCTGATTTTGCGATTGAGGTGAAAACCGCCAATCATTTAATCAAATCTGTAAAAAAGATGCTCATGTTAATCTAATTTGCACTGAATTCATGTCCAGTATAGATTCAGAATTTTATGATCATATTCAAGAGAAATCTTCCATATCGGTAAAGTCATTATAAGTGGATGAGACAAGCAGACTTACTTGTGACATATTCCTATGATCCTTACTCTGAATTGTAGCAGAAGTCTTAGCAACACTGAAACTATCACTTGTCACAGGAGGGTTGTGACCACCATAAAGAACCCGATTTCTATGATTTCGATAATCAGTTTTTGGAAAAATAGTCTGTGAAGGAGTCCAGGGAAAGATGGTGGGTGCTGGGTTTTTAGGTGTAGGTTCTCCATCCACAAAATGTCTCGAACAGATGCGATGATGTCTTTTAGGACCATTCCAATCATCCTCACGTTTGATTAATTTAACCCACATTTGTCGCATGTATGGGTCCTTTTGTGTTGGGAATGGGAAGAAACGAACACCACGCATGAATGGATACACTGAGAGACTTTTGCGTGAATCAGAACGGCACTCGGGCACCACGCACCACCATTTTGTCTTTGAAACAGTGTTCATTTTTGATGAGGCAAATAAATACAAGCAGATTGTTACGAACAAGTAAAGATAGGTCAACGGAAATTGCTATGCCTTTTCTTAGCAGTAGTCACGTGATTCAGATCAAGGGAGGTAATAAATAAGATGAAAGGCAATCAGTATTGTTTGCACCCGATAAACAAAGGAATTTTCAATTGACCTATGTTTATTAATCAGGATGGTCTTAGTGACTGCCCAGAGTCCAGACCTGCAAGAATAATTTAGTGAAGAGTGAATGATTGCCAGAATGCTCAAGCTTCTTAATTTTTGTTCTTTATATCTTTTTCCATATTTCAGATGTACAATTTTGCCTTCAGAAGTTAGGAACTGACTACATTTGTGATTTTAAAGCAGGGCAGCATTTTTCATAAGTGTTTCCTTTAATTGCGAATTTTACATCATTTATTGGAAGAAATTACAGGCTTCATCTTATTTATCACTTTCAAGAGATCTATTGAAAAGTTACCAAATTTAAAATAAAAATATTTTCAAAGAAAGCAAAAAAGGAAAAAAAAAGAAAAAAAGAAGCTATCTGAAGAATATGGATGCTCAAAAGTTTTTAGTTAAAACATTACATAGAAATCCAGCACACTGAAGGTATTTCACACGATACTTCACAAATCACAGCTGGAGAGAAATCGATCTTTGTTCATATGAATCTTATATATCAACATAAAACCTGACAGAGAAGGAAAAAAATTTAAAAAAAGAAAAAAAAGATCAAAACTCATATTCTCCATGTGAGCTAGTTTCAAGACATATTAGACAATATTTTACAAAAAATCTTGTTGGGAACCAATGTTAGGAAGAGGGCTTTCCAAGATGGCAAATAGATGCAAATAAGAAGTTTAGGACATTTCTGCAACATGGCTGTTATCTTATGGAGATTTAGGCTCAGTTGATAAGTCAGAGCAAAGGTTAGTTTAGTTCAAGTTGAGGGTTTTTTAAAATATTTTTCATTTCATTCATCCACTTTTATTTCACTAACTAAAATATGATGAGCTTTAATAGCTATGAGAATTTCATGTGGTGAGGAATAATCAAAAGGACATAGTATTATTTCTTCAATTTTACAAATAATATTTTTCAAGATTTCTTCTGGCATATACTTCAAAGAAATAGAAAATTAAATAAGACAAAATAAATGATGGAGATAGGTTTCTATGAATAGAAAACTAATGATCTCAAAAAATCTAAAGCATAGTGAGGTAGGTGGCAACGATTTTTTTTTTTTTTTTTTTTTTTTTTACTTGGTTAAAAAAAAAAAAACAAAAAAAAAAACAAACTAAAAATCAACAAACAAAAACATCTTTGGTTTGCTGAATGCAAAATTTTAAATGGTTATAAAATGTCCATTTCTGGTTAACTATGGCTTTATTAGTTCCAGGTAGCAATGGTTTACTCAAGAGGTATGGCTTACTAAAGTTATTTTCAGAGCTTGGAATAATGGTATGAAGGTAATCAGAAGATTTCAGGGATTCTTTTGGTTTTTTTTCACTGTCAAGTTACGAGGAAATCAGAAATAGGCCTTTTTCTTAGTCAAATGAAACTTGGACTTGTCAAACTGAGGATTACCCAATTTGCCATAGCTACAAAATACAAGTTACAATCCATCAGAATTCCCCCTCCTTTGATACCAGGGATTTTTAATGGGAAATAAAGCTATTTACATTACATTGGAGATAACTTGTGGAAACTCAACAGATTGTTAGAATACAGTAATTTTGCACATAAATATTCAAATTGATTCATAAATACCTTTAGGCACTATTTATAAGTTTTTTTTTCACATAATATTGCAATAATTGATAATCTTCTTAGAAGTTTTTTTTTTCAATTCTAATAAAAAAGCATAAACTTAGTCATAAAAAAGATGAACACTCATGCTTACTTAGAGCAGGTTTCAGACAGTTGACAGAAATGTAAACAAGATTAACAAAACCAATTACTTTGAATTTGACATGATTGATGAGTGTCAGAAATTAGTTTTCAAAAATATAATAACCCTTAAGTAACTTCTTTAGAATAAAAAAACCCAGAAAACTTTATAACTGATGCAATTTCTCCCAGGCCTTAATCTTCATAGAAATTCAAGTTTTCAAACATTTTACAAGAATTTTAAAAATTGATTTGACTCGAAAAATATATTTCCATAATATAGTCATACAAAATACCTTTTCCATTAGGAATTTTAAAAAATAAATGAATAAGTACACATATAGTGATATCCAAAATAAGTTAATTTTTGGTAAAAAATTTTTTTCCAAAATGCCAAAAATTACAATACACCGTATTGCACAATGAACTACTTTCATAACACATACCTCCAGATTTATGCTGTAGACGATTTTTGTATCATAATTTTCTACAATCTTCCATCATATTTATGACACAAACTAGTTACAAGTTTTGGGCGTTTTCATCAACACATGCTGCCTGTGCATAGAAATACTGATAGCAAGTCATTTCAAGAGAGAACTTTTCCATCGTGTTTCAATTTACATAAAGAGAGAATGTGCCAATTAAAGTTAGCAGTCAGACTTACAGAGAAAAAACTGTATCATTGCAAAGACTGCATCATGTAAGCACTAAGATATGGGCTATTTTGAATGACTAAAAGTGGCTTGATTCATAGAATATAATTTTAAAAGTTACTTGGCAAATGAATTAATCCAGTATGAGTATATCTGTTTACCTGTGCATCAATGTTGATCCTGAATTTAAAAAGTGACCAATAAAATGAACTTAGAGTTACATTTATAACGCGTGTGTCATTTGTTGGAAACTTATTCAATTCAAGGAAAATGATACAATTTTAAAAAATCTAGCCACTTAAAATTAACAATATAAAAATGGCCACACGACGAACAATTTCATTTGAAGTAGTATGCTTGTCACAAGAACAACATTTGCGTTGATGATGGATCAAAAACATCCAATAATTGCCATAGGATTAGATGACTTTTTGGCGAAAAATGACTGTAACCGAAACATAAATAGGAATCGATCAAGATGCAGTCTATGCAATCAGTAAACATTAATTGTTATCACATCGTTGACACCTCCCAGAGCTTGAAAGCTGTCGATAACAGGCAAGAAAATTAATAATGGTTTGAATGGCGATTTATTTCTCTACCCACGACATATTCATTTTTGATTCCATCAACGATTAGGTGTGCGTGGTGTCTACACTGAGTTTAACGTGTAAAAGAAAAGAAAAGCAAACAGATTCGAGTTTTTAACTTATGCTTCGGAATGCTCACCTACGAGATTGCAAATAACTTTTTCACTTGATTAAAAATACGCACCAATGAAATGAACTGTGGAATCTAAGACTTGATGTGGAAAACATCGGTGAGAAGTTCGTAATGAGAACTAAAACAAAATACCGTAATACCATATGGTAAAAAAAGCGCGATCGTAATTTACTGGCTATTGCCCAAAAGAACTTTGAATTCAGGTTATTTTACACACACACACCAAAAGAAAAAAAAATTAATATCGAATCAGAACCAAAAAATGAATGCATGTACTGAAAAGATAACAGCTAACATTATGTAGAAAGGGACAAAACCTCATTAGCCATAAGTATTTAACAGAAGATGAATAAATATTTTTCGACAAAATGATGCAATTGATTTCAAGTTAAGGAAAAGTTTCAACCCTCAGCAGTATAAACAAAAAAAGGTTCCCTCTTCTCACGCAAATTCTACATAGAGTTGAAATTAGTGCTATCCCAAAGCAACAACTTATCATTTGCCACTGAACCAGTACTTCCTTAGAAAAATAACTACCAATATGTTTCAACAAGCTCTTCAATGTTGCAGACGTGTTTTAAAAAAAGAAAAAAAATTCAAGTAAAAATTATTTAAAAACATTTAATCATTCACGAGAATGACAAAACGGGTTCCCAAATAATAAGCCGAAACCTGTGTTTGAAAATGAATGGTAATTAGTTTGCTTTTCTCAGAGAATTTTTAAATGTCGTTGTTTCATAATAATTTATCCAAACAAACGTATTTTCAAAAACTTTATTTTTTAAATGGTAAACATGAATAAACGCTAGTAATTTTTAAAATATTTATTACCTCGTCCAACTGTAATTCTCCGGAAGCCCTTTGTTGCCGAGAAATCCAATCGCCTATATCAGTCACGCAGTTTTTAACATTATCATCACAACTACTACGTGTGCCATCATTATTATTATTATCATCATCATCATCATCATTCCTGTTTATAGCCTTAGGGTGGAGTATGGTAGGTACAGCAGTGTTTATCAAATGGTACCTGTCTGAAAGACCAAGTTTAATTCTATTTAAACTGGCCGGATGAAACATGTCAGTAGTGAAATGATCACTGCACAAATAACTACAAAAAGACGGGCTCTTAAAATTAGGTCGGGTACGTCGGACAAAATTAATCCAGACTTCCTTATAAAAACGGTCCGGAGGGAACCTGTGGTGGCTAACTCCATCTCGTTTCGCCTTGCCACAGCCTCTAATAATACACCTGGTCACCATAATAACAAGAAAAGAATCAGAAGAGTACTCAAGTAGACGGAATCAAGACAAAACTTACTCTACGCCATAAAGACTTACTTCTACGTCATCAAACAGTGTATACAGAAAGTGTGACGTCATCACTTGTTATAAATACGTCACATGAATTTGTTGTGGCCTTAACCAGAGTAATCGATATTTTAACAAATCGATTGCCAGTAATTGTATTTTTCTCATCACAGTAAACAGTGATATATATATATATATATATATATATATATTTTGTGTGTGTGTGTGTGTGTGTGTGTGTGTGTGTGTGTGTGTGTGTGTGTGAAAGTGACTGTACGGATGACTTTTTCAATTTTACACGGGAAAACAATTCGAAATCCAAATAGCCAAACATAGAATGAAATTTTGTATTAAACAAAGAATAATGAGGAGATGATATCTTGGGGGATTAGTGTTTCCATTTGAAAATACATGAACCAACTTTTCAAGTAAATTTAATAACCAGAAAACAAATTATGACTAATCTTCAACGAAATTCTGTAGATACTATATGACAAGCCGGTTGGATTACACCAACTCAACAAGAAAAAGGCGTAAAAACAAATGCCGACACTATTTATGCTAATGTATTTCGCAAAAACTACAAAATTAAACCCTTTACAATTGATAAATTTGTCAAAAGTTGTGAGCAAGATATTAAATTTGAAATTAAAAACTCACATCTGAATTATTTGGTAAGATCATGTGATTTTGAAAAGCAGTGGTACTATAACGAGCTTTTCTCCTTTGATGTTTGAATTGAAGTGAACACGAAGGAAAAATGCTAGGCACAAAATCAACGTTGGCCACATTCGGTACAGGATAGCGACTGTAGAAATGGAGGCCACAAATGCGATCGTTGTCCGTTGCTGTCCAATTTTCTCTATTGATAGCCTCTACCCAAAGGCGTCGACGGTGTGGGTTACGAGGGAAACGATGCAGTCGAATGCCACGAGCCGAATTGGCCTTCGTGGCTCTCATCGTACAGCCAACAACCACACAAGTGGGCATTAGGACCACTATTAATCAAGGCTCTCTTCATAAACTCTTACAAAATGGTGAAAATACGGGCCACAATGTGAAAATTGCGCATGCGCCAACATATTTCCAGGCGGTGATGAATGAATTTTATTCTTTGTAAAACAATTTGTTTAAAGAGAATTCCAAGAGACAAAAAATGTTTTCTCATACCCAATTTCAAGTTCTATTTTCTAGAGATAAAAAAGAAGGGGGGGTTAAGATGAAACATCGATAGTATGATCACTTTAAAAAAAAACAACAAAAAAACAAACAAACCCAAAACGATATATTTAAACTATGAACTAAAAATAAGGCCAGCGAGAAATAATGATAAAATAACATCCACTAATATTTTTGGGAGATGATTTCCCCCCCAAAATGTTCGATATTCAGATCATTATATATACCGTTACCATAACAAATCGCCATGCGCGAGCAGAATGCGTGTGATGTTAAGGGGGGGGTCAAATGATAAACATGTTTCTCCAGGTTTTTTTGCAATAAAAGATGATGTAATCGAAGATCCACGGATGATAGGATTTAAAATTGAATAAAATTCTGAATGTAAAAGCCGAGTTTTTCCCCTCAAACTCCCCACATTTTCGAAAGGAGGTGGGCCCCACTGCTGTAGTTGTGACCATTGAAGTCTTAAAAAAAGGAACTATCGATTATAAATAAATTATTTTCAATACTTCAATTTGGATACGACGAGATTGGCTAAGCTCAAATAATCATAACACATTTTTTTTAAAAGAGTAGATGGAGTTGTAATCTATTAACATAGGATTAATCACATCAACAGTGCCGTAAATACATGTATGTCTTAGCAAGGAAAATAACCGGATATAGATATTACACATTGTTTACATTCTTATAAAGATACTCTCTTCGTAAATATTGAGGTTTTTACGCAAAATAGAATTCGAAAATGAATTAGAATCAATTTGCAAGTTTGATTACGGGGGATGTACGGGTGCACAGAATACAAAAAAGTGTGTTATGTAACTTATTACCGAAGCAGAGTGTCCGGTTGGAGAATTTATTAGTTGCTGAATCTCTTCTTGTTGCTGTGTCGTTAAACTGGATACAGTCACGTGATTATAAGTATCAGTCAGCCGAACAGTCCAAGTAGCAACATTGCTATTACTACGACTACTATTCTGATTATTAGCCACAGTGGCGTTATAGTTAGTTGGCCACATGGGTTTCTGGCGTCCTCTCTTTGGAGTGGGGTTGAACAATCCCGGGGGTAAAACAGATGGTACTGCACCCTTGACCAGGTCTAACTTACGTCGAAACCCTGTCCGCCATTGTACGAAACCGACGAAATCGTCCGGGGCAACGAAATGGGCTCCACAAATGACAGACAATCCACTTCGCCCGCCACGCCAATCGGAGCGAGTTAGGGAAACAAAATCATCCCATTTTTTCTTCAACTGAGGATCGGCAGGGAAGGTATGAACACTGACATTGCTCTGATTGGTATTGGTGCAGCCACCCAGAACACATCTTTTCACCATTGTGGCTTAAAGAGAAGAATCGCGATGATTATTCCTTCTTCAGCCACAGTGGCCAGATGAAAGATGCAGTTCCGTTCTACAACTAGCGTCATAAAAACGTCACTTCCGGGAAAAGCCGCGCCAATTTTAATTCAACGTTTGCAGCTACAACAGGTATCACACTACAACAAGGCATCTTGCATAGTCATTCTTATATATATATATATATATATATATATATATATAAACACTGATGGAAGATTAACATTTATTTTGAAAAGGATTTTGATAATATCAACTAATTCCATAATTGATAAAAATGCAAGTAATCGAATGAAGCTTTGATAACTTCAGTTGCAAAATAAAAAGAGTGGACAATTTTATACATATTTTGATATGTATATTTCATTAACATGCTAGCTCCAAAGGTAAATTATTAGTCTCCAAATTGATCAAAGCATTCAAATTATATCTTCAGAGAATTAAACTAAAATCTAGTAACCAAAAACAAAACAAAAAAGTTTGAACCTAGCTGTAATAAGATTGGTCATTGTCATAATAGAAGAGGAATTGATGACTCAAAAACTTTGTTATCATAAAGCATTCAACAAGAAGAATGAGTACATTGTTTCTAGTGTGTTTGAGAGAGATATATAAAAACTGGCATGTAGGGTCAACCAGGGTGGAATAGGTTGATTTTTTTTTTTTTTTTTTTTGTGGCCATGAAAATATTTTTCAACTTTTTATGTATGGATTTCAACATTATAGCTCATTTAAAAAAGCCATAATGTTCTAATCTGGCATATAATACAAAAAAAATCAAAGTTGGAATTGAGAAGACTTGAAAACCTTAACCCCCACAACCCATTATGCCCTGTGGGTCAGATTATGATAAACCATATTTTATATTATCAATAAAATTAAAAGTTTTTCTTTACTTATTCGATGTTGTTCAGCAACTCTTATTTGTATTTATTGAAAAATTACATCATTTTCATTTGTCTCACATAGAGCAGCACAAATTCGAACTATTTTCCCTCACGTAATGTAATGAATTGAGTTTTATTTTCATGCATTTTTTGTTTTGTTCTTACTGTGACAATTTTACATCAGAAGACAACATCACTACCAGTACTTCTCTACCTCTGTCAAAGAGCACAGGATGTAACTACCACCTGTTGTAGGAGGTTCAATCACACTCTGGCCATTCCCATGTTTTTGTTTATCTTCTTGACATTCAAGTCACAGTAATACAAGATTTACTTAGCTATAGAATTTGCCAGGGAAAAATGACCCCTCAGATTCTACCATAACAAATGTAATAACAGCATGTAATTCTCCAGATTTAGCATTGTCTTCATGTAGGCCTTTATTATCCACTTCAATCTCATTGTTGAATTGATATAAGGAATACTTTCTTCATATATTAATAGATGTTTACTTGTCTTTATTTTTTTTTTCCATAGATTGTATGGTTTTGACATCTATTCTTTTCTTCTGTTCCTTTCTAGCCTCTTACCTCATTTGATTCAACACCTCTTCCAATGCAAGAAGTAAGATTTGCATCAAAATGGGGCCTAAAGAGAATTTGCAATTTTGCGCATCAAGCATTTCTGTTTGAAGATATGAGCCAGAGCCCAGAAGTGTGGTGTAGTTGCTGCCAGAGTTGCAACAGTAAATTAGGAAACATAGCCTTGTGTACACTCCATTTGGGACTGTGAACAATATGTTTAGGATGTTTCTCCAAGCCACTTCAACGGAATACCTCAACACCTAGAGGTTGAAGAGCATGTGATGTATTCAGTGGAAGACAGAATGATTATGTTGTTCTCCATAGCAGCCTTGATGGTATTTGAATTTAGATAGCTGTTACATCCATCATCCACCCTGAGTCACAGTAACTGTATTCAGCTCCTGGCCTACCTCATGTCCAAGTTTCATACAGGTGTTTGGCCTTGTAAAAGGTGAATAGGTATTCTAGCTTGATTTGCTGGCAAAGACAACATATCGTCTGACCAAAAAGATGAAGTCTAAGAGACATCTCTTCATTTTGAATTGCTTGCTATAAATACACAAAATTTCTACTAAAATAGTCCCATTAGTATTAAATCGAAATATTACAATAGAATCAATATATTAGAAGCTCCAGACATTTTCATTGACACCTTCAGCTTTTTGTCAGTAATCCAGAAAAGTTGCAATAATGAAAAAATTACAGATCTCAAGTACTTAACAAAACATAAGGTCCATTACAGCATAGATAGCTAACAACACTGGCTATGAATTGATGTAATGAAACTATTTCAAGTTATTAACTTAGCTGTACTTAAGTACTTGGAACAATTGAGTTTTTGCATATTTTGGATCAGTTAATTTAATTGATATTTTAGGAAGCTACTGAAAAGAGCTTTCAAATAGTATTTTTTTTCCATCTGATAATGCCAACCTTACCAACACTAGATTTTCCCCTCCCACCCCACCTTTCTACCCAAGTAAGTGAATACATTTTTTATTACATTCATTGACTTTTTAGACATTTGAAAAGCATTATTGATTTTTGCTATTTACTTTTATTTTGATTGTTGTTTCCTTTTATTGCGACTCAGGCAGAGAGTGAATAAATTAAAAGCATGGATTGGAATAAAGGTTAAGTTCTAAATGAGAATCAAACCAACAACCTTCTATACAAGAGGGTGGCTTGCTTAACCTTACTACTGGATGTTCATGGCAAGCGAGAGTCTAAATCAGACACTCAAGTGATATAATTCCACATTCTGGAACCAACAACACCCGATGAAAGCTGGAGGGTACACTGCAGAAATGTTGAAGGTAAATAGTGGCAAAAAATTACTTCATCTAATAAAATGAATAATAATAAAACATAAAAATTACAAGATGGGGGGAGGGAGATCAACGCAAAATTCATGAGACGTGGATGCTTGGATGATGTTTACTTACAGGTATTCGTACCTTGAAAGATACGCAAAATTCACTTTTTGCACAAAATCTGGGAAAAAAGTTTGTTCCTACCTAAAAAAAAAAACTAACTGTTCCCAGAGGGTTTAAATCTCATAAGACATCATACCTTTAGTAATAGTTTCTTTTCATTCAATATGAATCTCAAAAAGATACATATTCCCCACTTCTTCAGAACGATTACTCCCTGAGTTCTAATTTTTCTACTTTTCATTGCACTAAATTGTCTAATACTAAATAAAATGCCAACTTATATTGAAGCATTATATCCACTACACAACATGTACCTCAAAACAGATTAAGAGACGACACACAAACTGGTGAGGATAAATCTATTGATGAATCTAAAATGCAACATCACAACTCCAGAAAGTATAGAAAATCCTCGAGTCCTCCAGCCCAGAAAGACAGATATTGAATGAATGGAGCAGGGAAGAAATCATTCCTGATTGATGCAAATGGCCCTGAGGACAGCATCTCAAAAGCAAAGGCTGGCTCTGGGATCTAACGACACCCTTTTCAAGTTGGAGGATATAGCAGGCCTCCCTGATGTGATTCCAGTCGGCAGATGCTCAGTGAACTATGTATCCAAGTACAATGAGTTAGAGTTATAACTTGAGGCTGTCAAAAAGATTGATTGAAAGCTGCTTCTTAAGGAAACCAGAATAACTGCTCATGTAACACAGTGTAATCAGTTATTTCTTTCATGATATCTGAGGTGAGCATATCTTTTGATACTATATAGGCAGCTTTTATGCATACCTCAAAAGATACAAAGACAGCACTTCTTTTTTGGTCCCAGTTCACTAGTGGATTACATTAACTATTGAGTTCTGTGCATTCTGTTCAAAGTAGCAGAAATAAGATATTTACCTCATAAAATACTTGGGAAAAACTTTTATCAAAGTTCTAATTTTAGCAGCTGTTATGCGAAATTATCGTTCACCAAAAATCCTCCCACCCAATTGCAAAAGAATATGAAGAAATTCAATTATTAGCAGTTTTCCAACAAGAGATAAAACTTGTGAATAAGAGAGAATCAGTTTAGGATATATTTTCAAGAGGTTGAAGAGCAATAAGTGTATGTGTGTATCTTTTGAGGTACCTGTAAAGGATTCTGCTACACTTCATAATCCTGAAATATTCCTTCAGATAAATGTTTATTTCAATGCAGCAATTGTATAATCTAAATGATAGAAAATTAAGCAAATCGCAAAATCGTCAAATGATTTTAAAAAATCAAGAAGATGGGAAGACAGTTCAATTTCCTAGAAATTTAGTTGCACTTCTTTCTTTCACATACCAATTTTGTTTAAATGAAAATTAAAAGAAAAAAGTTTTAGTATGTAGGGAATTGCTGTGTAAAAATATTTGATAATTATTTGTTTTTGTTGCAAAACAAATAGTATTCTCAAAGGTAAATGCATGAGTTTTGATTATTTAGGATTTTGAAATAAAGTGGTGCATATAACTATACTTGTCCACCCACCCTTCCAAAAAGAAGAAAAAAAAAAGAAGATATTTCTTGTTCATCTAAATTTAAAGAAAGATTTGTCTACATTAATGTTGACTATTTCTAACCCTCGCTACTGATGCAAGCTGAACCTTTTAAAAGAAGGGGGGGGGGGACAGAATAAAATTATGTAGTGAAAAAAAAAAAAAATTTTCATATATCTATAGAACAAGGGTATGAATAGACTGAAAGTATAGATCTTTTCTCTCAAATTCTGTGTATACAGCGAAAAGAGTAACTTAACTAGAATGTATTTTTTTAGAAGTTACAAATAATGAAAAGATGACCAAGAAATACCCTCGCCCTTTTCTTCTTTCAAATAAATACAATATCTAAAATATTGGCCAGCCTTGTTTTTCACTAAAAGCATTTTCAGCTGTAAAATGCAGGGGGACAGGAACAGAATCCATCAGAAAAACTTTCACATTTTTTTAAATAAGTCCGAAGCCATTGATTGTAAAGGAAAACTTTCCAAAATCATTTCACTTACTTCAGCATAACCTGGAGTGGACTGTAACATGTTCATGGGTCTGACAGGTAAGGGATCCGGATGCTCCCTGGTCGGACCATTGCCTCCAACGAAGTGCTATAAGAGAAAAAAACATGGAGTTCAGTTGTATTAAAACCAAGATTTACATTGGTAATTCAAATGACAGCATTGTCCATCAAACCAAAACTTCATTTTTAAAAACCGGTGTATGTATTTTATTCTACAGGCACTGGAGTCTAAAAATATTCACAGCGAAAGGCAACAGTCTGAAACATTCATGAAACAGTACAAAAACAATTCCAAGGTGTGTTCATTTTCAGAATTAACAGAAGTCTTCATATCATCAACAGTTCAAAGAAAGGACCCTTTAGTGTTTCAAACTGTCTCTAGGGAATTTCAAGTAAGACGTCTCAACTCTAATGGCATTTTAGTCTAAAATCACTTACACAGAAGGACAGTAGCTTACAAACGTTTTGGCCAAATTGAATACATGAACACTGATTCAGTACGCTGTGTTAAAAAAGAATCTTGAAATTCACTCAAGTAAAACAAACCTTATTTGATTGTCCTTGAACATCGATCTCGGATAGCATGGTTGTGAATTTTGGAAGTCGTCTACTTTCCTTGCGCAATGGCAATGAAGTACGTAATTCAAATATTTCTGCAATAGCAGCAGGAGCTTCTGTTAACTTTGACAGGTCTTCTATCTTCTCATGAGCTGTAAACAGATTCATTTTTTCCATAGTTCTTGTATGGTTGTGCTCTGAGCATCTTTTCACTTCTGTATAGTTATATAAAAGAAGTCGGCTTCGACAATTACGGTTTGCACAGCGCCAATAAGTTGTGTTTTTACCTGTCCGATGTTTGGTATAATAATATCCAGCATGGCACAGTTTATCTTTACCTCGTTCTGTTTTGACAAAGTTTACACACTCAGCCATTATTAGGGTTAAGATACCTCAATTAAAATTCCCTAGAAACAAAAGTAGACAACTTGAAACACCAAATGGTCCTTTCTTTGAACTGTTGAAAAAAAAAAGAAAAGGGGGAAAATAAAAATAATGAAAAAATATAACCCACCACTTAATTTTCAACTCTGAAGATAAACACCATCACTTAGTTTTGTTTCATGAATGCGAGTAGACTATTAACTTTTGCTTTAAATGCTTTTACATTGGAGTGATTTAGACAAAACTGATTCACACAGAAGTGTTGTACCCCTTTAAAATATATCATAATCATTTGTTGATAAAGTTTATTGAAGTGCAGATTAAAGCCATGAAATAAGCAATGAACTACCTGAGAATAAATTCAAATAAACTTCAGATTAATAAATAACCAAAATATTTTCATCGATTACCTTCACTGTCAACCTTTTTATTTTTTCATGCACTTGGGACACAGGTATTCCTATAGAAGAAGAGTGTTTCTTAATCGACCCCCCCACTCCAAAAATGATTTTTCCAGTCAGAGTGATTGTAATTGAAATGTATGCATATATATTAAGAAAATTTGAAGGAATAACTAAGTGTTTTTCCCCAGTCTATGAAGCCGTCCAGATGAATATATAAAGTTGGTTATCTTGTTTAACATGATTTTACCAGTTATTATTCCCTTGCAGTTTTTTCCCCTTGCATTGTGGATCTAAATTGAGAGAGCTTAAAATTTAGGGAACTTCACTGAATTTTGTATCAAATTATTGTAATCTTTACAATTTAGCAATTCTTTTCTTCATCATTGATGCCACCTACAGTTCTATTAAATGGGTGTTTTGAATCATATGAAAACTGGCTACTTCAGAATAGCTTTTGCTGGGATTCAGTAAAAAAAAAAGAACTACTCTTCATTTACATCGACAATAATTTCCATGAGAAGTGTGGCAAAAGGTGAAACCCATGGCAAAAGTAATAGGGGACTGAGAGAAAAATGAGTTTAATAAACTAATGAATGTCTAAATCCAATGGACAAAAAGGAATGAAATTGTTTTTAAAAACGTTTGAAGAAATAAAGGGGGGGAGGGCAGATAATTAGGGGAGAAACCTTAACTGACAAGGGTATTGACTGTACAATAAAATGAGTAGTCAGACTGTCTACATCCAAGACCCACTGGATAGTATCAAGTTATAATGATCTTTATTGAGTATCACAACAAAATCTACCCCTGCCCCCAAAAGAAAAAAAATCTTTTGAGATTATTTTTCAAAATACTTATAAAAAAAATACCAGGAGAATGGAAAAAAAAAAAAAAAAGAAAAAGAAAACTAAGCTTTATTTTCTCGAGTGCAAAAATTAATTTCTGTTCAAAATGAAAGAAAAAAATTTTTTCACAATTTGAAAAATCATTGGGGATTCCTCTGAACACTTATCTTGGCAACTTGGAACTTATAAAAACCATATTGACTGTTGGTTGCATGTAATAGTAAACTAATCAAATATAGCAAAACAAACACATTTAGGATTTCCAAGTAATTCATTTGCCTTCATAATATTGATTAACAAAACAATTAATTGAGCATTTATCAGAGTGAATTGAAAAGGTAAAAGCTTTGAAAAAACTAGATTCAATTCATACAAGTTACATTTATCGAAATAATGTTCGAAAAGTTTTTGCATAAACAAAACAAAAAACCCACCCTAACTTCTATCCTGCCCTTTCAAGGTTAATTTTAATGATTAATTACACAAACATTTTCAGAGAAAAATGTTTGGGCCACAATGCTTGTAGCTGCCACTAAAAACAAAAATAAAAAACTAGACATACTTGCAAGGTCATGATTTTGTTAATAGTAATAAGACTGACAATATTTCTACTACACAAAGAAGTTTTGCATACTTTGAAAATAGTTTTCCATTCAATTTGAATTTTTTAGAGTTTAAACTATAAGTTGCTGACAAAACATACACAAAACCAGAATAAAGCTTGTAATCAGAGAGTTTATTTTAGAACCATGTCAAAAGAAAAAAAATATTGAAATCTATGACTCTGCCTTCTTTTTGATTTAAATATTGGACCAAAGATGTTGAACCATGATTGATGGCTTTCTTCAACCTAAATGCAGACAATCCAATCAAAGCTTGGAAAGGAGGAGATTTCAAGACCCCTCTTGAGAGACAACAGATGGAGAATGTAGCAGCAGTATAAATCCAAGTTGTGTAGTGGCAGACAAGTGTTGCTGTTAGGGGTAGGATTGTTGTCATTTTCAGTAGCAGTGACAATTTGATCACAAGTAAAACGCTACCGTCATCATTTGCCACAATGTTTCCATTCATATTCACTATACAAACAGGGTATGAAAATTAGCTGTTTGAATCCATTTCAAGTAAAATTCCAAAAAAATAACCAGGTTGTTAAATAAAAGTCCCCCCCACCAGCTTTCATATCCAACCTCCACTTCTATTTATTTAGGTTTCAATCTTTAAGAATATTATTCAAGGCTTCATACATAATACTGTGTTGTAGCATAACCTACCATACACAGGAGGGTTTTTTTGTACAAGTACATGTGTGTACTCTTTTTGTTTCAATTTTTTCCATTCATCTTACACTTTGAGCAATATTTTGCAAGAAACAATGAGGTCAGATTTTAGAAAAAAAAAAGAAAAAAGTTTTCTATTTGTTTATTGGAACCATCTTGGCTGGCACTTGCAGCAACACAGGTGTGTAGATCATATCTATGGCAAAAGCAGTAAAACCAACCATGGCTTGCACTGAATGAGTCTGTGCATTCCTTATCTGCATACTTTAGAATCTCAAAAATATCAAGTGCCTTTGCTTGAATGCTGCTAAAAGGGTAATCAATCAACCTTTTTTGGACCCCGTCGCTGATCCATTTGCCAAAAACTTTTCCACTTCATGGTTCAGGCCTTATTATCACCGTCTTGTTATTCTTTTCTGTCCCATAGATTTTCATTGCTTCTCTGATCCTATCTTCATCTTTAAGAAAGATAGAGAGATCGCATTAACCTTCTCCCCAACATCAAAATCCGTAACAATCTTGATCTTTACCTCAAGATCAATCACTTTGCTTCTTGGTGCTGCCTTCAGCTTGACCGGTCTTCTTACGTTTGGACATATTGTAGAATAGGGTATCAATATGTAATAGTATCACAACGACTCGCTGCTGCTAACTGAACAATGACTGTTTGCAGCCGTCGCGAGTCGTATAAGGGACAGTGGTCGGTAGGAATGGAAATGTGGTTGGTTGTAAGGAGTAGGTCGTTGAATCGGGGAACTCTTGTCCATATAATCCATCGAAGCCTTAAAAAATGTAGCTTTATGCATCTTGTTAAGAAAAATCAAATCCATTCCAAAAATTCAGTGAGCAGTTGTTTGGTTACGAAACGATTCAAAAAAAAAAAATTACCGAAATACCAACGTTAAATGACCATGCAAAAAAAAAAAAAAAAAAATCACATTTATTTTCGCTTGAAGAATATTTCAACTATTGTCATTACTTACACTAACCTTATGAAGTACACAAAACTTTTACCGGGTGTTGATTATTTTACGACTGTCAGTTTAGTGCTAATTGAATGGATATCGGTAAGTTTTCTTCTAAAAAAAAA
Organism: Thysanoteuthis rhombus; assembly: GCA_963457665.1. NCBI lineage: Eukaryota > Metazoa > Mollusca > Cephalopoda > Oegopsida > Thysanoteuthidae > Thysanoteuthis > Thysanoteuthis major. The sequence continues at coordinate 21,660,345 of OY735216.1, read as the reverse complement.
AAAAACTCATTTTGTGGTGCAATGCCAGGGTGGGTGGGGTATTTGTCTTGGAAGAGAATATAAAAACATCAAACTTACCTTTTTGTTTTTAACACCGTATGCTACATTATGATTGCCAAAATGATTATGTTCGTTTGACTCTCGACTAACACTATTACCAATTGTTATGACTCTGCCCTTGCACTTTCTCTTAAATTGATCACATTTCCAATAAAACGTCTCTCTCACTTGTTTGTCTTTTACATAGAGATAACCATTCAATCTCAATTTAAACCTGCCTTTATCGTTTCTTATAATATCTAGCATTTTGTCAAAACATCCGACTTTTTTTTCCTCCGCAAGAATTAGTTACTATATAGTCACTTGAAATGATTGTAGATTTTTCTGATGGTCACCTGCAGTCGTTTTGTTTATTCAGATCAAGAATGAAAATAAAATGAAACGCCCGAAGACGAACAAAGAGACACGTGCTATCAATCAAAATAGGCACAGGATTTACAGACCGCCGTAGAGATATATCTGAAAGGGAGGAACACTGTCTATCCTTTACGAAAACAAATCTCAGGTCAATTCGTAGATTTCAATGGATGCATTTACGAATCATTCATTAAATCGAAGGGGAATAAAAAGTTAATTTTCAACTTTCAAGCGCCAAAACGGGAAAAAAATAAGTGAAATTCTCTCTCTCTCACACACACACACACAAGTATGGAGTGAACAGTTATATATATATTATTTATAAGTTTTTAAAATATTCTACATACTATCAATATTTGCATGCTACTTTTGACAGATTGAAATTGTTTTCGGACCATGTACAGGGAAAAAAAATTAAACAACATGAAACGAACAAAGAAATTGAAATTGAGTTCGAACGTGTGGGGGGAGCAAGCCGAGGAAAATTGGTAAATAAGCAAAAAAAAAAAAAAGAGAAAAAAGTATCAATGGAGATATTTGTAGAGGATAATGTTAACAAAACGTCAGACGATTTTTTTTTTTTTTTTACATGAAAATATGTGAACAACTTACTAATGCCGAATAACAGGGCTTCTTATAATGTCTGGCGAGTGTGGCTTTGGGCACGTGGAACAAGCGTGCAGCTTTTCTAATACTCAGAGCTCCCGAAAGGACAGCAGAAACGGCCTGATTCATTTGTTCCCAAGACCACTTGCCATGGTCAGTCTTTCGAGTGTAAGTCCGTACCATTATTTACAACAATAACTAACTCTCCACCGACCAAACAGGAAAATTATCCGAGTGACACCAAGTTATCCACCCCTACCTTTATAATATAAAATACCATTTTCTAAAATTAAAATCATGTTCAGTTGAAAGTCAAATATCTACAACTAAAATAAAGTGAAATTGATCAAAGTAATCAACACCTGACATTATGAAATTATGAATACATTCAGTTTTCTCTCGGTTGTACATCAATGTATCTTCCCTTAAGAGATTCAAAAGCTTTATTTTTTGTTGTTAAGCATGACCCCTTTTTTACTTCGTCTCTGTAAAAGTCACTATACTAGAAAAAAAATCAAAAAAATACAAGCAGTACTACTACAGCACTGAAAACAAAATCGATAACTACCAGCGATAACGTCATCATGAAAATACATAACAGCTATTGATAAAGGTTGGTTTTCTGGTAATAATATCAAGAATTATTTGTTAGTAGTCTCACACACCCCCAGAGATACAGGCCCATACGATCAAGTAAGTCTGTTCCATTTTGCCCCGGCGAGATGTCTCGTTTCAGAAAGACAATATGGCGACCAACATAACAAGGCTAAGGCAGAAAGAGAGTATTTGCCTTCAGAATAAACAAGACAGCAGTCGTCAGGCAGGAGGAAAGAGAGAGGAGGAGGAGAAAGAAAAAAACTACCGACGAACTATCTTACAAGTAGGCAGGCAAAACTGACAAGCCGACATTAAATAGTGCTAGAATGAAGACAGCTTGGTCTCAGTCTTGTCTGAACGAATGCAGTGTTTGAAATCATAAGCCTAATCACTGCTTAAGAAAACAGCCAATCAGGTTTTACTTTTAGAATAATACCTAATTTTATCGTATATTTTCATCAATCTATAAGTAACAGACATACGAAGATTTACATTTATCATGTTAGAATAATATCAACTCGTGTTCCATTGGAAACACTACCTTTTTCCTCGTGTGTAAGCGATGTGCGTTAATGCCCAATGAATAATAATGATGATAGGAAACAATATTAAAATTGGCAAAAATTTTTCAAGTACTAAAAGAAAATGCGTGACTGAAGGCGATTATACAATGCTATTACGTCACGTGAGTTCACGCGCATGTTTAACGCTCATTTGAATTGCTAGAAGACTTGTAACGGCTACAAATTGCGTGATATCACGAGTCTTTGCTGGTCAGCTCATGTGACTTCACGTCTTATTTTCTGTTTCTCTGATCTATACATGAAAGAACTTGTGATTGAAAATGTTAGAACACGAAGTATTCAGTCACCTGATAATACGAGAGGCTTGGGAGGAAATAGGATGCATTTTGAAAATGAAAGGTAAGAACTTCCTTTATCGATATAACATAGGTATTTGACTGGTTTCATTTAATTCATATTTTAAACTAATTTTTTTTTAAATAGCGGAGTTACATTAATAATGAAACAATATTATGGTATTATACACGAACTAACAAGTCACTAATAGCACTGGCACGTTATTATCGTGGTGTTTACAAAGCTAAGAAATGTTTTCAGATTGAATATGAGAAGACTGTTTTTTTTTTAATTTTGAAAACGAACCTTTTTTCTTTTCAAGTTTTTTTCGTGTATCCGTTCTCTTCGGTGACCGATCCTTTTTTCGGCTACAAGAAAAGCAACAGCATTTTCCATATCTTCCTCGAAATCCGAGGAATCGCTTGAACTATAACACTCCATGCTTGATTCAGATCTAAGAAGGACTTCAAAAGGTATCGTGTAATATTTGGTCACCACATGTAAAATAACGTGAGGTGACGTGACAAGTGTGAAGCCTACTGCTGATTTTCATGCTTTTGAGGCCTCGTAAATTCGCATGAGTTCACGTGACGTGATAATGTTATTGAAAAGACAAGTCAGCGAATTTAACATCAAATACGTAACTTTTTATCAGTGCGTTGTAACTTTGCCTTCGAAGTTCAATAAGACTTTCTGCGAAATATTACGACCTAAATTTAAAAAAAGAATAATCACAACGGGTCTAAAAGAAGAAGATATTAAACCAGAACTAAGAAAATTGCGTTACATAATAATAAAAAAAAAAAGATCAAATGACAGCGAAATGCACAGTTTGACTTTTATCAAAAAAAATTTTTTAAATGAAGAGAATTGAGCACAGTAACAACTTGGTTGGGGGCAAGCTGACAAAAATATAATAATCAGAATATGTAAATTGAAATAGTAGTAGCATTCTTCTTGTCTGGTTGCAGGAGTGGTAAGAGGAGGAGGAAGCCTAACGATACACTAAGAGACAATGAGAAATCTCTACCGAAAAGAAAAAGTTATAAAAAAAAAATGAAACAGAAAACAATAGAGAAATAGATTAGCGGAAAGATTATATATATATATATATAAAATATATATCAATGTAAAAATAACATTTGGATTCATCATGAAATAAGCAACAAGAATTTATACAAGGTGATAAGGCACATCATGTGATGAGGAGGATTTGCCTACCCTGATACACCACGTATTTCCATCCTGACGCTTTGAAGTCTTCCGTGGTCTACCCGTATGCTTTCCTTTTATGACTTTCCCATTTTGTTTATACTTGCACCAAATTTTAGACACAGCTGACTGGGAACAACCAACATCTTTTGCCACACTCCGTGTTGGATTTCCTTCTCGAAGGAGTTTTATAATCATTTCCATTGTTTCAATTGACAGCTCTTTTGTTGGAGCCATGTTTCCTTTCAATTAACCAAGTCCGATAGCTCGGAGGTCTGCAAGCACTCTCTAACTGCAGACTAATTTGCATATTTAGACTCGAGCCAGTATTGTTTTAGAAATGCAAATTACTAGGTGATTCCATAATTTTCCCCCACTATTTGATCTTGAAAAAATATGTCAATTTATTCTAATTAATTTCAAGTGTATTTCATGAAGCCAGAATGTTCAGCTATGTAAACAAAAAAAAGAAAAAAAAAAAAAGTTTTGCATCATGTGATAGAGTTAATTTTCTGGTGTGAAAAAAAGCTTAGAGAACATCCAAGTGTGGTGATTCCATAATTTTCTTCCCAGGAGTTGAACCAGAACTATTACTACTGCTAACAACACATTAAAGCCCAAATTTTTCCGATTGATGAATACCAAAACTGATTAACAACAGGGAATATTATAGGGATCTTCACCCAGAAGTGTTCAAGACTGAATAAATAGTTGGCTATCAAATAACATTGTGTAACAGTATTAGGCTGCATATATATTAAGGTAGAGAGAAATTATGAGGTCTATTGGGAGGGGGGAAACAGCTGACAAGAGGCATTTGCAGATTGATGGTTGGAGAGAGGATTGAAATTTATCAAGTCCCTGGTTCAATGCGAAAGAGAATAATTTAGAAGAAATATTGGTTCCAAAGTATCAGATAAATAAGATCTTCTCTGGTCCTTAGTTTTATCTTTGAAACTGGGATACACTAGCTATAACTGTCTACTTAGGAAAAATAGCCCCTGACAATTAGATCAACAGTGGAGAAGCTGAACTCAGGTCTTATCTATGTGCTAGGTAGGTTCACGCTACTATTAAGTGAAGAAAGGAATACTTTAAAAGGGGAGGGTGGTTAGCGATGAACTATATCAAATTCATCAAAAGCAAAGATACCAAAAAGATAAAACCCAATTCAAAACAAAATGAAAAAAAAATACTGAGAAGATGCAGAGTTTAATAGTAGTCAGTCGGAATTTAGACGTAATGTGAAAATCCCTACCTCATCAATTGCATCACTGTTATTACTGTCGTCGTCATCATCATCATCATCAAGAAGATCTATTATGTCAAATATTTTTTCAGTTTTGATAACTGAATCGTTTTCTATTTTAGGAGCAACAAGTTCAGGTATAGTGGCTGGAGCTAAGGAACTATTGTCATGGTCCTCATTGAATGTGGGGAGGCTTGTCACTCTAAGACAATGGTTTGTGTAACTTCGAGACAGACCAGCTCGGCTGGAAATGTCCTTCATGAATTCACCAATTTTAGAACTTCCTATACGTTGTTCGTAATACCAAACCAAAGAATTTCTCCTCTCATTTGGTGGAATGGCTTTGCAGAAAAACCTTTCAGCCTTGGGATCAAGTTTGGAGAGATATTTCAGAAAGTGCTTTACAGGACAATAGATTTTGCTTTGGGTTTCTGACAAAAGACATTCGAAAGATTTCATATCTTTCTTGGGCCCTGTCTTTCGATTGATGTAGATATGATGAACGTCATCAATTTTCCGCACTGTGAAATGAGCAGAAGTCAATTCAGCCAGATTACATTTCTTCAAGTGACCTAAAGACATAACAAGGTCCATGAAAACCCTCTTTTGCAGTCGGTCTGGATCATCGGAATCGGCGTTACACCAATGATAGGCTAATTTCAAATCAGTTTCACTCAATGGCTCATGATGACTGACCTCACTCAGTCCTTCGGCATTGAGCTGACTGGTCACCTGATCCCAGAGTTTAGTCACTTTCTCAAAGTAAGGGTCATTTATGTAGTCAAGGCCGTATTTAATTGTAAAGCGATTAAGGCCATAGCGAATGCACTGGAGCCCTCCAAGTTTATACTTGCCCCCATTTGGTTTGCGTATTTCCACAAAGAAGTTCATGAGGTAGTTGACAAATTTCACCTTCTCTGCTTGCTGTCGACTGGCGAGTGTCAGTAGTTGCTCCAAAGGTAGAGGCTCCTGTTTGGAGTTTAGATACGAACGAAATTTTTCAACCGAACATCTTTCAGCCTTTTGGGCTGATGCAGAGTTTTTATCTTCCATTCTCCTGTAGTTTCCCCCCTTTCTTTAATTATCCTTTTCGTCAGCGAAAAGTAGTCGAACCAAGCTAAGCTCGTTAGTCATTGAATAGAACGCAATAAGCTTGCAAAGAGACAAGCGTAAAGAAGTAGGCTGTTGTTACTAGGTCGAGTCGAAATGAAAAGACAAATACGTTTCAGGAGAGTGGCAGGGGGAGATCAGCAACTTGTTTTTCTAGGCAGAGAGGCAGACAAGCTGTTTATTGTCTACACGAGACAAATCAGAGTCAGCCTAGCAGCAGCAAACATGATAGTGAGTTGAGTGTATGATAGCTTGAGAGGAAAAAAAAATAGGGGAGTGAAGAAGAGAAAGGAAAGAAAATGGCTCGCTGAAAAGCTCTTATTCACAGGGTTTCCATTTCTAGCCACTTTTATCAGTATCAGTCACCTTTTTCCTATTTGTCTTATTCTACAGCTGCTTCTCAGATCTTTTCTATTCCCAAGAAGCAAGCATGTATGTATGTAAGAAATCCATTTTTTTTCATTAAGAAAACCTTGATGAAAACTGATTTCAAAATCAAAACAAGATTCCGGGAAATTTAACAATGTCATTAGCTTTCTATACAGGAACTAAGTTCAAAAAAGTATGTGAACGGTAAATCGAAATACAAAACAGCTGAATATTTTGACCTTTTTTTTCTTGATGGAGCCAACTAATTATCATTCGTTTGAAAAGTAGGTAATCGGAAAAGATTGGAAGTTACCTCTCTTCTCATCCTAAGAATGTTAGCTGAATGGATATTTTTAATTTACACCAGCATCACACATCCACCGGGTGTTGGGGCAAGAAAGCCAACACCGCGTTATAACCGAGCCACGATCAATTCGGGGGCTAGATTGATATTATTAAATTTCATATTATGAAGCTGGAGGCCTGTATACAAGGAATCGGATTTATAGTAAAACAATACTTTACCAATTATTGGTTACGCAAAAAATATATATTACACGATGAAGATACATAACATGTCAGCTTTGGTATAGTTCATCCAACATTTACAGGATATGAATTACAGTTGGGTATTACCCGACTGTATTAGAAAGGCATTTTTCAGTATAAAAATCTCTCAGACCAATTAAAATCATTTTTAACAATTGAGAAGCAAGGGATAATAGAATGAAAAAGAATTTTTTTAAAATGTACAGATGAACAGTTATCAATTTACTTGCCATCTAAAAATTCAATACAGAGTGTCACCCGAAAATACATCTGGCAAAAACAAAAAATGAAATGTATATTCTCACACTACAGCAGATTGACTTTGTTACAGTGTTCAAGACTTCAAACAATACAGTGTATTTGTGTAAGAGACATGCCTTACCTTTGAACATACGTATTTGTTCTTATCAATCTTGTTCACATTTAATTGGTAGTAAGGCCTACCACATGCCTGGATCCAACGAAGACATTTCTCTAGTTGGCTATGGGGTTTGGGAAATGTTAAGAAAAACGCCCCATCCAGTCGGGTTGGGTATCTTTCATCAGATTTGCATAACCCCCACGCACAACGACGTCCCATTATTATTATAATTATTATTATTATCAATAACGAAGTGGAAATAAAGAGTCAAAAACAGTCGGTCATGGAGCAACTTTCGGCGACCTAACGAATTAATGTTCTAAATTGATGAATTATAAGCAGAAAAATCAAAAGAAAAGACTGAATAACAACGTCTTCTCTTACAAGTCGAAAAAAGGCCTCTCAAATAGAAGCTTTGTAAGAGCTTACAGATGGCATACCACGTGACAGCTCACTTCTCACAAGTCGGTGGTAACCAAGGTTACTAAGAAAGGCGGGGCGGCTATGAACATAAATAACGATTTACTTCACTGTTGTGGTCAAGAAGTGGATTATTAATAGTGTACAAAGAAGTTGTTTTTATATCCTGGACAGAGAGGATTAGAAAATATTTCCAACACACTAATTCACCGTTTCAATTACACACATCAGTATTGAATCAAAATGATACAATATATTTGAAGAATACAATTATTTAAACGCATTGACTTACAATAAATGCTAAATATTTTGGTTTGTGTACGTGTGGCAGCAGCAAAATGTGAACAAGTAAACTTTAATTCATAAAACAGATCAAACTTGCGGGGGAAAGAAATCAATAAAAGCAAAATGGATTAGGGAAATTCAGACTGGAAAGAAATATACGTATTCAAATCACAAAAATATTTACAGGGAGGTCGGCAAATCATTTGGAGAAAGCCTGCCCGGTGCCCGTGGATAAACCATTGAAAATTCATCATGAATTCGTTACTGCCGGTAACGTTATCTTTCGAAGAAAATTCCTTAATTTATTGTTTTGTCCCTAAACATGAACCAGAAGCTGCAAAACTAAACATGCTGAAAACCTAGAAAGTCACTTTATTATTTTCCTGCAGAATTTAACAAACCAAAAACAAGTATAAATCCAACAAACGAAATTGTTTCTTCAAAACAAACTTTTAGCACATGAAGATTTATAATCCATTAAATCTCTAGACCTACTTCGTCTCATTAGACATCCATATGGGATATGTTATCAAATAATGAAAAATTTCACGATAACCTTTTTCTCATCTACAGAAAACTAAAAGGACAGCTGATTGATTGTACATAATTTTCTGCAGAAAGATAAAAATCCTATGTTGTTTACGTAAAAATAAAATATTCGTCTACAAAGAATTAGATGCAATGCAAAACAAACGATTCCTAATCGAACAGATAAATTGGATCTCCGTCTCTCACAAATCGGAGGCCCCAAAAATTTAAGAGGGTGTCTATTATTCGTGAAATGTGCATTTTGACTAGAACGTTACCTCAACCTGCGAATTAGGGCTGTGGCACTGAAAACATGCTTTTTACTCATTAAATGAATAAATAAACAAACGTGCTCGGAAATATAGATGTTCTAATATTGAACAGACACATGAAAAATGAAGATTCAGATTAAATTTACTTTTTTTTCCTCGAGGAAAAGGATTGAGAAATAATTTTTCTGATTCATAAATTGAAAGATGTCGTTGTTTCAACAGTAACACTATAACAATAAGTATCAATTTCATTCATTTTTCTGGGAACAGATTATTTCTATTGATCCATCCATTTCTTTCCAAGAAAAAAAAAAGATCACAGAAAATTTTATCAACCGGTCGCTAAGTAAATGGTTCACAGAATAGAATCCTCCTCAAAGGCTTCGGTAAATGCCGAAGAAATTCAACATGACCCAACAAGGTAATCCATAGGTAAACACCAGAGTAATTGAAGAAAGAAAAAACATAAGGGTAGCTTCTATACTGGAAACTACCCAATGTTATGGTTCATTATTGGAAGTTCCAATGATGCAACCATAACCAAGTTTTAAACTTTTTTTTTTACCTTAACTGGCGCGAGTAGGAAATTCCTTTCAGTCGTTTCTCGATCTTCTTGACTATCGTGAGAAGTTTTACAATCGAGACTGGTTCGTTTTGAAAAGCGTGACAACCACCCATTCGTGGGCCGAAAGTCTAATTTGCCTAGCCGAGTAGCTAACTTTTCGGCCATTTCCTTCAGCAATCCACGATCTACACTATGCCCATTTTCGCTCATCGAATTAAGCCACTGTGAGAGAGAGCCCTCAATATCGGCATCCTTACCGATTCGCCTTCTTTTTCGATTACTATTCATAGGTCCGTTAACGAAATCCCGATGAATAGCTGGTTTCTCTTTCATCATCTTATTAAGGGTAGACTGGGCGATACCGTAGCGGCGGGCAAGTTCGCGCTGATTTACAATAGTGCCCCGCGAACGTTCCTCGTCTATTTCTTCTAAGATTTCTGCCTTTCTCCCCAACGAAAGTGTTACTCGTCGTCTTGGTTTTGCCATACTGAGAAAAATAGTAAATGCGTTTTGAAAGTTAAACGTATCCTTGGCACGACCAGAGGAAGTATAAGCAGTTAAAACAGATAAGTTGCTGTTCAGGCAGAGAGAGGGTTTTGTCTCGAACGACGACACTTTCTTTTCAAGGGCGTTTGTTTCATTTACGACTTGTAAAACATATTCAAATTTTCGCAGATTCGTTAAACACCAAAAGAAATATCGTATTATCGTTTCCGCGTGTGAACTGTTTAAAATTTGTTCGTTTGGCAAATGAAGATACGAAATTGCATGATCACTATAATAACTGATGACGTCACAAAACGATCATTATAAACGTTGACAAATGGCGCCAGGAAATATGACGTCACTTAACGCTATTCATTAAGAATAGAGCAATCGGTATTTATTCACAAAAATGTATACAATTGTAATAGATAGACAGATGGAGATAGCTGGATGAAGGTCATTAAATGAACAGGGAGCCGACACAAAAGGACTCCGAGGTATTTAAGAACGTCATATAATGTAAAAGTGACAACAGAAGTGGCGATAGGAATGGTGGAATCTAAAATCACCCAGGCCGCTACAGTGAGACATGGGAAATAATTCAATGGGTTGAAAAGTTTTGTTACAATAAAAAGAAAAAGAAAAAGAAAAAAAAAACAAAAAACGTTGACGCGTGTAAAAACATCAAGTGAAGTCAGCTTAACTCTGCAACAACCGACTTCAAGTTCAACAATATGCAATTTCGAATCTCGACGTGAATACAACTTGACTAAATTTCTGGAAGAAGATAATTCACCACTCAGATATTGTTGAAGTTTTATTTACGAGAGGGAGAAAATAATTTTTTTTTAATCCTTAGAAAAATGTCCATCGATCGAGATGCTAAAATTCAGAAAGTAAAGTACAGTATGGTATTTACAAAAGGAAGAAGAAATCCAGCGTTATTGATTCAGTTGAAATTAACAATGCCCATAATACAAAAACGTGATATGCAATAAACATTGTGCAAGGTAGGTAAATTTGTTTTAAAATTCAACTCTTTCCGAAAAAGAAAAGTAATTTGAGGTTAAAGGGAAGAGCAAATATTGTACTTCTAAAAGAAAAGCCAAGTAATAAACTGGTGTTCTTATTCTATTAATAATGAGGAACCAGATATAAAGAATGAAAACGAAATATAAGGTTTTTTTTAATCACATATCGGATGTGGTAGTAGCAGCACTAGAGTCATTTGTAGTTATAGTTCTACTACTATTATTACTACTACTACTACAACAGGCTGGCTGGCAGTGGCATATAGAAAAAAATAGACACTCTCTGGCCGATGATGGCTCTTACATATTTTTTTTTTCTTTATGTGGTTGATAGTCTTACCTTGGAACACACATATTTATTCTGATCAATCTTGAATACATTTAGCTGAGAGTAAGGCCGACCGCACCTTTCAATCCACCGCAAGCACTTCTCTAGTTTGGTGCGTGGCTTCGGAAAAGGAATAAAAAAGCCCCCATTTACCCTCTCCGGGTATCTTTCGTCGGCATTGCACAAACCCCACACACATCGGCGCACCATGGCGAGATGTGATCACAAGCAGACAGACAGGGAGAAAAATAAGAGCCAATCTTGCTTACTTATACTGACTGATTAAAGGGAGGGAGAGAGTCCACGACGGTGACGGCAACGCGCGCGCGCGCACGTACACACACACACAGATAAAAGCTCGTGGTTTTATAGCTGCCATTATTTTTATTATTGACTCCTACCGCCGTTGCTGCTAGACTTCTAAAATATTGTAGCTGGTTTGCTTTGCCTGGATCATCGCCTTTTCCGAAAATCAAGACAAATCATCGGTGTTACTCTTAGACTTCATAGTTATAACATGTTAAAAGAAAGATAGAAAAAAAAAGAGACACAAACGTTAGTTTTAGCATTGCACCATATAGCTGACTACTACTACTACACATTTGTGATGTAATAGTAGTTGCAGTATTAACATTAATTTCCTACACATTGCAGAGTTGTTTATTTACAAGTTGCGAGCAGCCTAGACGAACACTTGATCGTCTGAAGTTAGTTTTCTCCGTTCGATATTTTGGGATTATGAATTTCACCCCAAATCCAGGCATTGGCATGGATGGAACCCTAAGCTGCTCACTCTACCATTGAATCCAGAGTTAATAAAAGATTTAAAAAGCTTTTGTCTACGAGTCACATGAGAACAAGGTTAGGCACAGTTACCATGACAACTCAATGGATGTTCTTACGACGTCGTAAGTACTTTGAATTTTTTTTTTTAATCCCTGAATTGAACGAAATACAATTTAAGATTACGACACTTTTTTCCTAAGGTTCAAATTAGGGAAAGGGTTCTATAGAATGATTGAAAACAACGTGAACTCGGAACAGAATCATTTTCGTTTTACAATCATTGGAATGTAAACTGGCTTTCCAAGAAAGAAGGGCAAATAAAAATGGTGCAATAAAGGATATTTTTATATATAATTTTTTAAAACAATTGAGATTCCCACTATGATCAATTTCCATCAAAAGAAAATAAGTTCCAACAAAATGATTCAATAAATTATTCAAATTCAATTAATTTAAATCCCAAATAATAAGGCGGTGTCATGAGCTCACCTCAATATCCTGTTTTTCGGCCAATTGTTTACAATCCTTGTTTAGACTATCAGGAGAATCCTTTCTCTTAACCAAAAACTGGTGTTTACTAATCACGGGTGACTGGATAGATGATTTGAATAGACGTTTTGAGGCAACCATCCGGGCGTATCTTTCTCGGTTAGCTTGCTTTTGCTTTTCTTTCTCTTCCAGTGTCATACCTGCTCTCCTTCGTCTTTGCGCTTCAGCTGCTTTTCTCTTCATCTCTTCTTTCCTGGACGGAGACATTGAGTGTCTCCGACGTCTCTGGGCATCAGTTTCTCTTTTTCTTATTAATTCTGCCATGGTCATAGGATAAATGTTATCTGTTTGGCGCTGAGGATATTGATATACTTGCTTTTGCTTTTCGTTCTCTTCCAGTGCCATACATGCTCTCCTTCGTCTTTGCGCTTCAGCTGCTTTTCTCTTCATCTCTTCTTTCTTGGCCGGAGACATTGAGTGTCTCCGACGTCTCTGGGCATCAGTTCTTCTTTTTCTTATTAATTCTGCCATGGTCACAGGACAAATGTTATCTGTTTGGCGCTGAGGATATTGATATACTGACAGATTCAAATTTTCTTTCATTTTTTTGTTTTGTTTTTAAAACTAACAGCTGATACATGCAACACTATCCCCGTAAGATAATTAAACTCAAGCTCGCTGTTTAAAGAAACAAACAAATAATGAGTGGAAGAACTCAGTTTTATGATTGTCAATTATTTTAAAGTTAAGATGAAGATGAATGAATACCTCCGCAGAAAGTTTAAATTATTAATCTCTTATCAAAACGGAATGCTGGATTGATGTAAAACAGATTTCAGATTTACACGTCCCATCACAAAAACGAGGTGAATATAAATTTATCTAAAAGAGATAATGTCTCAATTACGGAAAATCCAATTTTGAAGACTATGAACGCCTGGAAAGGCGCTCAGGTCTGGAACGACACAGTTCAGAGTTTTAACAGAAGCAGCAGTAGCTTCAGACGGAAAGAATTCCGAAGGAAAAATCGGTCTTATAAGGTTCCCTGAATACAAATATGAAGGAAGATATGAATATAAATAAAAAGTGTGGGATTCGATAATCGTGACGTGAACAAAATGAAAATAGTTGGGAATAATAATGTAATGAAGTGACGGTCTGGAAGAACAAGGCGACTTCACTCAGGGAAAAAAAAAAAACCAGCCTTCTGAAACCGCACATGCGCATTTCCCACAACACTGATTTCACTTCCTATAACTTGGTTTCAATTCTAATTAGTAAAATACTGAGAAAATAATTATTTGCAATCAATGCATAGAATGAGAATACACTTCAAAAATGCACGACAAACAAAAACAAAAGGTGTTTTCTTCAAGTGAAAGTAATTAATTCCAAACAAGAACAAACGAAATAGTAGCATCAATACATAAGGATGAGAAAATAAACCCCCTCACACATCAACTAAGACAAACACAGACCGTGCATCACAAAATTATTCATATTTGTACATTCCAGTGACATTTTTTCTCCTTTTACACATACAATTAAGACTAATCTTTTCATACTTCTGTGATGTAGCGTACACATAGATTTTTGATCATTTCGCACATGAATGTGATCACTATTTCAAATGACTTCCCAATGCCTGACAAACAAAAAGTACATTTTAGTTCTTAAGCTCTAAATAAAGTGGCATCTTAGCAAAATTTCCTATGCTGCTTAACAAGACTAACATAGCAACTCCTTCCACAACATTCTTACTAACCTTATTTTTTTTTTCTCTCGTGACAATGTCCTTACCTTGGAACAGACGAAGTGGTGCGATTTGATTTTACTGACGTTCAGTTGATAGAAAGGCCGACAACATGCGGCAATCCATCGTAAGCATTTTTCTAACTTTTTCTTTGGTTTGGGAAAAGATATGAAAAATACGCCCAGCATGTACGGCTTGTGCTTGTACCGACTATCGCTGCGGCAAGTGCCCCACGCGCAACGTTTTGTGACCATGGTTCTCGTTCAAACACCTATTGTATGAGTTTTAGAACAGAGAAAAGAGTAGAATCTACAAGAGGTACAAACTGTCTCACGAAATTAACAGATGGACTTTCGCTTTTCTAGAAAGACTGAATTTGGTGTTTGTACCGGAGTCACGTGACAGGTAAGGAAAATGGCGTAATTTTCACCGGAAGTAAGTGCTCGAATTTTTTTTCTTCTTTACAACTCAAAATCCGAAGAATGAAAGAAAGTGGTAAATATATTTGATTCGGTGTCGTTGAACATATAGCAAATAATTATGAAGGACACGAGAAAAAAAATTGTTAATCGTTCTAAAAATCAATTTCTTATTCAATTGGATGTAATATGTCAAAATTAAAATTAGAGGTATGATGAAATGTTAAAAGAAGAAATGTACAAAAATATTTGTTCAGGTTATATTTATGACTTGAAAGTAAATGGCATGACTTAACGAATAAAAAATGTATTTATCAATTCATCTACTCAGTATCTTAAAAGTATTGGTTGATGTTAAGGAATAAGATATGATCCAATAATCTTTCTGATGAAAAGATCAATCAATGAAAATATGCTAAAAGATATTCTATGATACACATCGACTAGTTACTGTCATAAAAGCAAAACAACACGAACATCGGTGTCATTAATCGCTCAAAGGGCGATTACTTTCCATGGTACCTAGGGAAAATGGCATATCAAATTAAAATGCTAAGATCTTTTGAAAATTCAGACTAAGAATTGAGGGGTAGGGTATTATTGGAGTTTCAATTACATGAACTATTCCAATTTTTGGTTATTTAGTTTTCCATCTTCATACATCGATCGGTGAATATCTAAGCAATCTTTCTTAATTATTTGAAAAGCAATACTATGTGTATCATACAAAGATAAGCAAATAATACTGATTCAATAGGCCAGAGATTAAAAAAAATCATTTGATGACTAGATTTTTCAACAATATTGAAGCGGTTTTAATAACATTATTTCCAAACATGAAAATGAAATAGCTAGAGTTCAAGCTTTACAGTCAGACTACAACTGCAATCATCAGTCACCTTTACTACCGAAGAACTCGAACAGAACCAACGATGCAGTATTCAACACGACAGAAGGGTCAAGTGACAACAAGTCTCCAAGTTGCACAACGTAATAACAAAGGATGGGAACCTTTAGAGTGCTGTGCTGTTTAGTCTGCTTACGACAATGAAAAACTGAAACATTAACAAACTACCCGACTTAGTTGTCAACTATTATTAACCAAATTTGTAAAATGTTCAAAGCTGGATCAATGGCAAATTTCACGTCAATGTAGTTATTCAATTGCCTGAACATGTATCCGATACTGATACGAAATAAAAACAAGAGGAAAATATCTAACCTGTGGTTGCTTTTTCAACAAAACTTGACCAATAATCAACAATGTTGTCATCATCTTTCTTTCTACGCATTTTGTTCAGGGGAAGAAAGAGGCAGATGACAAATTCATCGTGAAGTGGGGGAGAAAACGTACACACTATATACATATCGAATGGGGTGAAGAGACGAAAAAAATGAATAAAAACGAGAAAAAAGAAGGGAGGAATTCAAACGGGAAAAAATCTCGAGTTATTCACCTTTGAACAGACGTAGAGATTTTTGTTTCCGTCGACAATTCGCACATTCAGTTGTTCTGGAATTCGCCCGCAGCGATCAATCCATCGCAGGCATTTCTCGTGTTGTCGCCTCGGCTTCGGAAACGGTATAAACTTTACCCCGCCAACCAAACGTTGTGGATAGCGGTCGTCCGTGTTGCACAGTCCCCAAGCACATCTTTTCACCATACTGGTGATGATGAAGCTAATATTCGGGAGGCAAGTGGCACAATAACGAGACCCGGATAAACAACAAAACAAGAGATAACTAGGTTTGTGTGACGGTAAACGCGTAAAAAAAAGCTTGACTAACTAAAATGGTCGACATGACAGGGAAAGGGGGCGTGGCATTTTATAACTGAGCACCGATTGGTCGATACAGAACGGCGTGCAAGGGTTGTTTTTTTTTTGTAGACATAAATGACTTCACAAAATAAACAAAACAAAAATAATGCTGCTTTACTTGGTTAATTCCAAGATGCATTAACGTAAAACCATAAAGATAAACAAACACAACTGTAAAAAAAAAAGCTTTGGTACAGAGGAATCGATAAATTATAATTTTTTTTTAATGCATAGCTAAAATGATTCATCATTAAGTCAATTTCACGTTAGTCAATTCAAATATGTACCAAAATAGGGCGATACTTTTCACACTTGCTATTGTCTGACACACAATGAAATATTTCAATACAAATTCTATATCTGCCACAAGTTGAAATATTTCGATGAAAAATCTATATAACATTCTCCTGTCACATGTTAATGAAATATTTCAAAAAAAAAAAAATTTTTTAAATCGTGTCACTGTAAGGCATAGATTTTTTGATTGAAATATTTCGTTACATATGTCAGGTATAGATCTTTCAATCGAAATATTTCATAAAAGCGCGACAGGAAGAGGCAGATATAGATTTTGGATCGAAATATATCATCAAAGCGTTAGGCAATGGCAGGTTTACGGCAGCCGCAATATATAGGAAATACAAATTCTGGAATAATTTAGTTAGAATTTTTACCCTTCAATCCCTCTCAGCATGAGTTTACAGGTATTTTTTTGAGATATGGAGTTTTCAGATTTATGTATAGATTTGAAACATCTCTCTATGAAGTCATTATAGGAAGTCCATACATTAAACTATAATCAGCTACTCATGATTTCTGTTCATTAAAATTGTGAACTGAGTGCAGTAAAAATGAACACTAGGAATTTTCAAAGTGGCTGGAGGTTCAAGTTCAGTTAAAAGTTTTGAATTCCAAAACTTCCCTTTGAAATGACTTAATAAACATGAAAACAAAACAATGATGGGACACAACGATTCAAATATATAAGCATGTAAGGAACTACATTGCTGCATACATAAGTATTTTTCTAAGAATTGTCAATCATTATAAAATATTTTTAAACCATCAAAACATGTAAACAAAACCCCAAGTATAATTCCTTTTGTATAAACAAATATACAGTGAACAAGGTTTTATTGCCTTTTGTAAAGGACGGAACATTAGGGGATACAAACTGGAAGAAAAATAAGATTCTCAGGGTTCAATCATTACCAGTACTTATTCGCCACCAAACAAGCACAAAATTTGACAGATGGTTATTTATGGTGTGGTGTTAACCCTTTCACCATCATATTACACCTACTTATAAACCTATATATGGTATCATCAACTAAATCTTTATTTATATATAGTGTGTGCATTTTATCTGCATTTTGAAAAACAAAAAAGCTTTAATCTTTGAATCAACCAACAATAATGATTTTTTTCAAGGCAAGAGAAAGAGAATAACAGTTCAAGGTTGCTATTCCAGATGTGCCTTGAGGCTGAGAGTTGTGTATATGCCACAAATTCAGGTGAGAATCCAAGATTTTTAACGCTGATTTTCAAGACAGACATCACCTCATTTGAAGATAGCCTTTGAGCAAGACTAAGCTGAACTCAGTAGATGACAATAATATTAAGATTTTGTATAGGTCCTGGCTAGAGAGTTGCATACTTCCATTAACGCCAGTGGCACCATGTTTGAACACTGCACAATCTACCTTCCCTCCATTAAACTAAGCACATAAGATATTCCATTTTCTGCTTCATACACATCAACAATAAATTCAAGTTTTTCATGAGTAATTTCTGTCATTGAAGTAAGCAATTGTTTTATCAGTCAAGTCAAACTGTTCCAAACATTACGTAGGGATGCATTCTCCACATAACAGAAAGCAGCTTTACAACTCAACCAATAAATATTCAAGTACTTTTAACTGGACTGCACCCAAGCTGTATCAAGTGGTGTGCAAGACCCACTTAAGAGGTACACAAAAGGAAAAATCATTTTGAAATCAAGCAATTTCTAAAAACTTGTGATGGTTTATTTTTACTATGGTCACCTAATCAATATAAGGGGTAAGCACATTTTTTATAGTACAGTAAGTGATCTGTGGGGACCACAACTTCAAGTAAAAAGAAAGTGAACAGCATTCAGTTATCACTGTTCTTATCCAGAGATTGAATTCTCCTTGATATGTGTTTTGAGGCACCTGTTAGACAAACAAACAGTTTACTTTTTCTCTTCATTAAAGAAAAAAAAATATGGACAAAAGTGATTCATAGAATTTGAATGCAAACAATGCATAGATACTAAAAAAGCATCACCTCACAAGAGAGATTCCTATAAAAAAACAAAAACAAAAAAAACCTGAGTTTTGAGGACTGAGCAAATACATTTTAGAAAAAAAAAAACAATCTCATTAACATTTTTACTAACCTCAACCATTTGAATTGTGTTCATAGGTGTTGCATCTGTTTTGCTGTTCAAGATGATATGCATCTCCTCTGCAAACTTGAATCTATCATCTGCTTGGTTAGCCCTTCCCTCTAAACCCTGGCCATTGCTCTCAAGCACATGCCGATAACTACGTTTCAAGGTCTTTATCCGTTCACGGCACTGATCAGGACTCTTCATGACTCTATGAGAATGCAGAAGATCTGACACTAGATTGTAGATGTTGGCCCCTTCTCTATTGCCATCAGATTTGGCAAGAAATTCAATCCAAAGCTTAAGCAAGCTTTTGGTTTCTTGGTATGTCCAGCCTGACCCTCGACGTTTGACTTTATTCAAGTGATTCCTCATTTTTTACACAGTGAATTCGACTTTAGGGAATTACAAGTAGGATTACTTCTTATTTTGTTGGTAATCCCCAATTAAACCTTAGTTCAAATGTCGCAAATATCCAGTCAACCAAGAGAGGATGACAAAATAGTGATAATCACAATAAGGATCTTTGAACCCAAAGCCTGAACATTTAATAAACTTAAGAACTGAATTTTGTAATAGTTTTTTTCTAGCCTTTTGGTACAACGATTGAAATACAGAAAATTAAATTGAAAATTTGAAGAAAAGTATTTAAGGCAACAAATATAATAGCACCAAACAATAGGATTTGTTTTTCAGTCCTACTTCTACTGATGATATTAGAAAGGGCATTTGCAAAATAACATACTTGTGTAATCCTGTGTTAAACAAATCTCAACAGAAAATAACTTCCTTTTTAATCATTTAATTATATATCTGATTAATCATTGAGACTATCAAAACAGACTGCATGTAAACAAGCAAAGAAGGGAGACATAATCAATCAATATGAGAAGGGGAAAAAAAAAACGAGGCAAATTCTTGAGAAGAGAAGAAAGAATTTTTACCCCTGCAACATAGCTAACTAGAGGAGCTGTTCTAGTTTCACTCTGGTGAACACAACATTCCAATCTTTTAACGTAGATTCAAGAACTATAGAGATTATCTCTAACAAAATTATTTAATACTACAATGTTCTGAAAAAGTTAATAATGAAAAGATCGTGATCACAATTTGCGGCGGATATAAAATTTACCCTAAATATAAGTTCATTGTGTGGCCATGTAGTACTATAAAATATAGCTTTTACCCACCGTCATGATAGCAGTGACTAATGGCGTCAGCAGCCAGGGCAAATTTATGTGGCTATTGAGACGACTGCTGCTGCTGTTGCTGCTGCTACTACTACTACTACAGTAATTTCGTTTCCATTTGGTTCTCTACGTGAAAAATTTAAGTATGCAAATTTTGAAAGATAATACCAAATAGTTTTTCGTGAAAGTTCACAGGTATACTTACTTTAATCGGTTCAATTCTTCAAGAGAAAAAAAAATTGAAACCGGAATTGTAAAATTTTAAAAGACTCAAGCAAGTTGGTAATGAACGTATTTTCCCCTACACAAATCTTGTCCTAGCTAGCAAAAATTGAAATTGATCAACAATAGAATTATACTACAAGTGAGTACACCTAGATTCATTCACAAAAATTGAAACATTTTGACTCGACCGATTCATAGAATGACATTTTGTGAGTGTGTGCGTGTGATTGTGAAAAGACTGAGGAATTATAACTTGGATTTCAAGAGTCGATCGGAGACAAACAAAATGAGACTTATCTAAGCGACAGCCGCTTTTTTTTTTTTAATCCTCTTCGCAAACAAACGAAACTGAAGGCCGTGTGTTTCTGAAAGCTTGAAGGTAATATGAATTAACTCCAACCCAAACTTAGAGCCCTTAAACTAATTTCTGTCAACAGTTCCGTGAAAATTCCACCCACAAAATTCCACCCAAGCGCATTCTTTTAACATTCATAGGTTCATAATATAAAATTTAATTTTTCAACTTTTCACTAAAGCATCTTTTCAAATACATAGTAAGAAATTAATTTGAAAATATTCACATACACATTACTTGGAAAATAGAAAAACTCTATAGCAGATGCAATTGTTACCTCTTGAGAAGATGCAATTCCTCCCGTTTGAATTGCAACACGCATTGAACTTACAGCTTTTCTTGCTTGAACCTTTGCACTTGATGCAGGATGTATGTGGCTTCCAGAACAAAAAATAATCTTTGGTTTAGCACAGTTAAAAGTGGTATGAATTCGGGCTTTGCAACCGTGATAAAAACGTTCACATCTCCAATAAGTCTTTGTTTTAGTGGGATTATCCCGATGCTTTTCGTAGATATAATTAAGTTCATCACAGACTTTTTTCTTTCCTTTCTCACTGATAATGAATGTCAAGGCCATTATGGAGGGGTAAACGAAAAGAAGTTTCAGTTGAAAAAACTTAGAAATTAACAGTATTTGGGGTGGGGGATCAAAATTCGTGATCGAAATTATTGGTCATTTTGATTGTTAGCCACACCTTACGTTTCTGAATAGGATAGCAAATAAACCATTAGATGGTTTGTTTGTTACGAGAGGGGCTCGGCTTAAGACTCAACACAGTGCCAGTAGGTATTCATTCGCCTCCCCACGAGGGCGGAATGAAACAAGGCCGTGTTAAACGATGGGTACACGTAGACAAGAATGAAAATTGCCTAGTTCCCGTGAACAGTGTCACGAAGGTGTCAAGACGACCCTCCCCGTTGCATTGAAAGGGGAGGTGCAGCTTCAAGAAATTGACCCTCTGATACTTAACATGGTATATACCTTCTTAGGGCTAGAGTACAAAAATGGATAAAACTGACAATTTTCCCAAGATAAGAAAGATATTACGAATTGAAAGCACAAAAAATTGGCAAAAAATTTTGTCTTAATTTTTTTTCACGGAACTCACGTAAATGAACTTATGTTTGAAAAAAAAATGTATAAATACTGAGGAAGTTATATATACACACAATATATATATATATATATAAGGGAATCACCAAAAATCTGACTTATATTCATAAAATTCATTTTTCTATCTTTTAGGATTATTTGCCAATATTTCTTTGTCCAAATTAACAGGTATAGTAGGACCACATGTAATAAGGGTGAATGCTATCTTCTATGCCACTATTTTCATTACAAAATATACACTTTCAGTTGTAAACATAACATTATTACTAAATCCATCATACCAAACACTTTCTTAATCCAGTCCTGATAGCGAATATAAACCATTTTTTTCCTTTTAAATACTTGGGTGGAATTTTCGGTTCTCATTGTCAACATAGATGAGACATTTTTCGATACTGACAATCGATGACACAGTTGCCATTGTAATACGACTTGTTAGAATATCGACGTTGTCATAGACGATTAATGTGCCTAGTGTTAAGGCAGTTGCAGCTGCTGTGACTTCTTGGGCAACGAAATATTGAATACTCAGGGGGGAGTCATATAATCGACAATTTTGATAGTGGTTAAAATTAACTCAAAGGGGAAATGCAAAATTAATTATCAGAGAGTAATTGGTAACAAGAGTTAAACAAATATTTCATAAGAAAAAAAATCTTATCCGGTTGTCAGTAATTAATTCTTCATACCATCTACTTGCTATATAATTGAAGGGTTGAAAAATCATTGACGTTTCAAATGAATTTTCTCCAGGATCCAATTCATTAAAATTTTTCATCAATTGTTCCTTTCTGGAACTTTGTTATGATGTACATGTGTGTGAGTACGTACATATATAAAACTGAAAGGAATGATATTAAAAAAAAAAAAACATGCAAAATATGATAGGGTAAAAGACTATAACCTGTTGATTTTCTAATATATATATATATATATATATATATATATATATATATATATATATATATGAGAGAGATACATAGATAAGTCCACATGAAAATAAGTTGTGCAATCAATTCTTCTCATCTGGACCCTTTTGTTAATGTGACTTTGGTTCATTAAAGACTTAATGAGAAGCATTTTGCTTTGCCTTCATGACATCAATATGACTTCTGAATGTCATCAAAACAGTGGAGTACAGTATAAGTCAAAACAGATCAAGTCATTCTAACTTTTTTTCATTTTAAAAAAAAAGAAACCAACAAAAACAGGAAATTAGAAAAAAAATATATCAAACAACGTTTTTCAATATCAAATAACGAACTTAATTTTACACATAACTTGTTCGACACAAAGTTGCAATTTTGTATACAAACGTTTTCGCTTCGCAAGTATTTTTTCCAATGATTTAGATTTAAGAAAAAAGGTTGAAAATTTTTGGAAAGTTGTAAAAAAAGCTTGAAAAATCTGAATGCATGGAATAATTTTCCCCAATTTGATTATAAGGACATCAACAAAAACATCAATAAGGTCATTAATCCCTATAATAAATAAATAAATGATACAGCAATACATTTTCAACTATGAAAATGTGATTTTATTCAACCATAAAACGAAGACTGAATCATCAAAATGTTCAAATAGCACGAATGCAGCTATATTTAAAACATTTAAAAATATTTTTGAAGATGTCGACATCATTTGTCAGACGAATATCACGACGTTTAACAAAATCTTAAAATTAAACTTAGAAGCTATATGAAATAGTTTCATTTTTTATACGAAAAGAAATCATTGGACGTTAAATTAACATGAAGAAATCTGAAATTATTAGCAGTTTTCGCGATCGGTGAACATTAAATCATGACAGGTAAGAAAAAGTAACCACAATAAGCGACAGCAAAATAATTTAGTTTTGAGACCCCCACCCCACCCCTAAATGTCTCGTGTGTCGAAAGACTTTTTTTTTTTTCGATTATTTCATATTACAAGAATACATTTTTCAAAAACTTCCATAACATAAACTCTATATTCTAAATTCTTCAAAACTTCTCTTGAGACTTGATTCGTTGTTATTTGTTTGAAATTGAGTCTCTTTATTGAATTTGGTGGATGGTAGAAATATTTTAGGTTTGACGAACAACTCGATTGATTTTAGATCGATTATCTCGCATCTTCATTAGGAGAGACAAAGTCATTTTATTTCTTCATTTATTAAATTCTCGAGTTATTTTCAATCATAAATAAATATAGCAGTAGTAACACGTTTGTTTGTTTTATACACCATACTTGCTTTAATTTTCCTATTTTTGGCTCAGAGTCATTCGTATTTTGAATATTCGATTTCTACGGTTTCATCTTGTGTAAAAATTATGAAATCAAGCAATTATAACATTTTAATGAGGTTACGATAAATATAGCAATTTTTATACAAGTAAGCAATCTCCCTCCCGAAGGAATGAACACATTTTTTCAAAATAAACGTATCTTCGTGTTATGGTAATAAGAATGTTATTTAAATTATTGCTAAAACAGTTTTGAAATGATAAACTTGACAATGAAGAAAACGATGTAGGGGAGGATGAGAAAAGTAGTGGCTGATAACGAAACAGCCAAATTGTTTTAAATAGAAACACAGATGTCATGATCAGCATTACCTTGGTACAGATATAGGTCGCCCGTGTTATACGACTGACGTTGAATTGATAGTGGGGTCTCCCACAGCAGAATATCCATCTCAGACATTTCTCTAAATCCTGCTTCGGTTTGGGAAAGGGCAAGAAACGAACCCCTCCAGCCAATCTTTCGGGGAATCGGTTGTCCGTATTACAAGTGCCATAACAACAACGCTTTACCATTGCAGATGACAACACAGATCTATTCGTAAGATGCCCCTTGAAACAAATAACTTGCGCAGGTTCGATTCAACGGGTTTCAAGACTATAAATCCTCGTAGATCGAAGCATGCAAGGTTTGTCTGTGTTTGTCTGAGTGTTTACAGCGCAGACAAAATCACATGATGCCAGACACGCTTTCTGATTGGCTGGTGTTGACCTCTGATGGGTCAAGATTATAAGGATCCTGTCAACAGACAAACATGGCTTTTCAAGAAGCAATGTATTATTACGCTCTAAGAACAGCCTTTTCCCCACCCACACAGTCATTAAAATTCATTTCGAATTGCAGCTATGTAGTTAACAGCAATAAATATTTGAACGTCCTGCTTACAGCCTGAAATAATGTATCTAACGAGTCTGGAATTTAAAAAAAAAATCATCGTTAATGTTTTTATTACGTGAAAAGTTGTTACGAAAAAAAGATTTCTAATGCATCGTCATCATTATCAACATCATACAAACAAAGAGGAACAAGTTATTTTCCTAAGAAAATAAAAAATAGGGCTTGTCTACTCAATTTAAGAAAAAAATCTCATTTGAATTCTATGAATGATTTAATTACTAAACCAAGTCTGAAAATAAATAAAATCGATCAGATACTTTCGAAAACATTGCCGTACGTGTTACGTGTATCAACACATTGGTAAGTGAGAAAACATTACATGTACATAGAAATTACCAAGTGCATACTTACTTGAAAATAAATAATATGCTCTTCAACAAAAATATTCACCAGATACACAAGCAGTCAACCCATTGAATTAAAAAAAAAATGTAACAGCCATAGAAGAGAAGAAGAAAGTACTCTGGGTGCATACCTCTGCCCACGCCGCCAGCCACTAAAAACTGAACGATAACCAGTTTATACGTAGCTACGATGCAGGGGAGATAATTAAAAACAAATTTTCGAATCCATCCCCTATTTTTCATTGCTGCATGGCTTACCCTTCAACAAAAATGTCATTGAAATTTATTAAGGATTTTTGGAGACAGGCAGACACGAGTACATATATATGCCTCAAGCGTCTTCGATGGTAGAGGTAAAATATTAGAATCAGTTTGAATACGAAGTGATTATCTCCCTTACATATTGACTCGCAATGCATAACCATATTTTTGCTCATTTCCTTATTAACACGATACAATTGAAAGAAGTGTATCACACCAGCAGATTCAGTCTATCCCCCAGAATATATCTTCTATATCATAAACCTACGTTGGATTTTTTTTTTCCTTAGTCCAGATGATAATTATTACTTTGAACAAATATACAAGATGAATGAAATAATGAGATAGAATTTCACAGAAAATCTTGAATAAAACAGACACTACTTCATTTGCTTTCTTTAGATATCATCTTAAAGATTATCCCAGATGGGAGGCAGAAGACAAAATACTTGCATTTGAAAAAATCATCCTGTAAGTTCAGATACAATAAGAGTGCTTCAACTAGGGATGTAACAGAATACACTTATAAAATACAAGGCGTAAACAACTGGCTGACCTCGAGTCATACTCAAAGCCAAAGGAGAGGTGAAAAAAAATCAGGTATGGCGGAATATCTGAAGTGAAAAGGGGATGCATTATCCCCTCTGGGGTGAGGTCCAGATAATCGATAGAGTATTGCTGGTGAGCAAAGAAGCTGAAGGAAATAGCATATATCGGCTAATCAGATGAATGCAAAAGTCTGGCTAATACAGATTTCAGCACCATTTGGCTCTCTTGAAAGGGTCAACCAACTCCTATGTGTTTAGTTTTGGGATCTGCTTGAGGACTTGGTTCGTGGTATGATGTACATAGCACTACCTACCTAAGAATGGATTATTCCAGTTGATATATTGATAAGCATAATTTTTCCGATCTGCTCATCAGACACAAGATGGAATTCTTTATTCAAAGAAAGCAACTCAGAATATACTAGAAATTATGGAACAAGCTGCACTGTGTGCATTGCTAAAATGGAATAACTTATTACAACTTCAGCGGTTAACAGATGTAGAATAAGTCGGCCAAAATATTGCCTGTATTGAAGATAAAAAGAGATCGGATGGTCAGGAAAAAAGTAAGAGTACAAAAGACAGAGTGGGGTGATCTGCTCATTGAAGAATTATTTCCAGGTTTATAGGAAAACATTTTTCCTGATGATTGGTTAAAATCAATTAGATGAAATCAAGTTGATTAATGTTTATCCAACATTACTGAATTAGTAAACTAATAAAATTGAAGTTTTCTTTCAGGGTAAAATATACTAAAAATTGACAGAAAATGCATGTTTTTACTGCCATGGATAGCATTTAGATCAATTCAACTTTCTAACTATTTATTTTAGCTTAAAAAAAAAAAAGATTCTATTTTTCAATGAAACAAAGTAAATACACATTTAAAATAGGGTACATTATGATTGTATGGTATAAAAAGCATTTTTTTTTCTTGGAATGTCTTCTTCTGAGCAGTTGATTAGAACTGATTTGACATTTAGATCATCTTTCTGCCAGTAATCTGCTTTGGATTGATTTTTTTTTTTTTTTTTTTTTTCAGTCGAACTTTTCACCAGCATCTGGTGTGAATCACCTCTTTTGTCATGGTACTGATTACAAGATGTGATTTTTATCTTGAAATTCACAAGTAAAATTGTCTTCCTTCAGTAAGGTGGATAAGACTTTTCAATGTCTTCTTGCAAAATACTAATCCATGTATGAACTAAAACGGCAATTGAAATAAATTCTCCAACAAGTTATATACTAGTTAGAATACTTGGTCATTGTAAATTAATGATCTATAAATAATAATAATAATGTGAGTGTATGGGTTTTTTTCTGATACAAATCCCAAACAAGTATCTTTATATATTTTTAGTTCCTTATTGGAGAAAAATAAAACCAAATTTTTTCACTCATCAGAAAGAATTTTTCTCAATTGCTTATCAGAAGGATTTTTTCCTCAATAGTAAGAAAAATATAAATTTTCTTATAATCTCCTTTCTACCCAATATGAGCATTAATAAAAATTGTTATACAAGATAAAAGGTGCAACTCTGAATCTGGATTTTAAACCTTTCATAACTTGGGAGATAAGTATCTGTAAGATCAACAGGCTTGATACCTAGCATGAATATCAGATTCTCCAAGATTTCAATCCAATTCTATTAAAGAAAAAATGTTTTCCCCTAATCTCAAATCAAGGAATAAAGACTATTTTCCCTCAGCAGCCAGCAAAGTAAATATTTGTAAAATGGAAACTTTCGTGTCATCATCATCATAACACATTTTCATACTGACACTCATTTATCTACTCACCTTCTTCAATCCAAACAATTCAAATTCACGTCTCTGTTTACAAGCACGTAGGGCCTCAACTTTAGCAGGATTGGGTTTGTGATTGTGTTCCCAGGTCAAAGATATTTTGCCATTGCACTGTGTCGCTTTGCCATGACAAGTTTTCACATCACAACGCCAGAACATGGTCTTGGTTTTTTCATTTAGGCGACCAAAACGATAAGAGTTTCCCTTGTAAATCAGTTTTTCCCTTCGCTTCTGGCTGAGAACAATTTCATAATTTCCCGACATGATGAGAAATGAAAGCAGATCCTTTGTTACTAGATGGCAGAAAATAGGAAGAGAAGAGAGAAAACAAAAACACTAATTCTACGAAGTGGTAACCCGGTTAATAGAGCAAAGATATAAAGACTGTATCAGAAACTTTCTACTACAATAATCCTATTTCCTTTTAATTCATCGTTAGTTATTATACTCCATAAAGAAAATCATCAGCATTCTTGATGTGAAGAAGAAAGAATTAAATATAACCAAAGACCAACAAATTCCAAGTGTCAATAAGTTAACCTGATATTTTCAGCTCGAGTTAAGGAGACCCATAAAAAAAGCGTAGTAGAATTTCATAAAGTGACTATAATATAAGATACGAAAGTATTCAGAATATGGAAACTAAGAGTAATAGGAAAAAATACCCATAATCGCTTCTTTTCTTCGATAGGCAAAGAAATAAATGAGGTAAAATTCTTACAAATTGAAATAGATTGCTAGATAACAACAAAAAGGAGAAAAAAAATCTGGTAATTGTTCGATCATAAAAATGTCTTTTTAATAATATAGCAAGCGATTTAATTCAAGAAAATTTTTTCTCCGCTTTTTCCTGTGCCCTTTTAACTATCCAGTAGGGTATAACTAAAAAGCAAAATGCTCAAAACAAAACAATTGGCGCCAATTTTATGAACCAAGTTTTCTAAAGAAAAAAATAAGGTGGAAAATATCTTATTATCCAGATCAACTGACTCAAAGAAAACCGAGATGATCAAATCTTGAACAGACAGCCATGAAAATGAAAACCCAGTCTTGAAGTCGTGAGTTCTTGTTTATTCAAGAGAACATTTCATTATCTTTCGATGGAGAATACACCCGAGAAACGATGTTCATTGGGAATTAAAATGTGAGGGAAGGAAAAATAAAAAGTGGGTGGGTGAATTTATCAAGTAATGAAACAGAAATATTTCAATGATCTAAGTTTCTTCACCGCACGATATCAGAAGGGAATTTTCTAACACAACATTTTGTCTCAAGACTATATCCAATCGCCCTCTAGAACAGCCGAAGTTGAGTTGAGACTTGAAAAAAAATTAGAATATTTGAATTATTACGAATAAATTACCTAATAAATTATTCGCTCAATATTCCTTAGTGCTGATAAATACAAAAATAATCCTGTCATTTTTTACGGGTCTACGCTAATAAAATAGATAAATACCATTAGATGCATTCGCTTCCAGCAAGCAACAACGGAAAAAGCCTATACACATCATCAGTCCTACAGACACAGAAATAAGAAATAACAGAGTGTATAAGATTAATGAGCCATTTTCCCCTTTCAGTGTTTTATCAAATGCTCTTCTACGTCATGGAAAAATACCCATTCCTACCACAACTGCCACTACAACAGTAACAATACCTCTGCCTGCTGCTCAAACTGCTTTCCTCAAATGTGCCGTTTTTTCCGGAGATGAATAAATTAGAATATTCCTTGTTTTGTGTGTGTGTGTGTAACGATTACCTGGCTACCCCTCTACAATGGAAAGGTACATGCAATGTTATTATCATCCACAAGTATTTTGGGAAAAAAAGAAGAAAAGCTATGAAGGAAGGCGGAATATCACACTGATAAAACGGTCGCTCAATCAGTATTAATTGTGCTCTTCCACTGGCAGTGTTTTTGCTTTTGTGCAATTCGAGTTCCGCTCAGCAAAAGAAACGTGAATAACATCCAATCAGAGTTTCAAGCTCTTTTGTTGCGGGCGCACTATTTCGAAAACAGTTGTCTCCCTTCTTATAAACCCAAACAAGAATTTTCCAGTTTGGTTTCATTTTTTTTTTTTTTTTTTTTTTTTTGATACGAAGAAAACCTTTTTAGAAACATGATTAAAACTGAAAGGAATTATCTGAAAAGTCTTCCTAAGCAAAAAAAAACTAGATATGAAGTTGTCTAAAAAGGAGTAATAATTGGGAAGAAAAATACACAAGGCAAGAGAATATTTACGGAAACTGACTAATCCCAAATATTTTTTTTTTTTTTTCAGAACTAATATCTTATTTTTGTAAGTTTAATGTTATCATTGGGGATCAACTTCGTGGCCACGGTAGTAACAAATTTTCCATAAGGGTCAGTGGTCAGTGTGACATCCAACAGAGGAAAAATCCAAGATTTTAATGGTTTTTAGCCAGGCGCGATGATGAGCACAAATCAATCATGTAATCCATCCCGTCGAACTTAGTCAAAGTTTAAAAAAAAAAAAAAAAATACAAAAAGTATATTGTTTTGAGAAGAGCGCGTCAGATATTTGTTGATAACATTGGCACTAATAACGGTTACCATCATTAACTATCCGATAAGTATTTCTATAAAATTCGATCACTTCAAGACTAGTGATCGCTTGAGTTTGATCTTTATGAAACACATTTAATAAATTTTTTTCGAGAATACGCGGTTCGTTTTGAGGTACATATTAGAAAAATCAATTATACTGGCCGAATTCAAGAGAAGGAACACTATCGTCTGAACGAAAGCAGGGAAAAGAGGAAAACGACTTTTTCATTGGTCTGACAAGCCGTTTTCTTTAAGGGGAAGGGCCTCCTGGGCTTTTGGGCAAATAACTTTAAAATGGATTATCTCTCAAAGCAGTGAAAGACTGTTCTTTTCTTCGGGTGGAGTGTCGACACCAGTTTATTCAAAAACTGGCTATCGGACAGTAAGGCTCACAACTGCATCAGACTGTCCCATATCTTAACGTTCACTACGGGTTAACAGGCGCAGAGAGTTCATATCTGCAGGTAAAACATCACCAAAGAGTCTAAACCATGAAATAGGTATCCATTTCTTGCGCTTGGATGTTCGTCCAAGTGGTCAGTGGTCATCGTACAAAGACCTAAATAACCATCTTCTACAGTACGATACCAATAGTAACTAGTTTCTGCAATTTACTTAACCAGTTCACTGTTTCTTGTGCAACTGTACCAGCTATCTCTTCTTGAGATCTGAATGTGCCCTACGCACGTTGAGCAAAGAGAAGTATTTTTGCCACACACTATTCGATTCAGAAAATGAGGATTGTTCATGATGGCAGTGCCTACTTTAATTGCAAAACAATAACATCAGTACAGTCCGTAGCGAATCAAATTCAAGCCATTCTGTTCAAACCTCCAAGTGCCATCTTCTTTGCAAAGATCGGAGGAGAAGTGCAGATGCAAGTCTGTTTTGGGGGCAACAGTATCGTCTGCAGAAATTCCGACGAAGAAAGTGTTCGGATTCAATTTTTTTTTTCCGTTGGAAAGATGTATTCAGAAAATCTTTCTCTACTTCTGGTTAAGCCCTTTTTTGGTGGTGGTGATGCTGTTCGCTGCAATAGAATCAGTGTTTACAGGTGGTTGTTTTGGCGACGGTCCCATACCATTTTTGTTCAATGTTTACGGTAAAATTTGATATTCATTTATTCAAATAAAGAGGATTTTCTGACACGATAGCGTTTTCGAAAAAGCGAAATCTGATTTTGCCGAAAAGTTCACGTTTTCCACAACACCGGCTATAACGTAAAGTGTTTTTGTGACAGATTTAAATAACTGTTATCATTATATACGGATTTTCTCTTTTAAACAATAGAAAATAAGATTAATGAAAACACGAGCAATACGATCTACAAATATCTGTGTTTAAAAGGTGTATAAGTTAGTATATTTGTGAATTTTTGAGATGAGGTATTATTATTATTTCTATTAATATTCGGACCATCCTCATCTTGGTTGTTTTTCATACAACGTTTCGGCCGTTGAGACAATAATAATAATACTAATGCTAAGAGGGGAGTGTGGTCAATATACCCTCGTCGGTTAAATCAGGGTTCGGTTCATTACTTCCCCACACCTACCAGATGATACCTGATGAAGGCCGTAGAGTACAACGGCCGAAACGTTTTATGAAAAACAACCAAGATGAGGATGTTCCGAATATTAATAGAAAAAATAGGTGTATAATTGTTACACCGTTATGATGCAGCCTTAAAAAATGCACAAAATAAATACACAGAGATCAGACGGACTTTCGAGTGTTCAGATCAAATCATAGTGACTTGAATTACACTGGATTCTTGTTTACATTACATTGATTTGAATTAAATTGTTTCTTTTGGTCGAATTAAGTTCATTTAAGTATCATTGAATTCTTATACCGTTTTATCGTGAATATACTGTCGGTAATAAATTATCTTTCATAATTGGAATGACTACACGCCTCTACATAAAAAGGGCAAGCAAATTATATTGTAACTTTTCATTATTTGATCTGTTTGAAAAGAAAGGAAGTGAAGAAATAACAATCCAAGCCAAAATTTCGAGAATGTCCGTTAGAAAAAGACGACTCCGTTTCAATTCTGCATATGCTCATCTTATGTGAAAATAGAAAAAAAAGCACAATAGTGG
Organism: Thysanoteuthis rhombus; assembly: GCA_963457665.1. Taxonomy (NCBI): domain Eukaryota; kingdom Metazoa; phylum Mollusca; class Cephalopoda; order Oegopsida; family Thysanoteuthidae; genus Thysanoteuthis; species Thysanoteuthis major. Next base: position 21,627,720 of record OY735216.1, on the reverse strand, counting down.
TTTAACGATTACATACCATTAAATACAGGTATATATAAATCGTATTGTTAATGTTGAACGACCGTGGCCACCAAAGGTAGCGAAGGTTTCAATCTCTTTCTATATGTGCATATTTTTGTGTGTTCCAGAGCTCCTGACAATACCGTTTTGTCTACAGACTTGAAAATTGGCATTGATACTCCACTACACCTTTTTAAAATCTATAATTTAAAAAAAAATCTTTTTACTTTTTTTCTAGATGTTTTCCGTTGGAAAACACCGGTGATGTCATATAATTTATTCTGACCATATCTAATTTTCACAGGAATTCTAACTTCAATTTTGACGCTACGGTTGATTAATTATTGATTTTGATTGCATTTATTTTAAGGATGTATGATCCTTCATTATGAAAAAAAAAGCTGTGACCTGAGCAAACGTCTGGATTAACGGGCAAGACACATCAGACCATCATTGATCCTAGCTAATAAGCAACATATTAAGACAATTGTATCGATATCACCATAGAACAGGAGTTAGTAAGATAGTTTCATAGATCACCACTACTATAATGAGTGTGATCCTCACTAGGTGCTCAACAATTTCGGTTTGGAGCCATACTAAGCTAAGTTCAGTAAACCAGTCTGAAAGACCCTTACAAATATAGTGGGTGTGATCCTCACTGGATCTTCCGTACTTGGGGCTTTGTTCCAGACTAAGCTAAGCAAATATCAGGGAATGTAAACAAATGATAAGTTGGCAAAATTCTCAAAAATTAGATTCCTGGGCAGAAAATCTTATGTTATTTCATGTAAAATGTAATACTTCCTTGACGAGAATGAAAAGTAGTTGACAGAGTGATACGTAACTCATTCGTGTTTTAAACTTGGAATACAAATATCTTCACGTTTACTTCACAAGTATCAACACGTGCTTTATATTTGTTATAATCAGAAAAGTATTTGAAATATTTTTTAATGGTTAGTCAAATAGCTTAAAATGTTTTTCCCCCCAACTACTGAAGTTTTTTTTCCCTATAAAACTATATATATATATATATAACTTATATAACTATAATTCTTACCAGGAGTGAATACTTATATTTCTGTAGTTCTTTTACTGTGTCACCCGAGGAATTATAATTCAAGTGTAAATAAATGTTTGGTTATCTAGATCTTGAACATTGATAATCCCCAAAAAAAGGGATTTGTAGGGGGGGAGGTATCATTTAAAGCTCAAAACATGATTACCTAAGAATTGGATAAATACAGAGATGATATACAAAATAATCAAGTGAGGGATTATAATTCAAGCATTGAGACCCGACAGCAAAAAAAAAATTACATAATATTTCGCAGGAGTAAAAAGTAGAGAAAAAACGATCAACAAACGAAAGAAAACAAAAAACAAACATTTCTTACATCTTGCATCGTGACCAACTGTTGTTGTTGACTGTCGTGTTTCATTTTGGCATACCATCGGGGCATTGGAACGTTTCTCTGAAATATGGTAGGCACTGCATTGGGCTTGAGTATAATGCGGGGATTGTTCATAATGGAAAAACGAGTTTTGAATTTTGTCTGCACACAATCGGGTTCAAAGTGCAATGTGCAAATTCGAACCCGGCGCCTCACGTTTTGGTCTTCCGAGCAAGCCATGTCAAGGAAGCTCTCAATGTGACCCTCATCTATGCCCATATTTTGGGCCCACAGTCGACATTCTTCGCGTTCTTTTGGGAAACAGTGTAGACGAATGTTACTCGGCATTCGCCCATCGTGGCTTGAACAGCCAAAAGCTTTACAATGAGGCATGTTTTACTCAAATTCCTTTTAAGAATACGGTAGCTTTTATCATGGGTGGATGAAGGGTAAGATTAACAATTTTCTTGAAAAAAAAGGGTTTGTTTAAAACAAAATTTTCCAGTATCATTGATAAAGAAAAAAGTTGTCGGTCGCTTTGGTTTGAAAATTCTTGGCAGTGGGTGAATTGACAGCAGTAAGGAACTAAGTTATTTTTCTGATTCAAGCAAAGTTATTTGAGAATGCATTATTCAAACGCATATAAACAAGCAGCCGCACTCTCTCTACCACTCTCTATCTTGACACACAGTAGCAGTAATAATAAGTTGATCTTCCCCTTTAATGGGTGACCAGACCAACTACGAAAATGGCGTCAGAAAAAGGGTGAAGGCTAGAATTGAAATCTTACCCCCATCGAAACTGCGATCCATTTTCGTTGACATATCAGAATTTACTCAAAATAAAAAAAAGACAAGTTAACTAATGACACATTAATGTTTAACATGTTAATGCCAAGCATGAGAGTGAGAGAAAAATGCTTAATTCACTACGAACGAACAATCGAGCACTTCAACTCGCCGACCAAACACGAACGAAGCAGCGTGGTGGGTGATTTTTCTTACAAGGCAATTTGCTGCTGCTGCTGCTGCAATAGTGGGTGAATCAAGTGATTTCTTTACCAACATCGGTGATAGATAAGTTACTCCTTTCTGTTGCCTTAGTTCATGAATTCAGGTTTATATTCTAGATCGTGGGTGAAATGATAATGGTAACTTGGCAGAATTTTGAAAAAAACGAACGAAAAAACAAAAAAACTCTCCTAAGGGAGGTTAATCCAGCAAGACTTGTCCTAGGTTCGCACCTATGGGGTCGTTCAGCCTTTAGTAGCAGCAGTAGTAATGCTTAAAAAATGTGGGTGAGCACTGTGCGTCATTCAGGACTTAAGTTATTTGAGTCTCTTCAGCGGGGAAAAGAGTTCTCATTAAACGTTGCCTCTATTCATCTTTTCAGTTAGTCATTTGGTCAAACTATTTATTATACATGTAAATTTTTTTTTTAAATTACGACCTTTGGGATATATTTATTACAAAACCTTAGTTAAAAAACGAAACAGAATTTTAAAACGTGGGGAGTACATGTCCTGTAACGCAGAAAAACAAAATATTCGAGTGACAATAATGAACCGAGTTTCACCTGTTTGAGAACATTTCCAAATGTATAATTGCGTTAAAAAAAACAACATTTCATCTTAACTGTATTTCAGCAGAATACATATGAGTAGATTACTTGTTCAGATAAGTGAACTGCTTATCATAACATTAAAATAGTTTTTAGTTGTAACAGACTGTCCAGTTAAAACTTCCATTATACATACATGTATGATTCTAGGATGGAAAAAATCTTATTGCCATTCAATGACAAAGTAACCCAACAGCTAATTTTCAACATTGAAATGTACACTTGCCACTACTAATATATCATCATGGATAACTTGATATTTTTCCACAACCAGGACATAGTAAAGTTTATAGAGAAGAAAAGCTTGACAGTAGGGGAATATTTTTCAAAATGTGAAAACTGTCCATAAATAAAAATTGACAATGATTGTCTACGATTATATATTTGGAGAATTATCAGTTTATTTTTAAAAGCAATATTTATACCCAATCAAAGAAATAACTACAAAATTAGAGAAAAAGAAATAAAAATGATATAAATAATAAAGTATGAAGAAGCGCAGTAATGATAACATAAGATGAACAGGAAATACGACGATACATAAGAAAGATTATAGTTCAGTGATTGAAAAATTAAGAATAATACAAGTCCTATTCATGATGGTAATATCATCAAGCATAAATGTAAAAGTAAAGGCTAAGAAAGTAATCTAAATCGATAGATAACCGAACTTTAGTTTGTGATGACAAAGATACTGAAGACTTTCCCCTACAGAGTAACCAAAATTAAATCATTGAATGTATTTATAGATATATATGCTATAATATTGACTGTAAATATTTGAAATATTCAATTTTTTCTATAACCAATAACTCAGATTCAAACTATTAGAGACCAAAATTACACATCATGGTCAGCGAACCATATCATTCAAAATGCAAGTTGAGTCATCCTTGTTCACTGTATGAGGGAGGATAGTTTTTGGTAATCCAAGATAGCGGGAGAGGGGTTAACTATTTGGGCACCATAACCATTTCCCCTTGTTGATCAAAATACTTATCCGCCTGTCCACTCTCATCCAATTCTTCCAGAATGATACACAGAAATAAAAAAAGAATAAAAGCAAGGTAGTGTGTTAAAGATGTAACAGCTGATCCAGAACACTGACTGACCTGAATTAGCTGTTAGATGATCGCAGCTGTGAACCACAGTGAAAATATACAATAATGTAAACATTGAACACATGAAAATGTGTTACTTTGTGCTGGCAGCAGATCTTGTTATATTCAAATATTTATTTCTAATGTGAATAAATTAATTGACATGAAAATCAAAACACCTGACCTTAACAACATCACGCCGGAGCCTTGTATTTGAACTACTGGGAAGGTAACACTGATTACCTCCCTTGCTTTGATTTCCTACCATGATTAAAATATGCACAATTCAAATTATAAAGCCGTGATGAAAAAAAAAAAGAAAATATCTGTATGTACATCAACACAGTTACAGCAGTTCAGTGTAGTAAGGGTAGAAACAAGGTTAATGATCTATTTCAAACCTCTCTAATCCCAGCCAATCATTCAATGGTCACCTTAGTAGTCTGAGAAGAAAATGACCAAACTTCTGCACTGAAGAAAAAAACAAAAAAACCCTCTTTGACTATTTTCTTATATATTGAGAAGTGCTGAGTCACAATGTGCTAAGCATCAGTTATTCTTGATTTTATATACATCCTTATGTGCATGCATATATAATAAACAACACAATAATTTTACTCTTTGTAATGGAACTAACAACAACAAAAGAATATCTTCTTATCAGCTTCCTCTAAAGCTGATGAAAAAAGAAGCTATCAGAGAGGAATGATACCACCATAATCAACAATTTCAGATCACCTATCCCATCCTGGTGTCAAGTCTACCATACATACCAGTATACAAGAAAGGTATTTCATTAATAAATATGTTTGAAAATTAAAAAAACAAAAAATATGCAAACATTATACTGCATCCAATGAGCTGATATTTTGACTTGAGGGTTATCTATCGAAGCTCTGTAGGGACAATTATGAGGCTTAGATGGGTTGTTGAGAGCAGTAGTCTTCCAAATACCTTTGAAAACCATTTATTTATATAGTCAGGCATATATGGTAGAGAACAAAGTGTATTACTGAGGTAATCTATCTTTTTTCTTACAAACAAACTTTTGGTTAAGACTATGGGTATCTATTTTTGAAAAACAATATAACAAAATCAATTCTTTTTTCATCCATCAAAAACAAAGAGCATTTATAAGCACAAATCAAACAGAATAATTGGTTAAATGCTATAATAATGGTTAGATTCATGAAAATTTAAGCAACCCCATTCATTTATATTCTATAGACCTCACCCAATAAATTATTCTGAATGAGATCTTAATCAGGTCTAGGTGATCTAATTCTCATCATTTTGTTAGCAATACTGCACCCGAAGTATGTGGATAACAGGATACTTTTAGAAGTTGAGTTGAATACGAACAATAATTCATTGGACTGAAAATTATTCCAGAACCAGCTTCTTATAAAATATGGGAAACTTATCTAAATCACAAGAAAACTGTTTAATCTTCTTAAGGGATATCCATAAACTTTGTTTTCACTTCCTCTAGATCAGTTTGTGAATAACAAAAACTACCAACACAGTGAAAATAAAATTCAACCAAGTCAGAACTTTTTTCACACAATGCAACTAATTTTGGTTTAAAAATGTCAAGTAAAAAGCCTCACTATAGTTTCCTATTAAATACCAATTTGGTACGGTGAATTTTACAAGTACACCAATGAGTAAGCCACAGTGGGTGTAGAGTATGAAAGACCTGGTTATTTACAACTATAATTAACCAGTAATAGCCATTAAAGATCAACATTTCAATTAGAGTACAGGGTAATAGTTATCATTAGCCCAGAACTTGGAACAGAGTCTCAAATCTTTTGCTGTATTAATCCAGTGTTTTTAACTATTTCAGTGCTGAATATTCACTATCAAGTTTTCATTACAAAATCTCATTCACCCATGACTAAACTTCCTTATACTTTTGATTTTTAATCTTATTCTTCTTTGTGTATCATTTTAATTCATTTTGTATCATGAGCAAAAAGCATAAGTTAGCTCATTTATCAAGTGTTTATTAATTAATTTTTTCAACATCCTAAAAATATGTAAAGAAAACTAGGAGTGACAAAAAAATTAACACAAAAAATTGTTAAAATTCTTCTAGTTTACATAGAATTAACAATCAAGTCTTAGGGCCTAGAATTAGATTTTCAAAAATAATGTTTCTTTATTTTACATGTTTACCCAGAAATCATTTCTTTTCGAAGAATAAAAAATATAAATATCTGAGTAAATTATATCTTTCACTTTTATTTTTCATTCACTCAAAGGAGAATAATTCACCAGTTTAAGAAACACTGCTTTACTCTACCACTGAATTATGCATGTAAGGGCTTTGATTCTCTGATTTTCTTCATCAGAGCTGTATGACTGAATAAAGTAAAAGGATAGTCTTGTTCATTACACATGCATGCATATAAGGAAGTTTATAAAATCAAAAGTGGCCAAAATTTTTATAGGACCAGTAACAAGTCATCTCACTATCAATGGCTTGTGAAGTATACATACTAACAACAAACGCATTCTCATGTTTTCGTTTCACAAGTAGGGTTGATTACAACAAATTTCAATCCGAAGTTTCAATATAAGTCAAAAAGTATTGCTACGAAATCATATAAACCTTCATCAAACAAAAACATCAATTTGTGAAGCTATAGTTACCTAAATATCCTTCATTTGAGTCTATACACAGCTGAAAGAGTGGTTCCAATCTCTCTAACCCTACCTAGGAGAATTATGCACTCTTTGATTTGAACCAAGTCAAAATGGTGGTTTTGGCATCATTGAAAGGCTCAGATTGTGCACTTTTTTAATGGTTTTAGAATATAAGGAAGAAAAGAAGACAGCAGGAACTAAATCAGGGCTGTACGGAGGAGAGGATAAGATTTCAAAAAAAAAATTTTCATGAGATATCCTTTCCTTTCCTCAAAAAAAGAGCATGTGCACTGTTGTGTTGGGGAAAATTTCTCGGTGCATCTTAAAATCATCTCCATCTTTGAGCTAGCGAATCTCCATGCAACTCTTTTGACACCCACCCACCTAAAAGCATGCTAAAACCAAAATGCTCTCTTACAATTGAATATCCTGAACCATGTAAGATCACAACATCCAAATCTTAAACCAAGTAAATGTAGGGAGCGACCATAGAATGGTAAGATGTGAGATGCAAATAAACACAAATAAGGAGCACAGGAAAATGTTCCACACAAGACCAAAGCCAATGGACATACCGAATGAGCTCACCCCAGTCTTCAAGCTAGAATTGAAAAACAGATTTGATATCCTTAACATCGAAAACGACACCAACGTCAACGAACTCCACAACAAAATAACAGCCTCTCTATAAGAAACCGCCAATATGTTTGAATCGAGAATCACAGTGACCATTAGCAAAACCTCAGATGAAACCAGGAAACTTATGGAAAAGCGCAGAAACCTCAAACCACCAACAACCACAGGGGAAAAAATAGAGGAAACCAAACTGAACAAAACAATAATAAAGAAACTAAGAGAAGACAAAAGAAGTTATACGGCAGCCATCATCGAAACCAACGTCGGAAAAACATCAAGAATTTAAAGCAATAAACAATGCTCTCAGCACAGGAGAGAAACAAATAACTAGCATTCTCAGAGCAAACGGAGACATAACAAAAGATAGAGACAGAATAGTTGAACGCACCCAAGAATTTTACCAGGAACTCTACTCTTCAAAACACAGAAAATTCAACGACCAGAATACACAAGATGCCGAAAATCAGTTTGAGGACTTGCCCGAAGTTACATCATGGTGAGTAAAACTAGCCATCAAACCAACAGAAAAAGGAAAGGCCCCTGGACCAGATAACATCACCATCAATCAACTCAAAAAAAGCTGGTAAGAGCGTCAACAGAAAGCTAACTATTTTACTGAGCTTGTGTCTAAAACAAAGTAAAGTCCCGATGGACTGGAACACTGTTATCGTAAAAAGAAACCTTTAAGACCTCAAAAACTACAGACCTATGAGCCGACTCAACTGCACGTGGAAACTTTTCACAAAAATCATCACCAACTGGATTAAAATAACAATAAACAAAAATCAACCATGAAAACAGGCTGGATTTTTTAAAAAATTACTTAACCATGGAGCATTTTCATTCAATAAATCAGCTGAAAGAAAAGGCAGAAGAACAATAAAAAAAAAGGATCACATGTATGAATATATATAAAAATAAACAATTACATACACATATATGTATACATACATACACAAAAACACACGTATATATAAACATATATAAATATATGTACACACACACACACATATATATATGAACATATGTATATACATACATACGCATACATGAACAAATAAAATATATATACACATACGCGTATATATATATATGAATATATACACATACACGTATATATATATATATATATATATATGAATATATACACACACACACGTATATATACATATATGAATATATACACACACGAACATATATGAATATATATACAACCGAACATATATGAGTATATATACACATACACAATTATATATATGAACATATATGAATATATATAGACACATGCATATATATATGAACATATATGAATATATATACTGACACACATATATATATATATATGAACATACATGAATATAAATACACACACACACATATAGTTATGGACATACATGAATATCAATACACACACACATATAGATATGGACATACATGAATATAAATACACACAAACATATAGATATCTACATGTATATATATATACATACACACATATATATATGAACATGTATGGACATATACACTCACACATATATATATATATATAAACATGTATAAATATATACACACACACACACATATATATATATATATGAACTAGTATAAACATATGCACAAATATGTATATATGAACATATATGAAATATATAAATATATACACCCACATACATAAATATATATGAATATACACACACACACACATATATAAAAATATATATACAAACACACATATATATAAATATATATACAAACACAGATATATATAAATGTATATACAAACACACATATATACAAATATATATGAAAATATATAAATATATATACACAAACACATATATATATATATATACACGAATATATAAATATATATATATATATACACGTGTAAACAAATATATATACAGTAATATGTAGACACATACACACATATATAAACA
>OY735216.1:21573375-21608375 GCA_963457665.1 Thysanoteuthis rhombus | reverse complement strand
CCAAATAATTTGAAAATCTGTTTTTTGTCAAGACAACTTACAGCTTTCGAGGTAGGAGGATCTGGTTTAGTATGAGACTTCTTCTGGTATAGGTGATGTTGGTCAGAGGCATTTACACTGTTGTTGCCAGAATTCAATGTTCCATCAGTTACAGGATTCGGTGGTAAATTGATGAGTTTCAACATTTTTTCGAGGCTGTGGATTCCCAGGTTGCAATTCTTATAGAAGATTTGGTCATCCGGCATCCTCTTCAGTTTGACAGAAAGATAAAATGGGGAATCTGGCAGACAAGCAGTGTGAGGTCTCCGTTTGGCAAATTCTTTGTAGAATTGAATTGGGCATCGTTCCAACCATTTATGGTCCGGCCATATTGTGCACATGTTGTTGTTGTTACCATCCGATTTGGGACAAGACATTGATGGAGGCATTGATCTTGCTTTCTGAACCCGCTCATTATAAACTAGATATTCCCCTTTTAAGGCATCCGATTTCAGTTGTAAATCACCCCATTTGAGTTCATATGATTCCTGATTGCACTTCAGACCCAACAATTTACGATTAAAATACCAGACAGTTCTTTGTAAGGATGAGGCATTAGTGATGCAACCAAGAACTCCTTCCTTCCACAATGCATCTTCCTCCTCTTGAGTCAGCTCAAATGTAGAATTTGGTTTCTTCCCCTTACTCAATTCTTTTAGCTCTTTCTTCTTGGCATTCAAAACACTTCGGCTCAGGGCAAAGTCTACATCAGTCAGGGTGTTGTATGGGTAGTTCTTATCACGCAGGTAACGGTCGAGGGCGCACTGGAAAGCACTGAGAGACATAGGTTCAAACTCCCCGCCATCCAGCTTCTTGACCTCTCGAAAGAAAGAGCATAGCAACTTGTCCAATTCGTTGGGGGGAATCTGTTCGACTGGACGTTCTTCGCCTTTCTCAAAAAAGAAAGTGGTCATCCTTCGAACACAGGAAATAGTTTTACGCACAGTCAGAACATTACGCATGTGGGGCTGGGATGAACTCTCGTAGACTTTTTCCAGGTTCTGTGACGCTTGGGCAGGAGCTGTGATCGGTTCCACTTCTGGCTGTTTTGGGTCTGCAATTATCCTTTTAGGATCCTGAACATTGGAAATACTCATTGTCTTACTAACATGGGCACTTGATGCCGATTCTATTTGGTCAATTTTTTGGCCAGGCAAACTATCGCAAAATTGTACTGTACAATCAATAACTTCTTGCTGGTCACCATTGACATGAACAGCTTTTTTTCCACTTTCTTTCCTCAACTGCTTGCTCCTGAGTTCCTTCTTGCGGGCAATGAGAACCCCCCGAGACAAGGCAAAAGTGTGATCTGAGAGGATGTCACAGGGGTATTTGTGTTGGCGAAGGTACCGGTCAAGAGCACACTGAAAGGCACCTAGCGACATTGGCTCGAATTCATCACCATCCAATTTACGTGCTTCCTTGAAGAATGAGCAGAGCAGTGAATCAAGCTCACTTGAAGGGATACATTCCAAAGGACGGCTTTCACCTTTAGACTTGAAAAATCCAGTTAACTTGCGAAGACAGGACTTGGTCTTTTTCACTGTGTTTTCATTATACATCTGAGACACAAAAGCACCGTCCAGCTGGTGGATATCGCCCTTGCTGTTATTGTCCAGTCGGGGTTGGAGGGTCTTACCACCAGTAACATTTGCTACATGTGTGGCACTAGGGTTTTTGTCTTGACTGTCATCACCATCACTGCCATGGTCACTGCTGACCACCACCGTCTCATCGATTGGAGTTCCGCACGTTAAGCTCATCTTCCACTTTTTAAGGCTGTTGTTGTTGTTGTTGTTGTTGTTGTTATTTCCCACCCGAGAAAGACAGACACCATCTCTCACCTCCGTTGCCACCTCCTCTTTCACTTCGCCTCCGCCGCCGCCACCACCTCCTTTATCACCGGCATCAAGGGTGGCATTGCCAACAACAGGAATCATCTGTCTTTCATAAAACGACGAAGTGGGGTTTTCAGAGTTATCGGTGCAAGAACTGGCCGTATTGCCAGACGAACCAATAACAGCCCCCAACAACGCTCTGTTATGACAAGAAGTTGAAATAGTCGAACAACAACAACTAGCAGAAGTAGCCATATTTGTCGATAGGAGCAAATATGAATATCTAGGACAGACAGACAAGGCGGACACAAGCCTATATACAACTTAGCTCACACTCATGAAATACCGCACGCACACATCTATATAGATAAATAAATAAATAAATGTAGAAAGTGCACTCTCGCTCTGTCTTTCTGGCACGCGCACACACAGATACAGTGAGCAAGTACTCGTCCTGCGGTAGTAAGCTGAACTGGAGAATAACAACTAGCATCCGTCTATAGTTTCTGAAGAGAAAGGAAGGGGGGACTGTGTGAACAGACACATAGACAGAGTGGGGGGGACAAGAGAGATAGACAGAGTGAGTGAGAGAGATAGAGAGAGTGAGTGAGAGAGACGCACACTTTCCATCTTTGTTCTGTTATGTACATGAACGAACGCCGTTGTTGGTCGAAAGGAGAAAAAAAAAAGTTCATCTTGAAAAAAAAAAAAGAAAGAAAATTAGATAAAATCAGTATCAACAAAAAAAGTGCAAAGCTTGCTTCGTGTTGTTTTTTTCTTAGTTCTGTGGGGGATAGAGGCTTCAGCAAATTTTTTTTTTTTAAGAATTAAATGTAGTAACAAGCAAATTATTCATTTCGTACCAGCCCTAATCAAGTCAAGATATGATTGGAAATGAGAGTGATAATTCGTTTATTCAATTATCAAATCTATGAAAATAAATTCAATATCAAACTCTCTACACTTTTTTTAAGAGTGCTTTACTGTTCGAAACAGAAGGTTCTCTCTTTATTAAATGAATCGTTGAAGAAGCGATTTTTCTACCTCGTCACAATGATAAATCAAACTTTCAACATCCCCTTTTCATTGTTCGAGAGTTATTCAGTTTACTACCGATATATCTTCAATATCGACGTAAATAACAAAAAAGAAAAAATATATACAGCGAACGAACACGAATAATTAAAAATACCAGAAATAGAAAATTGAAAACAATAACAAGTAAATAAATATCCGACGACTATTTTTTGTTTTTGTTTTTGTTTTTGTTTTGTTTTTGACAGCATAGTTGGTTGCCGTAGCAACAAAGTCTTGCGTTAATGATGGCGTAATAAATGCTGTTTCCTTGAAAACTGCAGCGACCGCTCTTTTGAAATTAAGGGCACCCGATGGATACAGAGCTCCCTCCTTGGCCTTTTTTCGGTCTGGAACGCGTGGAAAATTCTAGAGTATCATTGATAGTAGTTGGCTAGCTCTTCTAGATTAGCAAACTAGTTTTTTTTTCTTTATAGAGTTCAGTGGGAGTCCTGAAAATGACAGAGAAAACCGTTACACTACCTAGAAATGACCAGCACACGGCACATCCAGTTGAAAATTGATTGAATCAGTCATACCTGAGTACGTAAAACCTTTGATCTATCTAGTTCCAAATTCACAATGTATTCGAAATTTCAATTAGTCCTTTATCAGAGGTAAAATTAAGAGGGTTATTTTTTTCATAAAAGACATGCACTAGGTTGCGAATTTTACAATTACTGATAGATAGATAGAGGAAGATCGTATAGCGCCAATAAGTGAGGAAAACTTGATTGCTTGGGAAAATTTTGCAATCGATATCTTCGACCTCCCACCCGTGACTTGGGTTCGAACATCGGCCCTAAGCATTGGAGTCAAGCACGAGACCGAATAGTCAGCTTAGTCAAAATAAAGGTTATAGTAGGCATAAAATATGAATGGAGGGATATGAATGACGACGTTATCTTTAGTCGTTATCTTCCAGATGAATTTTTAAAAAGTGTAAATTGTGATTAGTAGCTTCGTTTTATTTGTACTAAAAAAGAAGCTTGACAACGCACACTGATGCATTACAATGAAAACAACAAAGGGGTTTCGATAGCAACAACTAACTCCAAGTCTCAAAATCTCGTTAAATCTATTTACTGGCAGTTAGTACGCATTTTCCTCAATAGATAATAATGATACTCTTAAAGAGAGAACTTCGTGGTAGTTGGTGCCTATGAGCACGAGTAGTGCTCAACTGTTGGGGTATGTTTTTGTTTTTTTCTCCAATTTCTCCTTAGCTCTGTATCATAACTCATGTGATAACACTCAACATTCAACAGAACTTAAATAAAATTTTAAAATTCCGTTGATAAGCGTGATTAAAATCACTAGGTGAAGCAATTTGTTTCCCCAGTAAAATTAAAATGAGACACACAACAATGAAAACGACAAGTTCGATTTTTCCCCCGTATACTTAGAATACGAAGTTTCTCCACAAGGATAAACCATAGGGATTTTTACAAACTGATATTTTCCGCTTTCTTCTATCAAAAAAATTGCCTAATCTGTTTCTACACTCTCAAATTGATTAATGCAGTCCGGTCAAATTTTGTACTCGCAAAATCAAGCCTAGTAAAAACTATTCGTCGCTTAGCAAGATTTGCTGCAAATAAAACTGATCCAATATTGAAATGACACTCATCTTTTCTTCCACATAGAGAGAACCGACCGACCTTAGATTAGAAATATATTATGATCTGGCATCTCATCGGAATAATGCAATAATTTGTTTTCCTTCTAACTATCCCGTTGATTCATTTAGTGTCAAACAGAATAATACTACAGTTGCGCTGCAACAACACGCACTGATTGACAGAATTAGATTAGATTTTCAAAAAACAAACAAACAAAAAACTCAATATTTCCCTTGAGAACACAATTTTTAAAAATCACACTTGACAATATATTAATTCGGCCTTAATCTTAGGGGTATGTATACAAATCTGTTTTCTGTACATTATTTTTACAACACAAAACAGATACACTTCAGTCCAACGGTTTTTCCTTTCTTACTTTATCAAAGATATACTCTAATGTAAACTCATGAAATGTATGATAAATTATCATACATTTCATTAACTGGATACTGGGAGTTTCAACTAGATGGTCGCCATCTTAAAAGCGATATCAACATTTATCAAGAAATCGTTGGCATTAACATACAGATATCTCGCCTTTTCAAAATACCAAGATGAGAATAAACGAAAAAATTAATCGACACGAGAATTTATCTAAAAGAGAAAAAAAAAAACAAAAGAAAAAGAAGCAATTTGAAAAAAAAAATCACTGCATTATATCTTTCACAATAGTAAGGTTGTATATTTGATAATTTATTACTGTATTTCATTTTGCAATAAACAAAATAGTTTTCCTTTTCCATGAAGAGTGATTTTTACATGCATTGAACGAGGCATTTCAGAAGGTAAATAACGCCAGTTGCAAAATAAGTAAGGATAAAAAGAGAATGTCTGATACAGACTGTATGATCTACCAAGGAGAACTAGAGACTTATCCTGAATTCTTATGTATTATATAAATTGAAAAAAATAAATAAAAAACATTAAAATCTCTAAAGAAAATTGTGATATTGGGTTGAACAAAAAAAATATCAACTGGATTAAGCTTACAATTCAAGTGCTGAAGGCTGTGAAAACCTTATCTTCTCAATAAAGGATCAAAATATTAGAATTCATTAACAAAAAGCAGTTCTGTCCACAGTCAAGATTACAATTAAAATAATAATTTTACTTTTAATAATAACCTAGAACACTCAAAATGCATCTAGTAATCAACCTAACTATCTAAAAATTCTTTTC
The DNA here is from genome assembly GCA_963457665.1 of Thysanoteuthis rhombus. NCBI lineage: Eukaryota > Metazoa > Mollusca > Cephalopoda > Oegopsida > Thysanoteuthidae > Thysanoteuthis > Thysanoteuthis major. The sequence continues at coordinate 21,602,620 of OY735216.1, read as the reverse complement.
ATTTCACACTACTTTTAAGACAGGGCATGGCAGGTTTTTGTATTATGATTTTTAAAAACTAGATTTAAATCCAATTTTATTTCTCTGAACAAGGGTTATGACCAATGTTTCCTTTAATTTAAAGAAGTCAGTGTGCACAAAATTCTCATGTTGTACAATTTTTTCCTGGTGACAATTGTATATGTGCACTGAATGTTTGTGCAAATATAAACTTGAAATTGTTTCAAGAACATTTTAGAAAAGCTCATCTCTCATAGCTAATAAAACTATTGACATGGTTTTATTTCATTCTATACTTTGAATTATTTGGGACAGTTTGTTATTCCGTTGATTAAAACATCAATGAACACATCTCATTCATATAATTGCAAGTATAACACCAGTTTCTCAGATGAGTAAACCACCGTAGACCATGCATATGCCAAAACTAATTATTTAAAAAATAGATTTTTTTTATCTAAAGGAAAAAAAAAGAATTGGAAAAATTTTTCAAGTATATATATATATATATATATATAACACACACATACACACCAGCACAAGCTTTGGAAATTGTTGGTCCAAAATGACCAAAGAGACTAAAAAGAGCATGCTTTTTGGAACAACAAAAATCAGTTTTAAATGATGGCTACTACTGCATATTTTCATGGTTGTAGCCCCTGAGATGGGACCAAATGTGCACAGACACATAGATCGAACTAGACATTTCAAAGGGGAAACACTTGGCAGGTTGGTTGGTAAGGCCATCTGTCAGGGCAATGGTGATTCGATTATTAATTACTATATCATTTTTAGTAACCATACCTCTTTGTGCACAATAATTTCCTTCATCACTTATGATCACCCATCGGAAATTCTATGTTCATCTACACTACATAGATTCTCAGTAATTTTGGCACCAGGGAAAAATTAAGAAAAAAAAAAAAGGCACATTTGATTAAAACTGCAGTTGGATGTAGTTTATTTATTTTGGGCTTGAACAAAATCTTCACTGGACAAACATTTCAGTGATTTATTGGTGACGGTTTCAGCACTTAGATTCTCAACACCAACAGCATAAATTTGGCTTGGTTTGTCTCCTGTTAGAGCAGCCTTTTTTTTCATTGAAGCAATACACTTTGTAGCATTGACAGAGGCATTATTGGCAGCATGATTGTGGCCGGCTCAAAGTTGTGGATCTTCCATGTTGAGATCAGTCGTCATGATTCCTTTGCACCAATTCGTTCTCTGTACACATCTCCACCTCAGTCTTTGAGCCCTGGTAATCTGATATGTATATATATGACCTTGGAAGCAAATCTTAGGTTTTCCCCGAATACTTCTTATCACTTCCATGGTTTGAAAAGGATGGGGGTATATAAATTAATTTTATGTGGAAAAAAGAATTAGAGGAAAGTTCTTTGGTAGCACATGGATGGAAAATTTTGGTCAGAAAAACAAAAAAAAGTCAGTGGAACAAAATTTGACAGTCTGAAGATTATTTTCCCGTTTTTATATCTTGATAAAGTATGCAATTCACTCTTCCGGTCTCCCCAAGCATAACTCCCAAACTTCTCAATGAAACTTAATGAAAAAGTAAGCCATATCATCAGAATGAAGTGATTATATTTTGAGGTGGATCCAGAAATTTGTTTTTGATTGAGAGATATTTTTGCATTTTTTCATACATTTCTGAATTTGCTCCTGTCTGTCCACACAATATCACCCAAGTTCTCAAATAAATTTTGTGGGATGGTAGGCAATAGGCTACAAAAGAAGCGATCAAATTTCGGAACGGATACATGTCATAATTGGAAGAAATATACAGAGTTGTCCATTTCGAATTTTAAAATGAACACCCTTGAACATCATAGAAAAACTGGCAACAGTTTTTCTCCTAATCTGGATGTTTTTTAGATATGATTTAATCTTGTTAATATGATTCTACCCTGCAAAATCGATACCTTCTATTTTCTGATAGAAAGCATATCTTCTGTAGTCCAAGTTTAGCTTATCATGGCAGTGTTCTAGCTCAAATCAAAGCATGGATTTCATGCTGATTTTCAAAACAGGCATCTGTGCCCAATTAGGCATCAGACAACAATCTTCTTACCCCCATTTCTCTTTATTTGGCCCTTGTGCCATACCAAGTTGAATAAATATCAATATGAGATGGATCACAGAGGGCAGAGGTCTATACTGCACTTAAGAAAGCTCAAATGGTTTGTTCTTTTAGTCAACAAAATATGCAATGTAGACTTTTCTGATTCAGGAAATTTGCTTTTAGTGCTATGATTGAAGGGGATTAAGCATCAACTCGAAAATGACTTAGAAATTTTGAATCTCTTGAAAGAAATTTCACATAAAACTAACAATCATAGCAGCATCTTTAGAAAATTGTGCAATGTAATGCTACCTTTGTCCCATAATAGTCATTACATTTAGAGCATGAAATTTACATGTATATGTAACTATTAAGGGACAGAGGTAATATCAAATTTTGAATAAACGGTTTCATACTATTTTCTATTAGCTATTTAATAAACTTAGCTTCCTCTGGCACAATGCAACAAGCATGACGTATACAATGGATATTGAACTCACTACTGTTTTATTGGTCAACAAAACAAGCTTGCTAACCATTGCTTTACAACATCATCTTAATTTGGCACGGGGTCACAATTGTAGTAAGACGAGAGAGGATTAAATTCAATATGAGGCTAACTTGCTGGTCATTGCTTGACATCAAATGGACACACCATTCGCTGTTAAAGCAAGATTAAACTGAATTATTGTTATGTAAAAAAAAAAAAAATGTAAATAAAACATTTTGCATTTTCTTATCAGTCTTTCTCCTCTCGGATAAGCATCAAGATAAACATCACTTCAAAGCATCAAGGTTCAAAATCCTTACAACCCCATTCAAGCATTTAGTTGTTTCCTCACAAAAGTCAATGTGACAGAGTCAGTTTCAAATAGGGCCTCAACATAAAATAATGATTTCAGATGAATAAGAGACACAAGTAGTGAATATCTGAGTGAATACATTAACAATAAAAGCTGGGCACCTACAGTAGAGCTATGGTTGGCAAAATAAAATTATTAGAAACCTCAGGATTGTGGCCAGACTAAACGAATACTTGAGTGATTTGTCCCCACTGAATTTTAAGGTAGTAGCTTTTTGTTGCTTCTGCCTAGAAAAGTAAAATAGTCATAGAAGAGTAGCTCACCCAAGTACTTGCTTGTCTACTTCTCCATTGATTGTTATGATAGTCTAGTGGCAAGACATCTTGCACAGATATCTGATGAAGGGACAGAATGCATGAAGAAGTGAATTCAATAGCACTAGTACAAAGTAACAGTTTCAGCCAAAATTTGAACCCGGTTTGCCGATTATGATTACCATACTGATAACCTTTACACTACAACTCCACATTTTCAATAAATGTATGCAATATTATCAATCTGGCATAAGGAAGAAAAAAATCAATGAACTTTAGTTTTCATAATTACTGAGCAATCTAAAATGCAAATCGTTCAAAGCAGGCAAGAAAATGTCAATGAAATTAGTTAAACTAATGAACCTTTTGAATTCAGTGTATCGATATAGTGAATCAAAATGATAATTTTACATTAAGCTATAGAGGAAAAAATACGTTTGCCATAAAGAAGTATTTTGAAGCCTCAGTGTTATCATCAACAAAAAATGTCTCAATTTTATCAAAAGTAAAATATCAAACACAAAAAGAATCTACTTACCGCTATACTACAAGCATCTGACACCTTTGTTTTGACATTGTTTCGGACAAGGTTTTGGGTCTGACTGTAGCTAACATCACCTCTCATAATACTGGCTTCCTGGGCTGCTATCTTGAGCATACGCTCCAAGCTATGGATTCCCAGATTACAGTTTTTATAGAACTGCTGATCATCAGGAAGACGATTTTGCTTGATGGACAAGTAAAATGGGGAGGTTGGCAAGCAAGTACTTTTTGGACGATGCCGAGTAAACTCCTTGTAGTAATAGATAGGGCAACGTTGTTGATGCTCATGATTTGGCCACATTCTGGGCATCGTTTTTTGTGCTTTCCCAGCATTTCTCGCTAATGATTTCTTCTTGCAGACTCTCTCATTAAATACCAAACATTCACCTTGCTGACCCTCCTGTAGTAGCTGAATATCACCCCAGCAGAGTTGATATGCCTCTTGATTGCATTTGATGCCAAAGAATTTCCAATTGAAAAACCACACAGTCCTCTGCAAAGATGCAGGGTCATTGGCATTGCCCAGTATGCCACAGGACCACAAGGTTTCTTCTTCTTGGGCAGTTAGTTTAGGAGCAGCGTTTGGTTTGTTACCTTTGCCCAGATTTCTAAGTTCTTTTTTTCTTTCCAAAAGAGCTGACCTGCAGCCACTGAAGACTGAGTCAAGCAGAATATTGTGCCTATAGTGCCTATCACGCAAGTATCGCTCCACAGAGTGTTGGAATGATTTCAGAGTCTGTGGTTCAAAGTCTGTTCCGTCAAATTTCTTTGCTGTTCGAAAAAATAGTCCAAGAAGCCTATCTAGGGATGCAGGAGGAATTTTTTCAAGAGGTCTCATTTCGCCCATTTCATTGAAAAAGATTCTGATTCTCTTGATGCTCGACATGGTTTTTCGGAGTGTGTGCTCATTTTTACTTATGGATTTCTCAGGTCTAATTCTGGGTCTCTCCATTTTGTTTTTGTGGGATTATTTAACAACTATGGAAGCCAAACAAATAACTGAACTGGTTCAAACTAGTGTTTGTAATTAAAAACTCAAAATCATAATTTAAGCTAATCTAATGAACCATTACTACCAAAGTAGGTCCAACACTTATGGTGCTGGGGTTAGCAAGCTCATCTCTTGCACCAATTCAATACGGTAACAAGTCTGAGTGGCCCAGTGTGAAGTTAAGTCTAGTAATCTTTTCATTTATGATCTATATTTTGAAAAAATTGTTAAACCTAACTTCCAAAAGTCTATGTCCCAGCTAACTGGGTTAAAAGAAAAAAATTACTAACTGAAAAATAGATGAGACTTACAGAAAATCAGTGATTTAATACAATAGAGACACCTAATTTTGTACCCAAAGCTTCAACAATAAATTTCAAAACTTCTTAAATACACGTCATTATGTTTTAATTGTTTGTTTCTTCATAACAAACTAAGTATTTAAATTCGTGTTTTCGTGGAGAGAATACAAAAAAAAACAAATTAGTTTTTAAGCATATTTATTATTCCTATGTTCGTTGAAAGCTATGTTGAGTACAGAGTGAAAGAACTTGAAAATGAATAAAAACCCCAGATCTCAGTTAAACGATTAAGTTTCACAATTCTGTTTAATGTTTACACACACCAAAATGCATAAACATAATTTTTTTTTCAAGCAACACGAAAAACCGAGTAAGTGTCAAATTAACAGAATTAAATATTAAAATCAAAATAAAATCTAAAGTAAAAAAAATTACGAACAGTTAAAAGTTGTATAATCTTCTGATATAGTTTTGTAGAGACGTGTTTCTGCTGGTTAAAGCTACTAACTACGCTCAACGGTCAACCTTGTTATTCTACTCGAGGTTTCACAACACTCAAGATATTTCCATCCTAATTCTCGTTAATGGTTAGCTCTAGTTGCTCCACGACACTCCATATCTGTCTTTCTTTTTCTTTCTCTCCTATTTACAGCAGAACGTGAGGACGGGTGGAAAGGGGGCTAAAGGCGTTAATCCGTTGTTACCAACAACCCGTCATCCACATCCAGATATCAAGAACCGACTACTAATCCTCCCTTCACACCCAGGTTTCTTTATCATACTGCTAGCTATGACTATGGTTTGTTTTTCTTTTAACAATAGATAGCCGCTTATGAATTATTATTATTAATAATCATAATAGTAATAACAACAACAACAATATGTACGCACGCAGGGGTCAATATCGTCCAATACCAACACACACCAGAAATAGATATATCTTCGACTAACTGGCGCACACACATACACAACTTGAAAGAAGGAAGCCTTGGCAAGTAGTCAAAAAAGCAAGAAAGAAGGAGAGAGACTTGTGGGTGGTAGTTGTTATCATACAGCTAAGTTATTCCACTACTGGCTTAGCGACTTGGGAGAGAGAAAAAAGAAAGGCAAGGCGAGGTTAGGCAGACAGGCACAAGACAGAGTGGGCACCACAGAGACTATTCAGACCTAACAACAGAGCAGAAGAAGGAGGAGGAGGAGTAACCCAACCTGCCGGTCTCCGTAGCAACCTGACCTTCATTCGAAATAGCCCACCCCTACCCTACACACATTTGTCTTGCTACATACAACAATCATACATACGTAGATATCAAAATGAAGCTTCGTATATGAAAGCGCACTTGTGGGTGAATACTGGAGTGTATGTTTAATAAAGGGGAAGAATGGAGATGAAACAAGTCAGCTGAGTCGAATCGATATCTATCAGTGAAACGCTTCGTCTTTTTTCTTCGTTTTCTAGCTTCGGTACCCCTTCTTTCTTTCTTTCTTTCTCCCTCAAAGAAGACGAGGATCGTTCAGTGATGAAATTATATCGAAACGCGCATATTATTTGGCAGAAATCAGTCCCTCGTAATATGCATCAATTTTAGCTTCTCGGTATCCGGAACATACATTTTATTTGTTTTGATCAGTCATGCACGGAGTCTGTGTGAATTTCCACTTGGACAATATTATTGAGAAAATATATGAATTGACAAGCAATGGTGAGACTTGATGTGCCACAAGGAGTCCTCCTGTCTGTCTCTTGACTCTTCTGTAACATGTGAATTCTGAGATAGGAGGACAATCATTATCACTACCAACAACAGAGTCTAATTAGACATTTCTGAAATAGTGACAGACTACATTCATAACATAAACAAAATGACCTAGTAGATCGACGGGGTACTGTGCTGAGCTTTTTATACTATTAGTCAGGGCGATTGGTGGGTTACTTGGCAGTACCTATCTCTCAAAGTCACGTCCAACAAGTTAAACTGAATTACATAGTACCAACAATGGAGAGTAGTCCCTGACCTAACCTATAGGTAGAGGTGGATTCATGCCTTTCCTAAGGGCATTGATATAGAGTGAACTACTCCGGCCAAAATCATGATTGAATTTGATTCACCAATTTTATACCTTCACAATGCTTGACACCTATTGCCAATATAAGATTTTTTTTTAAAGGCTTCAATATTCAAAACTAACACTGTGCAGTTATAAAGTGAAGATTTAAAGGCTGCTCTTATGAAAAGAATCAATGTTCAATAATGAAATAGAAGGATCTAAACTAATTGGATGGGAAAGATTAATCATCTTTATTTATAAAAAAAATAATCTTCAAGAAATTGAGTTTTAGAAATAATACTTCAGAATAAAAGATTGATACACTCTAATATAGTGTAAGTAAGTAAGAAATATTGATCAATATCCAACAGATATTTTCTCAGCTAAACTTAGTCTGGCACAAGTCAACAATAGTTGGGAATCCAAAGAAGATTTACTCCATTACGTTTGCAAGGTTCTCCAATACGAGTTCAAGAAGTTAAGGTCCAATACAAAATGACAGGCTATATCAATGAGTTGGGGGTATTGTGAATTTTAGAAGTATTAACCTGATCACTATAAAGAATTTTTTTTTCAATTCTTTAGTGAGTTTGGAAGAAGAAGAAGAAAAAAAAAAGTACACAATCTAAACACAGTCAGCAGGTTGGATCCCCAAATCTCTCAATCAGTCAATGTTCCTTCTATAACTTGAAGTTGAACCTGTGAATGTATTTCAATACTATCACTGCAACTCACCATAACCAAGCTGTACACTTTGAGCCTTCAGCAACCAGTCCCCTATCCATAATACCTATTTTTTTCAAATGCGTCTATAACACTGTCTGAACTAATCAATGATATTGATTGTGTAGGTGCCTATCTTACAGTATGTGCACAGACACTATGTATATAAACATGCATTATGATAAGCATAATCGTAACAGGTTTAGTTTATTGATTCTAGGAAAATTGCAAAGAGGCAGAAATAATGTTAGGATTTGTCAATCATCCTGACAATTCAACGTAGAATGTTCTTGCCTTCCTAGTTTCGAATAAAAAAAAAATTTAAAAAAATGAAAAAAAGTGTCTTTTTCAAATGATGAGTGAAATTCTCCAAAAGCCATAAGCAGTACGCCATGAAAAGAGGACTGGCAAATGATCCCATTGAATAGTTCCTACTTTTCTGCATTTAATCTTCACTAACATGACAATATAAGCTGCATGCCTGAATAAACTGACATAATTAGCAGTAGTAGCAGCCGTATCCTCAGTCAAAAGCTGCTTGGCAGATATTTCGCTTTTAGCTATTTCTTCTCATTCTTTGGAATTTCTTACATGAAGCATTGACAATTACTATCAATTTTTAAACAAGTATTTCTTTTGTTTCAATTTTCATTGCTTTTTTTATCACTTCCCTTGGACTTATTTTATGGCTATTAGTAAATGAAGTAGATCAGAGATCAAGAGTAAGCCTCAGGTAAAACTCATACTCAAAATAGTATCAATACTACTAACACTACTTGAGTGTGAATAAAGATGGCAAAATATTGAGTGGTTAGACCAAACTAAGAAACGTCTACATAGATCTGAATGACTGACAGCCAGAAGGCTCCATGATCTAATCAAGGAGGCAGCTATTGCTATTAGGCTTCCAAAGGAAAATGGATGAGAGTTGGAGTTTTGCCAGAAACTTATTCTTTACTTTCAATCCGTGCTGTTCATTACTAACGGCCGTAGAATTTTTAAATTATTTTTTTTATGCAACTGTAATTGACAAAAAGCTTGGTAGGTAGGGAAAATGAGCAAATATTGAGAAAACATATCTCCCCCACACTATAGAGGTATTTGCAAGGCCTAACATAGCCTTGCACAATGTCACAAGAGTGAGGTACCAAACAAAGGCAATAATGGCCTTCTCGACTAGTTCGATAACTATCACCCCAAGTCTAGGTGGTTCGCCTTGAGTTGAAATGTTCTTCAGGTATTTCCCACAAATCTTCAAGAGTGGGAAGTACTACTGGATTTAGGTTTGAAATATTCTAAACTTTTAACCACTTATTCGGATTTATCATATTTATTCAGATACAATGCGAGAAATGTTACTTCAGAATCAGAAAACCAAACACGGTTTGCATATAGTGTACTATTTTGGCAATTCTGTTTACTTGTATCAACCAAGTTGGAGTTTTTTGGACAATTGTACTCATTCTTTTAGTTATTCTTACAAAATCTCAGGTAATCTATTCTACAGCCTTCACCAGGTGTACTATCCTTATATTTCTGTGTTATGCATTGAAAATGTAGAAAGTGATCGTCAATGGTGAAAATTTAAGGTAAGCACTAATGACAGAACAGGGCTATCCATATACAGGGATGAATTAATGGATTGTCAGTCATCACTACTTGATGCAAGCATAACCGACAGAATAAGCTAAATTTAGAAGATCTTTTTTTGTAAAGTGTCTTTAATCGGGGGCCATACAATAGGTCTCTTTTTCTATAAGTTTGGAATTTCCGATATTGCCAAGATTGGAACTTAACAAGCCAATGCTCAAGGCCTAAATATAGAGAAGATGACATGTAATGATTAGTAATGAAAATAGAGATAAGGAACATATGGCAGTAATTTCATGACTGAAGATTGGCCATCAACTAACTCAATGACTGCTTTTAATAATAGAGATAAATTTAAAAAATCTAAGCTTAGATAAGAATGAGACCACCACAGTTCATTTAAAAAGAAAAAAAAAAGAATTTTTCCAATTACACGAAAATGATACTTCATTTGATATTTGCTATGCTTCAAGTGAGTTTAGTAAATTTTACCACTATCAATGACGTTGGATTATATATATATGTATATATATATTTTTTTTAAATTTATTTATTTGTTCAGTCACATCTGTCTGTCTTCTCACTAGATATCTTCAAAAGTACTCAATGGATTTCAATTAAATTTTATGGAAGAATGGGAAAGGAAGAGAGGAAAAGTGAACGACTGCATTCACCGTATGAAGGGCTCCATGACAATAATGCATTATTTTCTTGAAATGAGGAGGAAAAAAAAAAAAAAAAAAATATGTTAATCCCATATAATGCATTCTTCAACAAAATACAATCTTCCCTTGATCCACAGGATTACTGAAAATGTGTTTTTATGAGAAAAGCAAGGGAAATATCAGTAGATTACACACTGGAGAAGCAGGGGGGGGGGCTTTCTTTTTTTTTCAAATTTGGCATACAATGCATTTTGATCTGGAAATGAAAAGTGCTTTAAATCTAATGATGGATGACAATATTGACCAAATAAATGGCTCTTATAAGAATCTTCACATTCAACTAGAGTAAAATATGTTGTTGGGACATTCTCAGATGAAGTTTTTTCATTATTATATTTTTCTGACTTTCGACTACTCTCTTCATCTTTTTATTGTTTTCTATCACAATAACTTTGGATGTTAAATACATTTGCTATGAGATTCTAATATGTAGTATTTTCATTATTAGACATTTCTATTAGTTTTGACTAACATCTTCAGCTTTTTTGCTATTTTAATCAATACAATTTAGACTATTTATTCTTTGACTAATAGAGTAAATTTCAGGAATTATATTTGTTTTTACCCCCCACCCCACCCCAAAATACTAGTCAGAACTTTTTTTTTTAAAAGAGTAATGAATGTCTCAATATTTTAATGCTAGTTTTAATGAGTTAGTACCAATTTGGTGGTGCCGTGCGAGGTAGCCTAATGGTTACCAGCTCAGAAAACAGTTTTGGCAGATAGAGTTTGAATTTTGGCTTAAAATGCTTACATTCACTCAGCACTAATGCTTTGGAATAAGGTATGAATATCCTTCAAGCGGTCCCATGAACAATATCCTGACAGAAATTATCATTGATTGGTTGATGGAGAAAAGTCTGGATGAGTGAGTACTCCAGCAAACCACTCTTCCATAACTACCTGATTGCCCAGGCATTATCAACAGTAAAAAACTATGAGAATGGTTGTCAACTTTGATAAGGAACCCGAAGATCCAGTTTTAGAAAATAAACCCTGTCAAATCCAACAAAGCCTTTTAGTGCAGTGGTTCCAAATCCTTAAAAAGATTTTTAGCATCTGATTTTTGGACAGAAATTAATCAATTACCATAATAAGCAACTTTTGATGTTAAAAAAAAATCATTTTTATTTGAAATGAATTATATGAATCCAAATCCTAATATGGTACAGGTATGAGTAAAATATTTATGTTTTGCGATAGTGGGCTTATTATTATTGAGCACAGTTATCTTGATTTCGAATTCATGGTATAACTACCAATTTTCATTTGCAGACCTACAACCAACATCTGATGGATCACAGTCTCACAACCACAGTTAGAGTGGATTAATCAAGTCAATTCCTAAACCAACTCATTTTCTAAAATTCCATTTACATCTAACCCATCATGTTGTATATAAAAAAACAAATATCCCTTTCTTGCATTTACATCTGCATGGGTCATGTATTGGCAACAACATCTCCTTCCCAGTTGATGAATATACAGGTGTACCTTGATTATTGCAGTCAATTCATTCCAAAATTTTCTGTATTGTTCTAAATTTTACTATAAATGGTTTTTTTTCCCAACTTAAACTTAGTCACATTATTTTGTACAATACCATAACCATACACACTATTCAAGGTGGTCCTGTATTACAAACATGACTCCTTTTCTACATCTCATGAATCTTCACATAAAAATCTATTCTTGCCTCAAAAGCTGGAGTGATTCAAGAAATGGGTGTCTGATACTAATCAATCTCGGCTTTTTCAGCTCATATGACTTTTTTCAATATTAAAAAAAAAGTGTTTAATTACTACATAAAAATAAAAAACATGATCTTCAGTTGCTTTTTTTAGTAATTTGCGGTGAAAATAAATATAAGTTAAAGGAGTAGGATAATGTTATAGTATTTGAATTCTGTAGATGAAGCATTGTGAATAATGATTCATTTTTGATCAGTACTTCTTTCATTATTCCGTGTCAGTAAGCGTTGTGGATCAAGAATTAAGTATAAGCCTATGGTGAGATTTAAACTTACATTCCCTATCTTTGGGAACCTTGCCTTTCTATGGTAGCACTTCAGTGATTGGGCTATGAAGGTCACCCGATAGGGGTCATCCGAGTGGTAATATCTGTTTGGTAGTTTTATTCAGGGATATTCTGAATATAGATATGGCGTCTCTAGAGAGAAAGAAAGAAAACTACACATTACTGTAACCAGCACCATCTCCCTCTATTCTCAAGATAGCATTTACACAAAGGGAGGTAAATTAAGAAAAAGGATCCAAAAGAGTGAAAGCAGGAATCAGTGTCTTTTAATGGTGTCAATTCAAAAGTAGAGAGTACAAAATGGAGAGGGAATCAGCAAACATTATCTTTCAAAACAAAACAAACCATGCCATAAAAAGTATGACAGTCCGATACTGAAGTGCTCAGAGCAAAATTTACCAAAGTCACTTTGGAATCAAGATAGCAAGTTTACTAAAACAATTTTCTAAATCATTTTTTTTTTCTTCAAATAGTCATCAAATTCAAGAAAACAGGCAAACATAAAATGTTCAACAATACCCACAACTAAACTTAATGGAATGTGATAGTTTTTGTTACATCTGAATTAGACTGACCATCACCAACGTGTGGTGAGTCAATTTCAGTCCCATACTCATTTTTCTCTGGCTGTGTGTGTAAATTGAAATGCACACACGAATGTTTATAAAATGAAAGCTGACCTTTTACCTTTTTATGAACCTATTTCTGAAAGCTAGGAAGAAGAAGATATCACTGGACATATTTGAATACACAGCGAATACCCTCCTTTGCCTGAGCTTTCCACTTGGCCATGTAACCTTCAAATCCAAAATGGGTGACGAATGCCACAGGCTTTTATTACTTCGAAGTTTTTTTTACTTATTCTTTTTTTTTTTTTTTGTAAGGAAAAATGGTTGTAAGGAAGAATAAATCACACCTATTATTTTGGGTCAGAATTATTTAAAGCATTTTATTCCATATTTCACATTTGTAAATTATGTGACTTGAGAATTTTTGCACTGTGCTCTTCATTGAGATATGCAACTTTTTAAACACTTGTAGAAATTATATATATATATATATATATATATATATATATATATATTACTGTATGAGGTAAACAAACAAGGAGATCAAAGATATCACCTTTGTAGAAATCATATAAAAGTTTTTTTCTGTGTAAATTGTACAAAGAAAGTTTTTTTTTTTATAAACAAAAGGAAAACAATAAGTATAATTAAAATATAATCAACATTGCATTGTTGTAGTAAAGATGATTATAAATCAAACTTGAAACTTGTTTTATAGTTAAATCGGTGTTATTGTTAAACTCTTTGGCACCACTCTTTACAGAATTCTTCGATGTTCTGGCGCTCTTGCATCTCACAGAGAATAGTACACTTCTCATTGATTTGATTCAATATCTTTTTCCCCCAATTTGTATTCTCTACTTGGTACTAAGAAAAAACAAAAACAAAAAAACTTCAATCCCTTTTCCTGGTTTGTAAAATTTCTTGTACTTACCAACAAGGCCCATCCCCCAAAAATGCATACGGAGCCAAAGGGTTTAACAAAAAATATCACATTGTTTTTTTTTCCTAGCCAACCAAATGTTGTTCTTCCAAAATGATTTATCATTTACACAGTTACAAATGTGGAATTAGCCATAAGCATTAACTAAATTACTATGAAATCACCATTGAGAATAAAAGAGAAAGACATACATTCAGACACAAAATATTCGTTCAATCCAAAGGACTGCATGTTTTTAAAAGATACTTACAGCAGTAAAAACATTGGTTAAAAATGAACATTTTTAAAAGAAAAAGAAAATTAGATAAATTAAAACAATCCAAGCCAATCTTATCCTTGTTATAAGTTCATCTACAGCAGACACGTAGAGCTAGTTTCAGTAATGATAAATTTCAAACAAGATCTTTCAGATGTTATCTAAAACATTTCCTTAAAAATCCATTGTTAGAAGCGAATATTTAATTTTTTTTAACAATTGTTTTATCTTCTCTGAATGGCACCCTAAATTATCTGCTGGAAAAGTTCACTTCACAGAACTCACTGAGTAATAACACTAAGATCTTCAAATTTTAAACCCCAGAAAAAAAAAGGATAAAAAATTTGTTGAATATTAATTTCATTTAATATAGGATGACGCTGAAATTTTGAATGTTTTCAAGTAGGCAGATGGAAAAAAGAAGTTCCAGGTGACTATTCTCTGCAACAAACGAAAACAAAATTTCTCATTTCACACCAGCCATCTTGATGCACAACCAGTTTATACATGTTATGTAGAATTTAAGATATTTCTTGAACACATTGCTTTTTAAGTGACTTGTCTCTTAGATGATATATATTTGTCAAAAGTGATAATCTTTTTGAAGTTATGAAAAGCAAATAGGAAAATACGAAGATGAATTCCAATAATAATGTATTTTTTCAATTGGATTAGTTTGATTTCCTAGCTCTCGAATGAATGATATAACCATACAATGAAATATGCACACTTCTCAGTAATATCAAGTTTCTTCACTAAAAAATAATTTGGATAGAGATGGTTTTCTATTTGTCCTAAAATATTCTTGACTTATAAAAAGACTCATGAAAAGTTGGGTAAAAAAACAACCTCCCCCGCACAAAAACAATTATCATTTTAAAAAAACAAAAACAGAAAAAAACACAACCAATTTGTTGCATACAAATGCTTTCCATATATATAAAAAAGGAATGATCTTCAGATGAAATAGATGATGAAAAAGCATCAGTTGTTTCAGGAATTTACTCAACTAAAGATAAAGATCAAATGAGAATTACAATATCAGGTAAAGTTAATCAACAAAGAGCTTGGACATTTCTGGAATGATAATCTACATAAAAGTACTAGTGATTATAAGCTTTTTTTTCTTCATAACAGCTGTTCCCTAACGTAGAAAAATATAGGATACGGGCAATCATTTCCCCAAATAAATTCCTATGTTCCGTAATCTAAAAATTATTAGGGAGACATCTGTGGACAAAAAATGGGCACAGGCATTTAGTAAATGTCAAAATGTTGGGCAAAGGGCTCCCCAAATTTTCAATTGCTATGACTCCGTAAAAAATATCATTATTATAGTATTTGTCTATTTTGTTGGGCCTTGATGAGAAAACATGAAAAAATTAAGAAAAAAAAGCCCAAACACTTTTTTACCTCACATTATTTTCAATAATCATGTAATGAATAAGCAAGGTCACCTGGTATACTTAGAGCGGAAAATAATTTGTCAAGTTATTATCATTTTCTGATTGATTTTTTGATGGTTAAAATTAAGTGCCGTAAGCCTAAATTCAAATCTAGTAATCATTTATACAAAAATACTCTAAAACCAATCAAAGATATATGAAAAAGGAATTCTGTAGGAATTAAATATTATAAATAAGGAACCAGATTATGCTGATTATTTCAAATTACACCCAGTTATTAAGAAGAAACAATGGTACAATTCATTATTATTACTGAGACAATTTTGAAGACATAGCTAGTTGCGATGGCATAGCAATCCATGTAACCCAAATTTATAAGTAAGGCATTGTGATTTCAAAATGCATTCAAATGTACATTTTATGAACACTTTGGTCAAAACTGTTCATTCATTCATATATAAATAAGACATTAAATCAATCACTGTATAGATAATAATAAACCTTATTCTTTCATTGTAAGTGGTATAATTGGATTCAACAATTCAACTGACTCTTATTTCTATCTTCTTTCAGTGTTCATTCACATTGGATTCTCATGTCATAGCAAACGACTTTTGTGATGAAGTGAAAATAGTCAGAAACCATAGATACTGAGAAGCACCTCAGGGTTTGAATTGAGCAGAAGCGTTAAGTCGTTTTTATACTTGTTTTTTTCCTTGGGAAAAAAATAAATTAAATGAATAATTAAATGACTCCTTGCAATTTATCTCCGGGGATATGTTCTGTTTTTGTTTTTTTTATAAATCTTCCACTTGTACTCAAGGTGTTGTGGGGAAGTGGAAATGATGGTGGTGGTATTTTTTTTTTCTTTCAATTTATTTTATCATTTTCGTTTACTTTAATTGAGCAATTTTATTACATTGTAAGTAATTTGAAATCAGGCTGATCTAAATAACCTAAAACCTTAACCATTTTTCAACAAGTGGCTCATGGGATAGAGTAGATTATTATCAAATACACTATACAACAATGGTAGAATGGTCCCTAATATTTCTTGCAGAATCACAGAACTAAATGCTGGATTAAACAAACGTAAAAAAATTGAACTGGATTAGAATAAAACTACAACACATTAGTTGCTCTTCTTTCATCCTATATGATAGGTAATTAGCTCAGTGGTATATCATTGGGCAGTAGGGCATGAGGTAATAAGCAGAGCACACAAATATCACACTCTGATCTTAGGCAGAGGGTTGAGGAGTGACACTTTGATCCTAGGCAACGCACTTAAGCAGAAGTGCTAATCAATACGTAATTAATCCCATCATTTTTAATGGGTACCATATGCTAGAATATGCGATACAGTGGCCACCATATTCTTCCCAAGCAAACACTACTTTTCTATTTCATATTCTAGTCAAGTATTTACAGATTTTATATGGAGACACGGAACATCACTGGAGAGACAAAAATTGCTCCATAAACAATAAAATGTTATATGACATATTGGACAGCAGAATTTTAGATGTTCGACCTTGATTTTTTATATTGAACTGCCCGCATCATACACGAAGACAGTATTTGATTGACACCTTTATGCCATAGGATTGCTTAGACAATGCTTACAAGGGCCACAAAACAACTGGGTGCAACCATAATACAAAGGTAAAATGGTGCTGACATAGGTGAGAATCGGAGTCCAGCTGTGGCTAGCTTTTGAATCTTATGATAAACACCCCTTAAATCCCACTAAAAGATTAAGACAATGATATCTATTGGCGGAGAGAGGATGATATAAAGAATCACAAAGCAAAACAAGAAGCATTTGAATCATGGACTTGTTTCAACTATTTCTACCTTCATGATACAAAATTAACTTTGCGCCTGACATGAGTTTGGCATTGAAGCCTTGCATAGACAGTATAAGAAAAAAATTTTTTTAAATTATAATAATGCATACAAAAGCATTGATTCTTTTGTGGAAAAAAAAATACTTAACAGGAATTCAATCAAATGTGATATGTTCAAACAATTCAAAATTGAAAAAAAAGGGAAAAAAGAATAACAAGATATTACTTCAAAATTTGACTTGGATTGTTTTGTAGTGTTAAAGTATCGTTCTACAAATTGATGATTTTTTTTGTACACAAAAAATAACAATTGTTGAAATTTCCCTCAGTCTTCAAACCCTGAGCTGCTGGAAATGCAAAAAAAAGTGAATAATTGCCTACAATCTTTTTTTTACCTGAATGAAATCAAATGAAGTGAGAGAAAACACAAGGTATCGATTACCAAAATATTTTCCCTCAGAAAGATAGGAAAAAAAATCCTGTCTACATTGGAAGTATATTGCAAATAGTCTATGTAACTGCTGTTCATGAAACAAGACCTACTGACTTGTCAAATCACAATCCAATGAAATGTTCAAATATTTTCTTAGATGCTTCAGGCTTTTTGCCGCAGACAAATTAATGGAGCATTTTTGGCAATGCTTAACTTTAACAGAATCAGGTAATCAACCAGTAAAAACAAAAGGAAAGGTGACTGCTAAAATCAATATTTTTTGAGAAAATAGGTTGATTGATAGAAAAACAAACAAAAACTATTTAGACTCAACAATTATAAATAATAACACCAAAATCAATGATGCATGTTAAAATACATGCAAACTTTTACGAAGACTTGGTATTCATTTTTGGCCATCTTTTCCCCCATGTATCAAACAGGTTTCATTTCAAAAATTTTGAAAGCTTGGATAGTCTTTTTTTTAATCATAAAAACCATATTGATGGAGTGTCTCCTTGAACTGACAATAGCGACCTGGTCAGAAGCTCAAATGCACCATTGACATCAAAATTAATTTCTTTGAAGTTCATAAAAGAGAAATGTTCTTATTAAATGCCTTCCTAAATTCTAGCCACATCAAAATTTGCCATTCTCTCTTGATTTCAACAGGACCACCAATCAAATTTCAAATAATGTATATTCGCAGTATGATACATGGTGAAAAAAAATCATGTTTTTTCTTTAAACCAATGTAGAATTTGAAAACAACAGCTTTGATTTGCAAAGGAGACAGACTATCTAACAGACAAATAGATAAGTATATAAATGATTTTTTTTAATGGTTAAGAGTGTTTATATAGTCCTAAACAAACCTTCATCTTCACTTATCTCAGGTAATATGAACAATCCTTCATACAACAACCACAAGGTTTAGATCACTTTGGAGAGTGACAGAGATATTTCAGAGGGTATTTTATACCAGATAAAATCAAGATTATATATATATATATATATATATATATATATATAGAGAGAGAGAGAGAGAGAGACTCTCTATCCTTATCAAGCTCAATAAAGAGTGAAATGGATATAAGATACAGATAGATTGAGAGAGAGAGAAAGATAGATAAATAAAGATAGTGAGAAATTAAGATAGTGAGAAATTAAGATATATAAAGAGAGAGTACGATAGAAAGAGATAAATAAAGATAATAAGAGATAGGGAGCAAGAGAAAATACTACCGCAGTGAATTTAAGGTTGAATGTAATGGTAGATGTTTATATCACTCGGGTATTGCAAATTTTACAAGTACACAGATAAACTGACCACCAAGAACATAAGGCATGAAAGACTTGCTCAAAGTCAAGATGGCCATTCCTAAGCTCAAACATGTCATTACTGTGAAACAATCAGTCTTCATGAAATGAGCCACAGCACCTACCCCTAGTAGATATATTACTAAAGGGTCAAGGATTTTACAAGAAAACAAACAGACTGGCCATCATGGGAAAGATGCGAAAGACTTGCCCAAAATGTCTAAATGGTTACTCTGAGACTGAACACATTAACAAGGCAAGTGAAAGCATCAGCTTCTTTGCCATTATAAGCCATAGCACCCATCCCAAAATATAATCATATCCTTTGGGATATGAAGGATTTTACAAATATACAGATGAACATGGAAACTTGCCTAAGGTCTACATGGATGCTCCTCATTTCATCATGGCAAGAATGAATCAACATCTTCACCAGATTAGAGTCATGATATGCAAACAACCCAGATATAAAGTGCTTTATAGTGGAAGTTCATCTCTCACTACAGTTTAAACACTTCCTTTGTCAGCCAAAGGGACCTACAAAGACTAGAGGTAGACGGGATCTAGAAAATTCTTGAAAGGACAACAAATTATTTGGCAGTATAAAATTCATAGAAAAAAAAAAAAGAAAAAAAAAGTGCTTCAGTAAGAAAAACTTATCGAAGGAGGCAAGAGAATGCAACTACTGAAGAATGTTTCCCTATGCACAATCAAGATTCTATCATAAAAAGTTACACTTGGCTTATGCAGTAAAGAAGTTTATACAGTCAGTAATCTCTGCCTTGGCTATAAAAATAAATCGCTAAATAAGGAGGTGGAACATAGAAAATAACCTCATGATCTTTTCCGAATTGTAGCATCCAACATGAGGTTTGGGTTGTTTTTTTTTTGAATAGTAATAGAACATTCAGATGTTCCGATAACTGAAGAGAAAACGGGAATGTTTTGGAAGAAACTTGAATAAATGAAAGAAAATTAATAGAATATGATTTATTTTTAAATGGTAATTCTTGAAATTTTGAATGCTAAAATTTTTTGCAACAAAAAAAACCCCAAAAAACCCATAAAACAAACAAACAAACAAACCAACCCCCAAACAAAGAGAAAACAACAGCATTGATCTCAAGGAATTATCTTTAAACTGGTCCACTCATCATCTTTGTTGTGTTTATGAATCATGACATCTGCAATCTGCATCATGTGAAAGCTTCATGTATTTCTCTTAATGAGTGATCATACGGGAAAAAAGACACCAAGATAAATTTAATTTAAAAAACAAAATTTTCGGATAAATATTTTGTAAGACAGAGAAAAAAAACAACAACTAACAACAAGAGTATATCTCTTTGTAGACCGCACATTATGACAACATCAAATGTTCTTGGAACGAAATTGATAAACTAGACCCCCGTGTTAAATCAGGAAATCCAGCAACGTTTCCACCAAGACCTTACTGAATTCAGTTGAAACAAAATATAAACGCTCTAAAGAATTTGGAAAAAAAACAAATTAAAAAAAAGCAATAGCCTTCAACATGATTGTCAACAGATGCAGAGAGAGAGAGAGAGAGAGAAAGTATCATGAATGTATGTAGACACTTTTTTTGTTCGTGTCTTGAGGAATGCAATGGAAGACTACGAGACATTTCATTTTATTCCCACCCACCCCCACTTTCCCATGAAAAAAATGTAAGATAGCAAGAATAAATTGAAAGACTTTGTTTAAAGAAAGGAAAAAAAAAAAAAAATTGAAAAAAAAAAAAGGAAAGGTAGTGTTTCTACCTCAAAAAATTATTGAACGGTCATTTATTTTGTTTGTAAGGAGGGAACCAGCAACTGGACTGATTAGACTGAATATAACAAGCTATTTCATTCATATTATAAACCATAACTGCCCAAAAACATTTTTCTTCAAGATCTTTAAAACTATTCATTTCACAGTAGAAGATCACTAAATCATAAATCGTACAAAATGATTGAACTATTTTATACAATATCAATCCTTCAATTCCTTCCATCATATAAAATCACCGATTCCTATCTATTCTCAAAATCATTCATTTTCACAGAATCTTTATAAATTAAAGATGAAGATTCTTGAAGCATTTATCTTACACAAGATATCAATTCATTCACTCAGTTTATATCTTGTAACCTCTATTATAGAAAGAATTATCATTGATCATACGAACCAAATTAAACAGGAACATAAGAATTTGATCTCCTTATCGAAGGACATATTTTACTGTGTGCACTCATGCATATTAAAAGATAAGTCAGATTTGTGTTTAGAAATAGAAAGTCAGCATGTGAAGGTTCAAGTTCTGTGCTGATAAGAGGGGGCATTGTTGATCTTTTTATGTTTCAATTCACAAGTATGTTTTAGTTGAAAAATAAGTGTCTGGCAAGGACTGGATAAACTGTTATAGTAAATAGAGTAGGTCTTTAAAAAACTTACTATCAAGTGGCACATTTTTTAGTATAATGGAATCAAAGAACTGATTAGGGACTCAAATTGGGATTTTTCTAAAAGGCCATTTTGGGACAGTTCAGACCCCGCAGATTTTATATATTAGAAATATTGCCCAAGACCTATAAAACAACTTTATACTTCAAGTCAGTTAAAAAAAAAATCCCTTTACCAGTCAGCTATTTACATCAACTCAGTGTATAACTAAGTTGAAATTTATAGCTACATATATTTAAAAATGGATTTTAAAATATATAATTTTTGCTAGTGAAGGAGAGAAGAGATTATATTACATATGTGTATATTATAAAATTCACATATATCTGTCTGTATGAATTTAAGAATGAACTTTTAAATATTTATAGATGTATAAACTTTTCTTAGTAAAAAGCACATGTATCAGTATGAACCACAACACTCAGTCCAAAGTTAATCAGGACAATATCAAACATTTAAAAAGAATAGACAATGTATAGGTATACAAGTACATAAAAAGTAAATTTATATAAAGTTTCAATAAATAAGTTTGATATAATCTTTTCACGACCCTTAAAGAAACAGTGTGTCTGTGTGTTTTGAAAGAGTGACATGCCAACCCATTATTACATCTTTCATATAAATACCAAACATACAGGTTTCTTTTCTTTCATTAAAAAATTTGAGGGTGGGGGGATTATAATTACTGTATTTCAATCACATTATTTAAATGACTAAGTAAAAATAAAAAATGGGAAGTTTCACTAACTCGGGAAGTTCAACAATTTGTGTTTATTTTCTATAAGACATGGTGCTCATTTTCATTAGCTGATTCTATAAGGAAAATATCCAGAACAGTTCAAAATTTGGTGTTTGCTTTACTAAATGCTAAATCATTTTTTTCATTTCAATTAAACATTGTTTTTGAGAATGAATGGGAAAGAAAATTTAAATTGCTTCTGTGAAGAATATCATGTTAAACTAACTGTAAATAGTGAAATTGTCAAGCTATTTCATAATATACAAATTTGAATTATTCTGACCTGGAATTAAACAGATATCATTAGAAAAGTATAATACGTGAAATTTTTTTATAGTGATTTTTTAAAATTTAGGTGAGAAAGCATGTAAACATATGCCTATAAAGATTACATTGATGAAAACTTCGTAAAATAATTATTTCTATGTTGTTAAAACAGTAGAAGACAAACTTTTGTGCTAGTTCACTTACTAAAAAGCTAAAATTCAAAGGAAAATTGACTGATATGCTGAAAAAATTAAAACATAGGTAAATGCTAGCATGTGAAGAGATACGAAGACAATTGAAAACCTTTATGTTTTATTCATAAAAGAACAAGAATTTAAAATATTTAAGTTTTAATTTTTGAGACAAATAATAAAAAATTGAATGAATCTACTATCAGAAGGAACAGAATTCATGCACTTGACTTGAAAAAAAAAAAAAAAAAAATAAATAAATATGATGTGCAGAATCCAAATATCAGTATGACCCAAAATGAATTTTCATATATAAAAAAAGCCAGTTACATTCTACTTGGTAAATTTATATCAGAACACCCAACACTGTCTCAAAACGAAATGCTGTATATACGAGACCGACTTTTGATAATTACAGGAATATTTTTTTCTTTTCTTCAAATCATCTTATGCATAACGTTTTTTGTTTTTTTTAGATATGTTTGCACATTAACCTAAGATTACATCTTTCTTAGGGGTCATTCTGATCAATTAACCATTTTTTTTTTTTTTCAAATTAAGAAAAAAAAATAATAAAAAATAATGAATAAATAGGTTTTCCTTACAGGCAATTCCAAAGTGGAAAAAAAAAAATTTTTTTAAAATTCAGTGATAGCTATTATACACTCACATATCCAAGGTCTTTAGCTAGTTACTTATTCCACACAATTTCTTCATTCTGATTTCTTATATATATGAGCAAAGGGAAGATACATGTTTCTATAAATACAGAAGGGTTGTTTCCAAAAGACATAAAAAAAAAACTGTGTATATACACAAAGCATAAAAAGCATTTTTTTTTTTTTAAAGCTAAACTGGAAAACATAAATTTTGAATTCATTCATAACTTATAATATCTATGTTGATTGATATATTCTTAATATCTAAATAGATTTAAAATAGAGAACTATTTTTGTGTTTGTATTTCTACACATCAATTCATACGGGATGTTTTAAAATCCCATGACTATGTTTTTCCCTTATTTAAAAAGGAGTAATAGCTGAATAATAACATGTCTCGGCATAAACCATTATCATTTCTAGAAAAGACGACTATGAATTAAAATGAGGAAAGTTTTTTTTTAAAAATCAATGCAGTTAATATGGAAAATAGTAAAAAGCAAAAGCTTATTTTCTTTCAACTCAAATTGAGATATTTTTGTCTTATGTTTTGATTAAGTGTGTAATAAAATCTTAGAAAATAATTACATTTCAAGGTAGGTTGAAGTGAATAAATACACAATATGAAATCTTACAACTCTAAAGCTGAATATTCCTCAAATACATTTAGAATGACAGGATATCTTTGGAAAAAAAAATTGATTGTGAAAGGAATGAATTTTTATCAGAATAATTTTTGTGACACCACCTACATGAATTTGTCTAATATTTAGTTGAATGTATGTATTTTCATTTGAATGACTTAATGATAAAAAAATACACCATGTGAAGAATTTTTAAAAACATTAGAGAGACCCTGTATGTGTATATATCTCTGGCTGAGTAGTATTAAAACATAACAATGAAACCAAAGATTACTAGAAGGTATCAAAAATGAATAACTGGATATACAAGTAAACAATATTAATAAATCTGCTGTCAGTATATTCTCACATATATTTCAATCAATCTCACTGCACAGATTTCTTAGCTAATTTTTATGCAAGAATTCTATATCTGATTTTTAGTAATCACAATGTCCCCCTCCCCAAAAGGGGGGGGGGGGGTAAAATAGAATTTTTTTCTTCAAATCAATGAAAAAAAATTAAGACTAGATAAGAAAAATGGCTTTTTCATCTTCGTTCGTTTACAGGTACATACTAATAGATCATCAATTCAGAATTAGCAAAGGGGGGTGGATAAAGATAAAATGGACATCAAAGCCCAGTATCTACAACTTCTTCCCCCTCTTCACCGAATCTATAATCTTCCTGTATGAAACAGACACACACACACTTCCCCTAACACCCACACATTTATTTGCAACCCGAGTACACATTATCACACAGCTGTTCACAGAAGAGGATACTTGCAAAATGCTAAATAGCTCAAAGAATTCCATTCAGGATTTCTGATAGTACTTATTTTATTTTTGCTTTTATTTAAACCTTAGTTCAAACTTGAGCAGAATAATGCAGAAAAGAAAAAAAAAACTAAAATTTAATAAATGAGCTTCCATGGACATGAAAATGTAATTTTTTTCTTTTATTGTGTGTAGACTGGGGTTAAGGATGTGTTTGAAACTCTTGGGAAAATTAATCAAATTCTGCTAATATATTTCTTAGAATGAAACAAGAGAAAATGTTATTTGCAAATTAAAAATGAAGTTAACAATATCTACTTTATGGTAAGCATTCTAGGAATTAAAAAAATTCTTAATAATCTGAGGTTGGAATGGGCAGTTTTCATAAAATTCACTTGATTCTAGAACATATTTGTCATCATATTTGCAAAAATCAAAAAACGAAATAGATGACAAATGAAACGGATTTCGAGGAGAAGAAATTTGAGGTCTGAAAGGAAATCTACTCAACCAAAATAGATAAATTAACAGATGTTTTTATAACAGATGGTGCAGCAAGAATCAATACCTATCCTCAAATACAAATTCTTTGTTCTGAAGCTGCTTACATAGACAGGAGTTCAAAATTAGAATGCAAAATTTCCAATATCTTAACCAAGGGGAACTAAGATCATCTGAAATAGGAGCCATATGCTAGCATCTTAGGCTTCCGACAGAAGTATAAGAGCCGCAACTCTGAATAAGAGAATTCCTTATCAAAGACAATGGACTCCAAAACCAATACGAATGCAAACCCATAGAATCGAGATTTACAATCTAAACATTATTTTAAAGGTAATCAGTTGAGAAAGAAAATACTATAATTAAATTTATATGATTTTAATATGGGGAATATTCAAGAACCCAATTAAAATTATAATCTATCACATTTTTCAATTGCATAAAATAATTTGTTTCAATAGGGAGAAAAAAATTATTTCTTTATAAGAGAAAACATTCAGGAATGTTCATGAATCGAATTGAAATAAAACAACTGAGACTTTGAAATTCACCCAGTGGTAATAATGCAGATTAAAAAATAACAATCAGCGATTAATTTTTTTTCTCATAAAAAACTCCTGAAAACAAGATAACAAATAAAACAGGAATTCAAAATATTATGTACAATACAAAAAATATTATTCTCATAATAATCCTTCATGCTAGAACAAAAGTCAAGAAAAGGAAAAGGCAAAAGCAAAATTCTTTTTCCAAAGATTTCTCCATAAATAGTTTGGTTTTTTTTTGAGTAAGCAGTATAAAAGAAAAATGTGCATTTCTATTTATAAAAGAAAATACAAACAAAATCATTTTCAAAATTAACATTAAAGATAAAAACAGTTAGGACGAGTTATCTTCAAAGGCTTGTTGACTAAGACTTCGTCTAGAGATTGTTTTGTTTTTTTTTTCCATGTATGCGATGTGCAAATATGTGTGATCAAAATATATCACATTTGTGGGATAGTCCCGATTAAAAAATTAGATTCCCAGACATTCTCTCAAAAGAAGGGAGAAAAAGAAAAATAATTTTTTTTTTTATACAGAAGTTTCTTTGAAAGTTCTTCTGCGCATCACCCTTTTCCAGTCCCTGCGGGGTAATGCCCCTCCAGGCCGATCAGGGTAGCCTCTGAACTGGTTACCCGGATTCTTCTTAGCTTCTCGTTCAAGGAGGGACACACTGCTGTGGCGTCGGTGCCACTGGTCAATTTCATTCTCCAGCAAGGTCATGCTATGGCGCCTTTTGTCCACCCACTCATCAATCTCCTTTTCGAGAAACAGGGTCTTCTTACGATGGAGTGTCACCCATTTCTCTAGGTCGGATTCCCGGGTCAAGGCACTCTGCTGACACTCACCCACCCATTTTTCAAGATCCCGCTCCAGGCTGGCAGCATTTTCACGTTGTTGGAGTTCCCATTTCTCCAAATCTCTATCCAAGCTCATTGACATGACATTGTGGGGCGAGGGCCATTTCTCGGGGGTCAGTGACAACACGGGTCTGTCACGTCGGCGTTTCCACTTTTCCAAATTCTTGTCCAAGCTGGAAAAGTTGCTCTGCTGGAGATTAGCCCACTTTTCCAGGTCTTTGTCCAGACTTACAGTCGTTGGTTGACGCAGGTTGGCCCACTTGTCCAAATTTGAAGCCGTTGAGTATCGCAGATTCTCCCATTTTTCTAAATCCCGATCCAGACTGGACGCAACATCACGAAGTTGGTTTGTGGTCCAGTGGTGCAGCCCTCCTCCGATTCGGGTTGGGGTACTGTGTCGGCTTGCCCATCTCTCGAGATCTTTTTCTAGGCTGGATGTGCTTTGCTGCTGAGCAGTGCTCAACTGTTCAATATCAGTTTCAAGCAAGGAGGCACTGTTCTGCTGCTGAAGAGACCAGTTCTGGATCTCTTCACCAAGGGCAGAGATGGCAACCCGCTGCTGTTCTGCCCAAAGTTCAGCATCATCCAGGGCAGACGCCGTGTCCTGAAGATCGTCCTCATCATCGTCTAAGGCACTAGAGGTGCACTGCTGTGCCCACTTTTGTATTTCTTGATCCAGCTTAGCACACACACACACACGGGGCTCAACTTAAAATGTACAAGCAGCACAGGATGGCACCTGGATTCTCATATTAAACAAGACAGCAAAACACACAAAAAAAGGCCGTAATTGTTCTTTGTTGCATTCGACAAGCAAACAAACAAAAAAAGGAATAATTCTAGTTTGCCTTTCAGAGTATTATAAACTGATGTTTCTAGATTTTTTTTGTACTTGAGATATAGTAGTTATTTTAAACACTTTTCAAATTTTAGTCTCATCAATTTTCAATCAAAAAAAATACAGATCAGCTAAAGAATGAGAGAAAGAAAATTTAGTTTATAGTTGTCAGCCATTTTTTTCCTTTTCTTTATATATATTTTCCCTTTTGATAGCTTTCTTAGAAGAGAAAAATAATCATCATGTGTAGCAATCCCAACAGAACAGCTTATACATCAAGGGAGGTAATCTGAAAGTTCCAAAGCCAAATAAAATAAAAAAATTATATTTTATTATACAATTTTTTTTCCCCCTTCGTCAATTTATTTCCTCAATTTTTCATTTTTCTTCAAGTCAAGATATTCCTGTAAATGGCCCAGTGCTTTTTAAGAAAATAATATTCCAGCCAATGAGAAGAATTCGGTACTTTCCTAAATGATATTAATTGTCATCTAGAAGAACCACAAGAAGAAGGTCCAACATAGCAGGTCAGTTTTAATCTCATCGTAGTCATTGCCAAATAATAGGCCTCGTTTCCGGGAAGCATTGGTTGACAACAAATCGTCAAAAATCTCTGGGATATAGATTGATTTATTCGTCAGTGGACGCAACTTCGTTATATAAAAAGGAACAATTTTTTTTTTTTTTCTATAACAAAAGTTATTTTTTCTATTTCATAGAAGCGCTCAAGCTTTCTCCGAAGCGTGAATAATTATGGAGATGGTATAATTAATGTATTAAAACGTTGTTAATTCATGAGTGCGTATGTGAGTGTGATCATCTCTCCGAGAATTATTCATTCATCGTACAATCTTCTCGACAAGACAGATATAGAGCAAGAAATATTTCATCCAACGAAAAAAGATTGTACAATTTTTTCAAAACTAAAAACTTCAAATAAATTCATGAGTTGATTTTTTTTTTCAAAAGCAGAGATGAATTATAGCAAACAAGAATTACAGGTCTCCTTTCTTCTTATTCAATTCCATGGGATAATCTTTCCAAATAATACACTTCCATTTCGAAGATCACTCATTTCGGCTGCTTTTGCTCTTATCAACACACACAATGAACGATGTAGACGCGAACTTGGTCAGAAAATTCTGGATGGATGCTTTTTTTTTCTCTTTAAAATACAGAACCGTCTCCCTTTCAAATATTCTCTCTTTTCTTTTGGTCTGTTTCTTCCTGGTGCCCAAAAGACCGGCTGTTGTTATTCCGTTCTTTCCTCTCTCGCCACGCGGATAATGATATTAATTTTTTGAAAAAACAAAAACAACACCGAATCAAAAAATTACAAAAAAAATAATAAAATTAAAATTTGCCGCCACTAAGAAATCACTTTCTGCGGTCTTTTACAAGATTCCGTGATTGGCGCGACATTATTTCGTTGGATCGTACCAACACCTCAACAGAACCACTTTTTAAACACGGTGTCTTTTAGACGATATTTTCATGTCAAACTCCTGTAAGCTTTTTTTTTCTATCTCATTTTCCTCTTCTTCCTTCTCACACTGCTGCTTACATCTTTTCTTTTTTTCTCCGTCTCTCCCTTTCTCTATCTCTCCTTCTGCTTCTAAGAAGGGAGTCAAAGCAGGTGGTTGCTCAATGCCCTTTACTAGTGGTGATGTCTTCAATTAAATTAATTGTTTTATCATTTTTCCTAGTGGTGCGGTACGTGAAGAATGATTATACTTAACGGACATATTCGTGTGCGTGCGTGATATGCGTAAATATTTTCTATGGATGGAAAAAAAAATAGAAATTAAATTGCGTTTAACGTTTCTCTTGGTCGGTTCGAT